>JARWKJ010000025.1:27041681-27074181 GCA_029959095.1 Rhinichthys osculus | reverse complement strand
GGTTGGGTTAAAACGCCCCGTAATCACAGCCAGTGGAGCCGCATCAGACTCGCATGCGGACTACAGTCCAGAGCATATGAGTGGAGCGGTGAGAATCTCAGCTCCTCGCTCACGAAACTGTTCACCCCGCCGCTCAAAGCCACATCAGGCCGCTCCGCTCATTACCGCTCAGCGCTCAACGCAGTTTGCTTCGCGGTCCACTCAAATCGCCTATGTAAGAAGGAATATAGCCTATACAAAAAGTCCTGTAAAATTAAATGAATAAATTGACCTAATAATATGAATAAAAATGATATAAACAAAAATATACATAAAAGTTTTAAGTAAATTAACTATTAGGCCAGAATTTTGATAACTGAATTTTTGCACAACGCGCACGATTAAAATTTAAATTGGCTTATAGCCTATCCATTGTACACACAAACTGCTCTAAAATTAAACGAATAAATGGGCCTGATAATATAAATAAAAATATACAGGCTATGCCCTACTGTAGGCTACATCAAAGTTTTAAAAGTATAGGCTAAATGAACTATTAGGCCAAAATTCGTACAACTGAACTTTTGCGCAGAGTGCACGTGGATTACAATTTAAATTGGCTTAAAAAAAAAAGAAAGAAAATGAATTGCTTTCCTTATCTACAGTTCTTTTGAGTTTATCTTCAAGAACACAAGTTTGGACGATGTCTGAGGCTTCAGACTCATGCGGTGGTTGCGGAGAAAACCCTCTCTGCGCTCGCAGACCCGCTGGATGCTGAGCACAATGCGAGCTTCTTTAGCCAGGCGGAGGAAAGACGTGGAGTGTGTTCACACCGAACGCGAATAGAGCGTCAAATACGCGTCTATCGCGTCTAGTTCGACGCTTGAACATTCGCTCGAGTTCAAATTTTTCAACTTGCGCGGAAGACGTTCGCGGCAAACGCGTCGCCCAATTCGCGTCATTCGCGACGCCCGGCGCGAATGATGCGTCTATTCGCGTCTTTGCATTGACTTTGTATATAATCTACTCGCACAAATAATTAAATTCGCGTTCGGTGTGAACACAGACTCGTGGTGTGAGTGAACCGAAATTGGAGCGGGAAATAGGGCGATGCTCCGTCCTTTTAAAAATCCCGCTCTGTCCAAGATCCGCCCGCTCGCGCTCCACTCACTGCTCTGCTACAGTAATATATATATATAAAAATGCAGTCCATAAAAGGTTATCGGTATCGGCCAAAATTGTCATATCGGTGCATCTCTGCCAATAAGGTTTGTTTTCGTGCTTTAAGTGTGTGTTTCAAAGATAAGCAAAGATACTTTTGCTTTAAACTATTCAAAAACCCCTCAAACAGTGTTGTATATTTTGTAACTCTCATGGGTTTGGAGTGAGGTGAGTGAAATGAACATCTCGGCGTTACCCACGTGTGCTCAGCTGTGTCCGGGACAAGCGCTTGCTTTGCTGATGTTGAATCCGCCTGAGGGTTCCTCATGTCCTCCTCTCGTCCCGCAGGACCTGCACTCCCAGGGCGAGGTGATCTCGTGTCTGGAGAAGGGCCTGGTGAGCGAGGCCGA
Source organism: Rhinichthys osculus (assembly GCA_029959095.1). NCBI lineage: Eukaryota > Metazoa > Chordata > Actinopteri > Cypriniformes > Leuciscidae > Rhinichthys > Rhinichthys osculus. The sequence goes on along the minus strand of JARWKJ010000025.1, from coordinate 27,072,631 downwards.
GGAGCAGGGCACGTACGCCATCAGAGACGAGTGCAAGAAGTCCATCATGCGTGTGGCCGAGCTCTCGTCCGACGACTTCCACCTGGACCGGCACCTGTACTTCTCCTGCCGCGAGGACCGCGAGCGCTTCTGCGAACACGTGAGCCGCCACCCCACACGCCCACGCTTCTGCGTGCTAATGCTAATGCTAATGCTGTGCCTCTTCCTTCTAGATTCCAGCCGGAGAAGGAAAGGTCTACAAATGCCTGTTCAACCACAAGTACGAGGAGAGCATGTCTGACAAGGTGCGTTTGCTTCAGTCCTTCACCAGCTGAGGCTCGTCTTCCTCTTCCTCCTTTACAAACGATTGAGTAGTTTTACCCTCAACTGTGTTCAATTCACACCAGAATTAATCAATTCTATTAACGAACAAGCAGATAAAGCAGAAAAGGAGGCACTTCAGTTGGAAATGACAGAATAAGATGATATGAGGTGATTCCAGCACTAAAGCAAGGAGTTAATTATTATTTTGAGAGTAGACATGACCAGGTTATGTATACGAGATGCCGAATTGGACATTCACGACTCATTCCTATTTATTTAAAAGGGGAAGAGAAACCGGTTTGGGATTTGTGTAAGAATTTCATGTGTAAAATATATTTTAATTAGTGCTGTCAAACGATTAAATATTTAATCGCGATTAATCGCATTAATGTCATAGTTAACTCACGATTAATCGCACATTTTTATCTATTCTAAATGTCTCTTGATTTCTTTTTGTCCCATTATTTTTTCTAATTGTAATGCTCTTATCAACATGGAAAAGTGGATCGGCTTGCTTTGAGCAAATGTTTTTTATTGAAAACAACACTGGCATATACTGTGTTCAATTTCACACTAACATTCTCACTGGGAGCAAATAATCTCTCACACAATATAACACTGTCCATCAATAAAAGGGTAAAAGAAATACTGACGAGGTCCTGATATTGACGAGGGGGTGGAGGATTCGCATCAGCTGTGTGTGTGTGTGTGTGTGTGTGTGCTTGGCCATCATCAAGTGGTGTTTCAGACTGGACGTGCTGCGATGATGATAGCTCAGTTCACAACTTCAAAACACACAGTTCACTTTGGTCTCGTCAATGGAACCATTTGGCAACTTTTTTAAAGTAAACTTTCAATTCAGAATCTTATTGGCATCCATTTCGGCGTCTCGCGCTCGTCATCCACTCAAAACGTAACGCTAACCTACTATTTGGCCGGCTCGCAAGCCCAAACAAGTGTGTGCGGCGTGCCTGTTGTTTTGTTTGACAGCCCTAATTTTAATAGAATGTCCTTTTTAAAATAATATTAGACAACGTTTTTATTCAGAAAATATACAAACTGACATTTTTTTAAAAAGGTTTCTCCCCGGCATCATTTTAGAATTTCTGACAAATATTAAATTGAAAAAAAAAAAAAAATGTTGTTATTATTACTGTTGTTACTAATAGTATAAATGTCTGATTTTGTATATTGATTGGGGTTTTTTTTTAAGAAAAAAGTGTTAAATTATTGTAAACAATGTTTTGAATTGATTGTAATCAGAATTATTTTTTAAATTGAAATACTGTTGATTGCCATGAATATAGCTATTGCTGTTGATATGACATTAAATCATAAATACATAATAAGTTAATAAATTCTACAATAGTATATAATACTGAAAAAACACTAAATTATTAAAATATTAAAGTTAATTTTCATCTTGGTTTAAGTAATTTTGTTGTCATTTTAATAGGTTTTTTAAAAGGTTTTATTTATTTTTCAAGTTAAATTAAAATTAGACATTTAACTATTTAGGGCCCGAGCACCGATGGTGAGAGGACCCTCTTGGAATTGCTCTGTTTATGAAAAGTTTTTTTAGTTTTTTTGTACAATATGTAAGATTTTTGCTTTAAACTATCCAAAAACTACTAGAACAGTGTTATATATTTTGTTGACTTGTGTGCTTGCATTATCCCAAATGTTTCCCACAATGTTGATGACGATCTCTGGCAGCGTCTAGCAAACCAGTTGCTTGTTTTGCACATTTGTGAGGGACCACAGTTATTCGTTATCTCAACTCCCATGATCCCGCGCTCCGCCATCAAGCTACGTCTGTGTTCGTTATGAATAAGGGTCCTCTAGTGGTGAACCTGTGCCTTTAACGTTTATATTATTTCAAGTTGATCAAGTATTCATTTCTCTAGCAGTTGAAATGAGAAGCGTTTCCCAGTAAGTTGTTCTGCTGATGTGTGTGTGTGTGTGTGTGTCCCGCGCAGTGCAAGGACGCTCTGTCCACTCGCCAGAAGCTGATCGCTCAGGACTACAAGGTCAGCTACTCACTGGCTAAAGCCTGTAAACCGGACCTGCGTAAATACCGCTGCAACATGGACACCGCGATGCCTCGAGCGCGCGAAGCCAAGCTCTCGTACCTGCTCCTGTGCCTGGAGGCGGCCGTACACCGCGGTGAGTCTCACACACACACACACACACACCTACACACACACACACACACACCTACACACCCGCTCCTGTGCCTGGAGGCGGCCGTACACCGCGGTGAGTCTCACACACACACACACACACACACACACACACCTACACACACACACACACCTACACACCCGCTCCTGTGCCTGGAGGCGGCCGTACACCGCGGTGAGTCTCACACACACACACACACACACACCCGCTCCTGTGCCTGGAGGCGGCCGTACACCGCGGTGAGTCTCACACACACACACACACACACACCCGCTCCTGTGCCTGGAGGCGGCCACACCTACACACACACACACACACACCTACACACCCGCTCCTGTGCCTGGAGGCGGCCGTACACCGCGGTGAGTCTCACACACACACACACACACACACACACACACCTACACACACACACACACCTACACACCCGCTCCTGTGCCTGGAGGCGGCCGTACACCGCGGTGAGTCTCACACACACACACACACACACACCCGCTCCTGTGCCTGGAGGCGGCCGTACACCGCGGTGAGTCTCACACACACACACACACACACACCCGCTCCTGTGCCTGGAGGCGGCCGTACACCGCGGTGAGTCTCACACACACACACACACACCTACACACCCGCTCCTGTGCCTGGAGGCGGCCGTACACCGCGGTGAGTCTCACACACACACACACACACACACACACACCTACACACCCGCTCCTGTGCCTGGAGGCGGCCGTACACCGCGGTGAGTCTCACACACACACACACACACACACACACCTACACACCCGCTCCTGTGCCTGGAGGCGGCCGTACACCGCGGTGAGTCTCACACACACACACACACACACACACACACCTACACACCCGCTCCTGTGCCTGGAGGCGGCCGTACACCGCGGTGAGTCTCACACACACACACACACACACACACACCTACACACCCGCTCCTGTGCCTGGAGGCGGCCGTACACCGCGGTGAGTCTCTCACACACACACACACACACACACCCGCTCCTGTGCCTGGAGGCGGCCGTACACCGCGGTGAGTCTCACACACACATACACACACACACCCGCTCCTGTGCCTGGAGGCGGCCGTACACCGCGGTGAGTCTCACACACACACACACACACACACACACCTACACACCCGCTCCTGTGCCTGGAGGCGGCCGTACACCGCGGTGAGTCTCACACACACACACACACACACACACACACACACCTACACACCCGCTCCTGTGCCTGGAGGCGGCCGTACACCGCGGTGAGTCTCACACACACACACACACACACACACACACACACACCTGCTCTTGTACCTTGAGGTGGCCGTACACCGCGGTGAGTCTCACACACACACACACACACACACACACACACACACCTGCTCTTGTACCTTGAGGTGGCCGTACACCGCGGTGAGTCTCACACACACACACACACACACACACCTGCTCCTGTACCTGGAGGCGGCCGTACACCGCGGTGAGTCTCACCCACACACACACACACACACACACACACACACACACCTGCTCCTGTGCCTGGAGGCGGCCGTACACCGCGGTGAGTCTCACACACACACACACACACACACACACACACACACCTGCTCTTGTACCTTGAGGTGGCCGTACACCGCGGTGAGTCTCACACACACACACACACACACACACACACACACACACACACACACACACACCTGCTCCTGTACCTTGAGGCGGCCGTACACCGCGGTGAGTCTCTCACACACACACACACACACACACACACACACACACACACACACCTGCTCCTGTACCTGGAGGCGGCCGTACACCGCGGTGAGTCTCACACACACACACACACACACACACACACACACACACACACACACACCTGCTCCTGTACCTTGAGGCGGCCGTACACCGCGGTGAGTCTCACACACACACACACACACACACACACACACACACACACCTGCTCCTGTACCTTGAGGCGGCCGTACACCGCGGTGAGTCTCTCACACACACACACCTGCTCCTGTACCTTGAGGCGGCCGTACACCGCGGTGAGTCTCACACACACACACACACACACACACACACACACACACCTGCTCCTGTACCTGGAGGCGGCCGTACACCGCGGTGAGTCTCACACACACACACACACACACACACACACACACACACACACACACACACCTGCTCTTGTACCTTGAGGTGGCCGTACACCGCGGTGAGTCTCACACACACACACACACACACACACCTGCTCCTGTACCTTGAGGCGGCCGTACACCGCGGTGAGTCTCTCACACACACACACCTGCTCCTGTACCTTGAGGCGGCCGTACACCGCGGTGAGTCTCTCACACACACACACCTGCTCCTGTACCTTGAGGCGGCCGTACACCGCGGTGAGTCTCACACACACACACACACACACACACACACACACACACACACACACACACCTGCTCCTGTACCTGGAGGTGGCCGTACACCGCGGTGAGTCTCACACACACACACACACACACACACACACACACACACACCTGCTCCTGTACCTTGAGGCGGCCGTACACCGCGGTGAGTCTCACACACACACACACACACACACACACCTGCTCCTGTACCTTGAGGCGGCCGTACACCGCGGTGAGTCTCTCACACACACACACCTGCTCCTGTACCTTGAGGCGGCCGTACACCGCGGTGAGTCTCACACACACACACACACACACACACACACACACACACACACCTGCTCCTGTACCTGGAGGCGGCCGTACACCGCGGTGAGTCTCACACACACACACACACACACACACACACACACACACACACCTGCTCCTGTACCTGGAGGCGGCCGTACACCGCGGTGAGTCTCACCCACACACACACACACACACTCTGCCCCCTACAGCTGTCTCTCTCTCTCTGCCCGTCTCTACAGTCAGTGTGACTCAGTGTCTCTCTCTGCCTCAGGTCAGACCGTGAGTGGCGAGTGTCAGGGGGAGATGCTGGACTACAGGCGGATGCTGATGGAGGATTTCTCGCTCAGTCCTGAGATCGTGCTGCACTGCCGAGGGGAGATCGACACACACTGCTCCGGCCTGCACCACAAGGGCCGAACCCTGCACTGCCTCATGAGGGTGTCCCGGGAAAAGGGCATCCTCGAAGGACACTGCCAGAAAGCTGTGAGTTTCAGTGCTCTTTCATACTCTGTACGCTAGTTTATCTGGGCGAGATATTGAACATTCAGTATTAGCGACTGGCCACTTAATGCCTGATATTGACCCATTTTCAGGATAAATGCCCACTTGGCAGAGTGACAAAAGTGATATTTTCTCCATTATGTCAGTTTACAAAGTCTTTTTTTACTAGGGATGCACAGGAATTTCAGCCACAGAAAATTGTCGGCCGATAATGGCATTTGGGGTTTTTGGCCGAAAGAGAATGGCAGGAAATATGTGTCCGCTCAGTGTTCATATAGGGGTTTATATGGGGGTGGATATAGGGATGATATACAGATGGATATAGGGGTGGATATAGGGATGATATGGAGATGGATATAGGGATGGATATAAGGGTGGATATAGGGGTGATATAGGGGTGACATAGGGGTGATATAGGGATGGATATAGGGGTGATATAGGGGTGATATAGGGGTGATATAGGGGTGATATAGGGATGGATATAGGGGTGGATATAGGGGTGATATAGGGGTGATATAGGGGTGGATATAGGGATGGATATAGGGGTGGATATAGGGGTGATATAGGGGTGATATAGGGGTGGATATAGTGATGATATACAGATGGATATAGGGATGATATAAGGGTGGATATAGGGGTGATATAGGGGTGACATAGGGGTGATATAGGGGTGATATAGGGGTGGATATAGGGATGATATACAGATGGATATAGGGATGGATATAAGGGTGGATATAGGGGTGATATAGGGGTGACATAGGGGTGATATAGGGATGGATATAGGGGTGATATAGGGGTGATATAGAGATGGATATAGGGGTGGATATAGGGATGGATATAGGGGTGGATATAGGGGTGATATAGGGGTGACATATGGGGTGGATATAGGGGTGATATAGGGGTGGATATAGGGATGGATATAGGGGTGGATATAGGGATGGATATAGGGGTGGATATAGGGATGGATATAGGGGTGGATATAGGGGTGATATAGGGGTGACATAGGGGTGGATATAGGGGTGATATAGGGATGGATATAGGGGTGGATATAGGGATGGATATAGGGGTGGATATAGGGGTGGATATAGGGATGGATATAGGGGTGGATATAGGGATGGATATAGGGGTGGATATAGGGATGGATATAGGGGTGGATATAGGGGTGATATAGGGGTGGATATAGGGGTGATATAGGGATGGATATAGGGGTGGATATAGGGATGGATATAGGGGTGATATAGGGGTGATATAGAGATGGATATAGGGGTGGATATAGGGATGGATATAGGGGTGGATATAGGGGTGACATATGGGGTGGATATAGGGATGGATATAGGGGTGGATATAGGGATGGATATAGGGGTGGATATAGGGATGGATATAGGGGTGGATATAGGGATGGATATAGGGGTGGATATAGGGATGGATATAGGGGTGGATATAGGGGTGATATAGGGGTGACATAGGGGTGGATATAGGGGTGATATAGGGATGGATATAGGGGTGGATATAGGGATGGATATAGGGGTGGATATAGGGGTGGATATAGGGATGGATATAGGGGTGGATATAGGGATGGATATAGGGGTGGATATAGGGATGGATATAGGGGTGGATATAGGGGTGATATAGGGGTGGATATAGGGGTGATATAGGGATGGATATAGGGGTGGATATAGGGATGGATATAGGGGTGGATATAGGGGTGATATAGGGGTGACATAGGGGTGGATATAGGGGTGATATAGGGGTGACATAGGGGTGATATAGGGATGGATATAGGGGTGGATATAGGGATGGATATAGGGGTGGATATAGGGGTGGATATAGGGGTGATATAGAGATGGATATAGGGGTGATATAGGGATGGATATAGGGGTGGATATAGGAGTGATATAGGGGTGATATAGAGATGGATATAGGGGTGGATATAGGTGTGGATGAATTGAAGAGATTGATAGTTACATTTTGCTGTTGTAATATAATATCACTATGTGTGGTTTAATTGGGGCATATTAATCATTTTATTTTAAATGAATTTATTTCTGATAAAAACATGCATAAATACTGTAATAATAAATATCACCAAGAGGCTGAAAAATCTGAAGATAATTGTGTGCGTTTACTGTTTCAGTAGTTCCTGATGAATGAACTGAGGCTGAATTCATTTAAATCATGAATAAAGTCATGAGAGATTCATTCATGTTAAATAATGAAGCGGCTGATGAATGACTCTCATAACTGTGTGTGTGTGTGTCCCTCAGCTCCAGACGCTGATTCAGGAGACGGACCCCGGGGCCGACTATCGCATCGACCGGGCCCTGAACGAGGCCTGCGAGTCTGTCATCCAGACCGCCTGCAAACACATCCGAAACGGAGACCCCATGTGAGTGTGTTTGAGATGACCAGCTTATCCGAGGTCAAACGAGTCACATACTCATCCTTTATGCTACAAACGTGGAACAAATGAGTGCTTTTATTAATATTAGGGACGTTTGGCATATTTGTGTTTCTGTAGCAAGACCTGTTCTGTTGCCTCAGGCACTGAAGAAGTCGTTGTTTTAAATCTGAGCGAACCAGTTTTACCATAAACTTTCCAGAATGTTGGTTGATCTTTACATTTGACCTTGTTTCTGTGCGTTTGTTCATATTTAAGTGTGCAGAAATAGAAACATTAAAGGTGAAGTGTGTAGTCCAGCCTGAACAGGGGTATTTTGTCAAGTGTGTGTGTGTGTGTAGGATCCTGTCGTGTCTAATGGAGCATCTGTACACTGATAAGATGGTGGAAGACTGTGAACACAGACTGCTGGAGCTGCAGTACTTCATCTCCAGAGACTGGAAGTGAGTCACAAAACGGAGTGTGTGTTTTTTTTTGGTTTTTTTTTTTTTTTTTTTAACTAAATTCCACAATTTTAATTGAACAAAATCCAGTGACCAAAACTTAATTTAACTTTCACATACACTTCAAGTACTTCCGTATTTGTCTTTTTCACCATGCTTCAGGAAGAATTCAGTAATGTTACTTTCAGGTTAATTTTATGTCAGAACATTGTCAAAAACATGAGATTTGTTCCTGTCAACAAACAACTTTGAGAGTTCCTGTCATATACCTGAACACGTGTTTGCTGCGGTTCTGTTGACAGACTGGACCCCATCCTGTACAAGAAGTGTCAGAACGACGCGGCCCGCATCTGTCACACTCACGGCTGGAACGAGACGAGCGAGTTCATGCCTCCCGGAGCCATCTTCTCCTGTCTGTACCGGCACGCGTACCGCACCGAGATGCAGGGGCGACGGGTACGAGTAACACACACACTACTGTATCAGACTATAGCACTGAGAAACTTATCCATAGCTTATCTGAGGCTTCCTCAATGCAACCGTAGGCTTCGTCAGAAGCTTCTGAAGTCAGTTCGGATGTGAGTATATCTGATTTCTTCAAAGAGCTGGATCTCACAAACCTGTCAAGAACATGTCTAGGTTGCATTTCACATCCAAAAAATTAATACATTTAGCATTCAAACCGTTTTTGTACCAATTTATGCACTGATGCATTATTTTCATGTAAATTTAAAGACCCTCCCTTAATTCTCATTACCGTAATTCGAGGAAAAAAACATCACCGCACTGACACACACACACGTGTATATATATATATATATATATATATATATATATATATATATATATATATATATATATATATATTACACACAGTGAGGAAAATAAGTATTTGAACACCCTGCTATTTTGCAAGTTCTCCCACTTAGAAATATGGAGGGGTCTGAAATTGTCATCGTAGGTACTAGGGGTGGAGCCGAACCCGAATACGGTATTCGGAAAGGTACAAATAACGTGTTTTTTACGAATAGTTATTTCGAACAAATACTTAAAAAAAATATTTGTATTCGGGAACAAGAAAAACTTTATATCAAAAAGCTGCGTTTCCTCACGAGGCCGCAGTGCATGCACGGATGAGTGAGTTGGAGTGAGTGAGTTAGAGTGAGTGAGTGACGTTCAGGAAGAGGTGACTGACACAGGCTGCTCCACACGCAACAGAGAGGGCTCGGCTGAGCGAAAAAAACACTTAACTGCATCACTATTTTTGTTGAATAGATTTTTGTACCTTAACTGGGTTCCAGAGGCAGTTTATAACTTTCGGGAAGCGGAGTTTGATCGGGAGATTATTCCATTACGCTGCATTATTGACGTCTGCAGTCGGGTGCTCTCATGTTCGCTCTGTTTACGTAGCTCTGTTAGCTCGGTAATTTAGACAGAGTAACGTTAACGTTCGGTTAAAAAATACTTGTGTAGTTGTGTCGAATGGTATGCACTTGTGGGAGTTATATGGCACGCATATCTCTATTCATAGCGGCTCCCTGAAATTAGTTTAAATCTCCCGGAATCTACGCGCATGCGAGACCGAACATACTGTGCCCCAAACCGTGTAGCGCGCGCACGGAAGAGAGCGAGAGACCTTGCGTGTGTGCGTTATGAAAGCTAGTCAACCCCCCCTCCCCCCTTTTTTAGGCCTATTTTGAATTTTACTCGAATACGAATACAAATACAAATACTTTCCCCCCCTCAACAAATACAAATACAGATACAAATACCGGCTGCTTTGCACACCCCTAGTAGGTACTATTTATTTGTATGATACAGCTGAAAATAAGTATTTGAACACCTGAGAAAATCAATGTTAATATTTGGTACAGTAGCCTTTGTTTGCAATTACAGAGGTCAAACGTTTCCTGTAGTTCTTCGCCAGGTTTGCACACACTGCAGGAGGGATTCTGGCCCACTCCTCCACACAGATCTTCTCTAGATCAGTCAGGTGTCTGGGCTGTCGCTGAGAAACACGGAGTTTGAGCTCCCTCCAAAGATTCTCTATTGGGTTTAGGTCTGGAGACTGGCTAGGCCACGCCAGAACCTTGATATGCTTCTTACAGAGCCACTCCTTGGTTATCCTGGCTGTGTCTTTCGGGTCATTGTCATGTTGGAAGACCCAGCCTCGACCCATCTTCAATGCTCTAACTGAGGGAAGGAGGTTGTTCCCCAAAATCAATACATGGCCCCGGTCCTCCTCTCCTTAATACAGTGCCATGTGCAGAAAAACACCCCCAAAGCATGATGCTTCACAGTAGGGATGGTGTTCTTGGGATGGTACTCTTCATTCTTCTTCCTCCAAACACGGCGAGTGGAATTATGACCAAAAAGTTCTATTTTGGTCTCATCTGACCACATGACTTTCTCCCATGACTCCTCTGGATCATCCAAATGGTCATTGGCAAACTTAGCCGGGCCTTGACATGTGCTGGTTTAAGCAGGGGAACCTTCCGTGCCATGCATGATTTCAAACCATGACATCTTAGTGTATTACAAACAGTAACCTTGAAACGGTGGTCCCAGCTCTTCTCAGGTCATTGACCAGCTCCTCCTGTGTAGTTCTGGGCTAATTTCTCACCTTTCTTAGGATCATTGAGACCCCACGAGGTGAGATCTTGCATGGAGCCCCAGTCCGAGGGAGATTGACAGTCATGTTTAGCTTCTTCCATTTTCTAATGATTGCTCCAACAGTGGACCTTTTTTCACCAACTGCTTGGCAATTTCCCCGTAGCCCTTTCCAGCCTTGTGGAGGTGTACAATTTTGTCTCTAGTGTCTTTGGACAGCTCTTTGGTCTTGGCCATGTTAGTAGTTGGATTCTTACTGATTGTATGGGGTGGACAGGTGTCTTTATGCAGCTAACAACCTCAAACAGGCACATCTAATTTAGGATAATAAGTGGAGCGGAGGTGGACATTTTAAAGGCAGACTAACAGGTCTTTGAGGGTCAGAGTTCTAGCTGATAGACAGGTGTTCAAATACTTATTTGCAGCTGTATCATACAAATAAATAGTTACAAAAACATACGTTGTGATTTCTGGATATTTTTTTTTAGATTGTCTCTCACAGTGGACATGCACCTACGATGACAATTTCAGACCCCTCCATGATTTCCAAGTGGGAGAAATTTCTAAATAGCAGGGTGTTCAAATACTTATTTTCCTCACTGTGTATATATATATATATTAGTTTATACTTCATGCTTATTTGTATTAACTTTCATATATGCTGATTTGAATATAAAATTACAAAAGTAATGTCTCTGTGCAGAAAATATTAAGTCTCAAAATAAAAAAAAATCTCTATATTTTGTTGTGATATGACCGGGTTATGTTCTTGCCAGGCTTGGCGATGTTCATTCACTCTGAGAGTAAACATGCTTAAGCTACAAACACACGCTTTCTGCTAAACTATCAGGGACCAATCAAAGTCTTCCTCCTTTACGAGACTGAAATCACATGAATGATGTTGTGGGCTTTAAATGACTGGTAGTGATTGACAGGAAATTCACTCCAATGATGAGGGTCTTGGGAGATTTTTTTTACACACTAATCTAAAAACAGACACTGTGATTGAATGATTTCCATGGTAACGTGTCTCACACACACACACACACAGATTGCTATTTTAGCAGTTCAGCTGAATCTGGAACTGACAGTCTGTCTGTGTGTGTGTGTGTGATCGCAGGGTTGTAACTTGTGGGTGTGTTTGGTAGCTTTGTGTGTGTGTGCAAATGTATCAGTCGCTCTGCAGTTGTCCCGGGACTGTAAGACTGAGGTCCAGAGGATCGTGTGTGTGTGTGTGTGTGTGTGTGTGTGTAAGACTGAGGTTCAGAGGATCCTGTGTGTGTGTGTGTGTGTGTGTGTGTGTGAGTGAGAGCATGTGCTAACGCATCAGTCGCTCTGCAGTTGTCCCGGGACTGTAAGACTGAGGTTCAGAGGATCCTGTGTGTGTGTGTGTGTGAGTGAGAGCATGTGCTAACGCATCAGTCGCTCTGCAGTTGTCCCGGGACTGTAAGACTGAGGTTCAGAGGATCCTGCACCAGAGGGCTCTGGATGTGAAGCTGGACCCGGATCTTCAGCATCGCTGTATGACGGACCTGGGGAAGTGGTGCAGTGAGAAGACTGAATCTGGACAGGTTAAACACACACACACATTTTACTGCACTGATTTCACACTGTAACTCACTTTCACATACAACTTTTTCTTAAAAATGGTCAGTGGTTTTATTTTTCTGTTCATTTTATGAGGTTTACAGTTTTTGCACCCATTGCTAAAACTTAGGACGTGTAAACATGCATGTCTTGGCTATACACATCTCACTTAAACACACTTTAGGAAATTAACAAATATAATTCATAAGAAAACTACAGCAGAGTGGGAAACAAGGCTCAAATGTGAGACTGCTGTCCCTTTAAGAGCGAACGCAATGATCCACTGCACTGATCCACTGCACTGATCCACTGCACTGATCCCCTGTACTGATCCACTGCACTGATCCACTGCACTGATCCACTGCACTGATCCCCTGTACTGATCCCCTGTACTGATCCACTGCACTGATCCCCTGTACTGATCCCCTGTACTGATCCACTGCACTGATCCCCTGTACTGATCCCCTGTACTGATCCACTGCACTGATCCCCTGTACTGATCCACTGCACTGATCCACTGCACTGATCCCCTGCACTGATCCACTGCACTGATCCCCTGTACTGATCCACTGCACTGATCCCCTGTACTGATCCACTGCACTGATCCACTTCACTGATCCACTACACTGATCCACTGCACTTATCCACTGTACTGATCCACTGCACTGATCCACTACACTGATCCACTACACTGATCCCCTGTACTGATCCACTGCACTGATCCACTACACTGATCCACTACACTGATCCCCTGTACTGATCCCCTGTACTGATCCCCTGTACTGATCCACTGCACTGATCCACTACACTGATCCCCTGTACTGATCCACTGCACTGATCCACTACACTGATCCACTGTACTGATCCCCTGTACTGATCCCCTGTACTGATCCACTGCACTGATCCCCTGTACTGATCCCCTACACTGATCCACTACACTGATCCACTACACTGATCCCCTGTACTGATCCACTGCACTGATCCACTACACTGATCCCCTGTACTGATCCACTGCACTGATCCACTACACTGATCCCCTGTACTGATCCCCTGTACTGATCCACTGCACTGATCCACTGCACTGATCCCCTGTACTGATCCACTGCACTGATCCACTACACTGATCCCCTGTACTGATCCACTGCACTGATCCACTACACTGATCCCCTGTACTGATCCACTGCACTGATCCACTACACTGATCCACTGCACTGATCCACTGCACTGATCCACTGCACTGATCCACTGCACTGATCCACTGCACTGATCCACTACACTGATCCCCTGTACTGATCCACTGCACTGATCCACTACACTGATCCACTGCACTGATCCACTGCACTGATCCACTGCACTGATCCCCTGCACTGATCCACTGCACTGATCCACTACACTGATCCACTGCACTGATCCACTGCACTGATCCACTACACTGATCCACTACACTGATCCACTACACTGATCCACTACACTGATCCACTGCACTGATCCACTGCACTGATCCACTACACTGATCCACTACACTGATCCACTGCACTGATCCACTACACTGATCCACTGCACTGATCCACTGCACTGATCCACTGCACTGATCCACTGCACTGATCCACTGCACTGATCCACTGCACTGATCCACTGCACTGATCCACTGCACTGATCCACTGCACTGATCCACTACACTGATCCACTGCACTGATCCACTACACTGATCCACTACACTGATCCACTGCACTGATCCACTGCACTGATCCACTGCACTGATCCACTGCACTGATCCACTGCACTGATCCACTGCACTGATCCCCTGCACTGATCCACTGCACTGATCCACTACACTGATCCACTACACTGATCCACTGCACTGATCCACTACACTGATCCACTACACTGATCCACTGCACTGATCCACTACACTGATCCACTGCACTGATCCACTACACTGATCCACTACACTGATCCACTGCACTGATCCACTGCACTGATCCACTACACTGATCCACTGCACTGATCCACTGCACTGATCCCCTGCACTGATCCACTGCACTGATCCACTACACTGATCCACTGCACTGATCCACTGCACTGATCCACTGCACTGATCCACTACACTGATCCACTGCACTGATCCCCTACACTGATCCACTGCACTGATCCACTACACTGATCCACTGCACTGATCCCCTGCACTGATCCACTGCACTGATCCACTACACTGATCCACTGCACTGATCCACTGCACTGATCCACTACACTGATCCACTGCACTGATCCACTGCACTGATCCCCTGTACTGATCCACTGCACTGATCCACTACACTGATCCACTGCACTGATCCACTACACTGATCCACTACACTGATCCACTACACTGATCCACTACACTGATCCACTGCACTGATCCACTGCACTGATCCACTGCACTGATCCACTACACTGATCCACTACACTGATCCACTGCACTGATCCACTACACTGATCCACTGCACTGATCCACTACACTGATCCACTACACTGATCCACTACACTGATCCACTGCACTGATCCACTACACTGATCCACTGCACTGATCCACTACACTGATCCACTACACTGATCCACTGCACTGATCCACTACACTGATCCACTGCACTGATCCACTACACTGATCCACTACACTGATCCACTGCACTGATCCACTACACTGATCCACTGCACTGATCCACTACACTGATCCACTGCACTGATCCCCTGTACTGATCCACTGCACTGATCCACTACACTGATCCACTGCACTGATCCCCTGTACTGATCCACTGCACTGATCCACTACACTGATCCACTACACAGCGCACCCGAGTTCTCTTTCACGTCTTCCTGCGTTTGAATGTTTAAATTCTATCTGTGCTAAACTAATGTTTTGGCTCTTGTTAGGCAGTGGCCAGTGAACTGCAGTAGTCGACAGTAATGGAGTTAGGCGTGTTCAGTCGGCTCTTGTGGAATCGCATGCGAGTGATGACTCAGTGTAGAGGGTGCAGTAATGCTCCACAGAGACTCACGGGACACCAGCAGATGCTCTTTATTCACTGATGATGCCATCTGTGGAAACGGCTTGAATGTTAAATTCACAGACATGAACCGTACTCACTGTGTGTGTGTGTGTGTGTGTGTGTCAGGAATTGGAGTGCCTGCAGGATCACTTGGAGGATCTGATCCCTGAATGCAGGGATGTGGTGGGGAACCTCACAGAACTGGAGTCCGAGGTACGGATAGATGCTGTTGTCTTGCCGTTTGTCTCTGATATGTGTGTATAGTGTTGCTGTTGCGAGTGAGACGTGTGTTTGCACTGACTTCTGCGCGTCTGCTTTTCCAGGACATTCAGATCGAGGCGCTGTTGATCCGAGCCTGTGAGCCCGTGATCCAGTCCTACTGTCACGTGAGTGTCCGATCGCTACTGATGAAGCAGAGGAAGAAAAAACACATTTCTGGCTTATGTTTTATCGTTTAATCATTTAGATCTTAAATTGGAAATGGGTAAGGACATAATCAAATCAAGAAATAACATTATTAAAAATCAAAACAGTAACAAAATATACTCATGGACTAATTTTGTTATGAAGTACAGTTGTATGTTTGCATAGAATTCAGTTTGAACGCTATATTATATGCTTTTAAAATCTGAGGTAAATTATCCATTATCGCTTGTGGCACAGTGACCTATTTTTAACTAAAAATAAATAATGTGGGCGGATCTGTCAGCCGCGGCGTCGCAGAAATAGGAACCGTTTCTAAATTAGAAACTTCGCGTGTCGCTGTCGCGTCTGATTAGGAAAAAAACTCTGATTAACATGGAAAAGATACCTTATCGCGTGTAGTTAGGACACGGTGTCAGAGTGTGAAGACATGACACACAGAGATATGTGTGTGTTGTGTGTCTGCTCCGATGCGATACACTTTGAGAAGAGGAACTTGGCTCAGATCCGATAAGCAACTGTATAATAGAGATTAATATCTGGTCAGTCTATCCGTGGACTTTAGTTTAGTTTAATTGTATTTGCACAAATGTTAAATATATACAATAAGAGCAAGAAAATACAATTCAAATACTGTGCAGGGAGAGGCAGAAAACCATTTGTATGTAATATCATGCTAACCATATTTATACAGCTTTTCCAATAAAATGAATTCATTTACTGTATCAAAAGCTTTGACGGATCTATATAAATACTGCCTGTCAATCACGGTTTTCCAGAGCAGGGTAATGACCCCGAAACACTGATTCTTCTCATCTGGATTCAAATCTCCTTCTTTACAGTCATAAATATAACATTTTCTCTAAACTTTTTGAGAAACATGGCAGAATAGATATCGGTCTACAGCTGTTAAACATGATCATCCGCTTTAAACAGAGGAATAACCTTTGCTATATAATCTTCTGCCACAATGCCTGTTTTCAAAGAGAGAAACAATGTGAAATATTGAGTATTTTCACCTGTTTGACAACAAACACAGAAATATTATCATGACCCGCTGAAGATATTTTTAATTCATTAATAATTTCACTTATTTCCTTTATCTCAGGAGACTCAAAAAAGAGATAATAGGGAAATGTCCTGATATATAATCCAGGGGTTTGCCAGTTCCTATAGGAACATTACCAGCCAATTTATGACCAACATTAACAAAAAAAATCATTACATTTTTGAGCTACTTCATTTAAAACTCTTCATTTATGTTTCTTTATTTAAATGTATAATCCTGATTATGCATGAATTAATTGTACTCTTCATTTATTATTTGATTGTGCTGTTAAGAAATAAAATTTGACTTAATCGTCTGACTGGATCTCCTCCATGAGCTCTGTTAGAGAGGAGGATTCTTCATCATCATCCTCATTATTATCTTCTTCATCATCATCTTCTTCTTCTGTGTCTCGCAGGACGTGGCTGATAACCAGATCGACACCGGGGACCTGATGGAGTGTCTCGTTGCCAATAAACACCAGAAAGAAATGAATGAGAAGTGTGCGGTGGGAGTCACACACTTCCAGCTGGTGCGTCTGCCGATCACACACTCGCTCTCTCTCTCTCCTTCTATTACTACAGCTCTGTCACCCGCCCGTTTCTCCTCCTCATCCTCAGATCCAGATGAAGGACTTCCGCTTCTCCTACAAGTTCAAGATGGCCTGCAAGGAGGACGTGCTCAAACTGTGTCCCAACATCAAGAAGAAGTGAGTGCAGCGCATGGCGGATGTGTTGGGGAACACTGAAGCATGCTGGGAAGGTCCTGATGCTGTGTGTGTGTGTCCTCAGGGTGGATGTGGTGATCTGTCTGAGTACCACAGTGAGGAACGACACGCTGCAGGAGGTGAAAGAGCAGCGCGTCTCCATGAAGTGCCGGAAGCAGCTGCGCGTGGAGGAGCTGGAGATGGTCAGTGCCGTCGTCACGTCTCCAGCTAGTCCCGTCTGTCTCCAGCTAGTCCCGTCTGTCTCCAGCTAGTCCCGTCTGTCTCCAGCTAATCCCGTCTGTCTCCAGCTAGTCCCGTCCCGTCTCCAGCTAGTCCCGTCCCGTCTCCAGCTAGTCCCGTCCCGTCTCCAGCTAGTCCAGTCCCGTCTCCAGCTAGTCCCGTCTCCAGCTAGTCCCGTCCCGTCTCCAGCTAGTCCCGTCCCGTCTCCAGCTAGTCCCGTCCCGTCTCCAGCAAGTCCCGTCCCGTCTCCAGCAAGTCCCGTCCCGTCTCCAGCAAGTCCCGTCCCGTCTCCAGCAAGTCCCGTCCCGTCTCCAGCAAGTCCCGTCCCGTCTCCAGCAAGTCCCGTCCCGTCTCCAGCTAGTCCCGTCTCCAGCTAGTCCCGTCTCCAGCTAGTCCCGTCTCCAGCTAGTCCCGTCCCGTCTCCAACTAGTCCCGTCCCGTCTCCAACTAGTCCCGTCCAGTCTCCAGCTAGTCCCGTCTGTCTCCAGCTAGTCCCGTCTGTCTCCAGCTAGTCCCGTCTGTCTCCAGCTAGTCCCGTCCCGTCTCCAGCTAGTCCAGTCCCGTCTCCAGCAAGTCCAGTCCCGTCTCCAGCTAGTCCCGTCTCCAGCTAGTCCCGTCTCCAGCTAGTCCCGTCTCCAGCTAGTCCCGTCTCCAGCTAGTCCCGTCTCCAGCTAGTCCCGTCTCCAGCTAGTCCCGTCCCGTCTCCAACTAGTCCCGTCCCGTCTCCAGCTAGTCCAGTCCCGTCTCCAGCTAGTCCCGTCCCGTCTCCAGCTAGTCCAGTCCCGTCTCCAGCTAGTCCCGTCCAGTCTCCAGCTAGTCCCGTCCAGTCTCCAGCTAGTCCAGTCCCGTCTCCAGCTAGTCCCGTTCTGTCTCCAGCTAGTCCCGTCCCGTCTCCAGCTAGTCCCGTCCCGTCTCCAGCTAGTCCCGTCCCGTCTCCAGCTAGTCCCGTCCCGTCTCCAGCTAGTCCCGTCCCGTCTCCAGCTAGTCCCGTCCCGTCTCCAGCTAGTCCCGTCCCGTCTCCAGCTAGTCCAGTCCCGTCTCCAGCTAGTCCAGTCCCGTCTCCAGCTAGTCCAGTCCCGTCTCCAGCTAGTCCAGTCCCGTCTCCAGCTAGTCCAGTCCCGTCTCCAGCTAGTCCAGTCCCGTCTCCAGCTAGTCCAGTCCCGTCTCCAGCTAGTCCAGTCCCGTCTCCAGCTAGTCCAGTCCCGTCTCCAGTCTCCAGCTAGTCCAGTCCCGTCTCCAGCTAGTCCAGTCCCGTCTCCAGCTAGTCCAGTCCCGTCTCCAGCTAGTCCAGTCCCGTCTCCAGCTAGTCCAGTCCCGTCTCCAGCTAGTCCAGTCCCGTCTCCAGTCTCCAGCTAGTCCAGTCCCGTCTCCAGCTAGTCCAGTCCCGTCTCCAGTCTCCAGCTAGTCCAGTCCCGTCTCCAGCTAGTCCAGTCCCGTCTCCAGCTAGTCCAGTCCCGTCTCCAGCTAGTCCAGTCCCGTCTCCAGCTAGTCCAGTCCCGTCTCCAGCTAGTCCAGTCCCGTCTCCAGCTAGTCCAGTCCCGTCTCCAGCTAGTCCAGTCCCGTCTCCAGCTAGTCCAGTCCCGTCTCCAGCTAGTCCAGTCCCGTCTCCAGTCTCCAGCTAGTCCAGTCCCGTCTCCAGCTAGTCCAGTCCCGTCTCCAGCTAGTCCCGTCCCGTCTCCAGCTAGTCCAGTCCCGTCTCCAGCTAGTCCAGTCCCGTCTCCAGTCTCCAGCTAGTCCAGTCCCGTCTCCAGCTAGTCCAGTCCCGTCTCCAGCTAGTCCAGTCCCGTCTCCAGCTAGTCCAGTCCCGTCTCCAGCTAGTCCAGTCCCGTCTCCAGCTAGTCCAGTCCCGTCTCCAGCTAGTCCAGTCCCGTCTCCAGTCTCCAGCTAGTCCAGTCCCGTCTCCAGCTAGTCCAGTCCCGTCTCCAGCTAGTCCCGTCCCGTCTCCAGCTAGTCCAGTCCCGTCTCCAGCTAGTCCAGTCCCGTCTCCAGTCTCCAGCTAGTCCAGTCCCGTCTCCAGCTAGTCCAGTCCCGTCTCCAGCTAGTCCCGTCCCGTCTCCAGCTAGTCCCGTCCCGTCTCCAGCTAGTCCAGTCCCGTCTCCAGCTAGTCCAGTCCCGTCTCCAGCTAGTCCAGTCCCGTCTCCAGCTAGTCCAGTCCCGTCTCCAGCTAGTCCAGTCCCGTCTCCAGCTAGTCCAGTCCCGTCTCCAGCTAGTCCAGTCCCGTCTCCAGCTAGTCCAGTCCCGTCTCCAGTCTCCAGCTAGTCCAGTCCCGTCTCCAGCTAGTCCAGTCCCGTCTCCAGTCTCCAGCTAGTCCAGTCCCGTCTCCAGCTAGTCCAGTCCCGTCTCCAGCTAGTCCAGTCCCGTCTCCAGCTAGTCCAGTCCCGTCTCCAGCTAGTCCAGTCCCGTCTCCAGCTAGTCCAGTCCCGTCTCCAGCTAGTCCAGTCCCGTCTCCAGTCTCCAGCTAGTCCAGTCCCGTCTCCAGCTAGTCCAGTCCCGTCTCCAGTCTCCAGCTAGTCCAGTCCCGTCTCCAGCTAGTCCAGTCCCGTCTCCAGTCTCCAGCTAGTCCAGTCCCGTCTCCAGTCTCCAGCTAGTCCAGTCCCGTCTCCAGCTAGTCCAGTCCCGTCTCCAGCTAGTCCAGTCCCGTCTCCAGCTAGTCCAGTCCCGTCTTCAGTCTCCAGCTAGTCCAGTCCCGTCTCCAGCTAGTCCAGTCCCGTCTCCAGCTAGTCCAGTCCCGTCTCCAGTCTCCAGCTTGTCCAGTCCCGTCTCCAGCTAGTCCAGTCCCGTCTCCAGTCTCCAGCTAGTCCAGTCCCGTCTCCAGCTAGTCCAGTCCCGTCTCCAGCTAGTCCAGTCCAGTCTCCAGCTAGTCCAGTCCAGTCTCCAGCTAGTCCAGTCGTCTTCATTTACACATTTAAGCGGCTTTACAGAGATCATAGGAAATCAAAGTAACAGAGATTGTTTTGACTTTAACTGGACAATAACTTTATCCTAGAGCTGCTAAGTCGCAACGATCATTAGTTATTAACTCAGGGGCCGCCAACACGACACCGTTCTAACAGAAAACTCAAGTTCTCTCTAAGCAAACTTTAAAATCTCGAACCTGTGAGAACACTGATGGTGTGCACATGCGTATTAAAGGGTTAGTTCACCCAAAAATGAAAATGATGTCATTAATGACTCTCCCTCATGTCGCTCAAGCCCGTCAGACCTTTTAGACCAAATATCTAAAAGATATTTTTAGATTTAGTCCGAGAGCTTTCTGTCCCTCCATTGTAAATGTATGTACAGTATACTGTCCTTGTCCAGAAAGGAAATAAAGACATCATCAAAGTTGTCCATGTGACATCAGTGGGTTAGTTAGAACGTTTTGAAGCATGTTTTTCATTTTTGGGTGAACTAACCCTTTAAGAGTTCATTCTATAGGTATGCGTGTTTGAATATATTCACTCACCTAAAAGATTATTAGGAACACCTGTTCAATTTCTCATTAATGCCATTATCTAATCAACCAATCACATGGCAGTTGCTTCAATGCATTTAGGGGTGTGGTCCTGGTCAAGACAATCTCCTGAACTCCAAACTGAATGTCAGAATGGGAAAGAAAGGGGATTTAAGCCATTTTGAGCGTGGCATGGTTGTTGGTGCCAGACGGGCCGGTCTGAGTATTTCACAATCTGCTCAGTTACTGGGATTTTCACGCACAACCATTTCTAGGGTTTACAAAGAATGGAGTGAAAAGGGAAAAACATCCAGTATGCGGCAGTCCTGTGTTGCTAGAGGTCAGATGAGAATGGGCCGACCTATTCAAGCTGATAGAAGAGCAACTTTGACTGAAATAACCACTCGTTACAACCGAGGTATGCAGCAAAGCATTTGTGAAGCCACAACACGCACAACCTTGAGGCGGATGGGCTACAACACCAGAAGACCCCACCGGGTACCTCTCATCTCCACTACAAATAGGAAAAAGAGGCTACAATTTGCAATAGCTCACCAAAATTGGACAGTTGAAGACTGGAAAAATGTTGCCTGGTCTGATGAGACTCGATTTCTGTTGAGACATTCAGATGGTACAGTCAGAATTTGGCGTAAACAGAATGAGAACATGAATCCATCATGCCCTGTTACCACTGTGCAGGCTGGTGGTGGTGGTGTAATGGTGTGGGGGATGTTTTCTTGGCACACTTTAGGCCCCTTAGTGCCAATTGGGCATCGTTTAAATGCCACGGCCTACCTGAGCATTGTTTCTGACCATGTCCATCCCTTTATGGCCACCGTGTACCCATCCTCTGATGGCTACTTCCAGCAGGATAATGCACCATGTCACAAAGCTCAAATCATTTCAAATTGGTTTCTTGAACATGACAATGAGTTCACTGTTCTAAAATGGCCCCCAAAGTCACCAGATCTCAACCCAATAGAGCATCTTTGGGATGTGGTGGAACGGGAGCTTCGTGCCCTGGATGTGCATCCCACAAATCTCCATCAACTGCAAGATGCTATCCTATCAATATGGGCCAACATTTCTAAAGAATGCTTTCAGCACCTTGTTGAATCAATGCCACGTAGAATTAAGGCAGTTCTGAAGGCGAAAGGCGGTCAAACACAGTATTAGTATGGTGTTCCTAATAATCCTTTAGGTGAGTGTATATGCGCAAGGCGTGTAGTCCTTCCCTAAAAAAATGCTAGAGCCCTGTGATTGCAGCGATGCGGAATCCAGTCATAAAAACAATTTACTGTATAATTTGGAGAATGTGTTTGTCAAAATTTACAAATTCTATGAATTTCCATTGTCACTTCATTAGAGGCCGACCGGCTTACCGGCCGATATGAGCCTGTCGCAGATATAGCGGTGTCGGCGTATATGACGCATTTATGCCGCCGATGTGAATTTTTTTTTTTTTCACAGAACATATAACGCGGATCAATGTTTATAAGTAGTGTAACTGCGTAGTTTGTCCAGCAGAGCGCGCTCCATTGTTTGCTAATGCGACCCAGGTCACTGTAGAGACACAGCCAGCCCTTCACTCAGTCATGAGGTCTTCAAACACGTGAGATGCGCACACATTAGCTTCCGCTACACTGACAAGCTGTGAAGCATGGCTAGCTAGCTAACCTAGCAAACGAGTATAAGCTCGTTGTGAGTAAAAGACGGGGACACATATTTTATTTACTTGATAGCGTCTCACCAGGTGATAACGTAGCGTTAAAGCAACATCCAACAGACTCATGCCTCCGCTGGCACATATTGAGCCGCTCACCGCTGAGACCGCTTGACCGCTGCAGCGGGACGCGACACCGCACGCGCGACACCGCACGCGCGACACCGCACACGCGACACCGCACGCGAGCGCCATGCCACAAACGACAGCCGAACCCATTATATCAGTGATGTCCACACTGGAGGCGGAGCGAGCGCCAAATTGAATTTTTAAATTTTTTGACAAAAAAACTCTCAGAAAGCTCTTCACGGCAACCTGTCAAAATAAAGGTTTGTTTTAACTTCAAGAAATTACGACAGAATTATATTTCTGTTGTACAGTAAAGCTTAGCTACGTCTCAAAGTAATAATATTAGCACTAATAATAATTTATTATTATTAAAACATTATTTTTTAAGGAATAATCACAATTTTGTGACAACTTTGACAAAAAAAGTTTAATTTCATGATTAAAAGATAAATTAAATGAATGTTTTATGCCTGATTGCCAGGAAAAATTTAAATGCACAACACAGAAAAAAACAAAATTAATAGAAATGAAGAGAAAAGGACAGAAATTTAAACAGAAAACACAGAATTTGGAAAAAACTGAAAACGTAATTTGTGTTAAAAAGAAAACTATTAATTTCATAGAGCCCTAAATGTAATTTGTTAAACTTTTAATCAATTGTTGTTAAATTAAGTTTCATGAATTAATTTAATTAGATATGCATTTTGATTACTAAACAGAAAATTGAATTTGTGAAAAAATAACTCATTTCATAGGGCCCTATAAAACACATTTGAACAGATATAATGATGTGTAGGTGTGAAGTGTTACCGGTCAGAGCTCTGATGTGTGTGTGTGTGTGTGTGTGTGTGTGTGTGTGTGTGTGTGTGTCAGTCGGAGGACATTCGTCTGGAGCCGGATCTGTACGAGAGCTGTCGTCAGGACATCAAGCAGCACTGCCAGAACGTGGTGTTCGGGAACGCTCAGGTAAACCTTCATCTTCATCATCATCATCACCACTTTACCTGCAACCGCATACTCATGTGTGTGTGTGTGTGTGTGTGTGTGGTCAGGTGATCGAGTGTCTGAAGGAGAGCAAGAAGCACCTGACCCAGCAGTGCCATCAGAAGGTGTTCCGCCTGCAGGAGACCGAGATGATGGACCCCGAGCTCGACTTCCAGCTCATGAGGGTCTGCAAGCAGATGATCCGGGTGACCAGCCTCTTCCTCACTACACAACACTACACAACCTCATCCTCACAACACTACACAACCTCACAGCCTTTTCCTCACTACACAACACTACACAACCTCATCCTCACAACACTACACAACCTCACAGCCTTTTCCTCACTGCACAACACTACACAACACTACACAACCTCATCCTCACAACACTACACAACCTCACAGCCTCTTCCTCACAGCACTACACAACACTACACAACACTACACAACCTCATCCTCACAACACTACACAACCTCACAGCCTCTTCCTCACTGCACAACACTACACAACACTACACAACCTCATCCTCACAACACTACACAACCTCACAGCCTCTTCCTCACAGCACTACACAACACTACACAACACAACCTCATCCTCACAACACTACACAACCTCGCAGCCTCTTCCTCACAGCACTACACTACACAACCTCACAGCCTCTTCCTCACAGCACTACACTACACAACCTCACAGCACTACACTACACAACACAACCTCATCCTCACAACACTACACAACCTCGCAGCCTCTTCCTCACAGCACTACACTACACAACCTCACAGCACTACACTACACAACACAACCTCATCCTCACAACACTACACAACCTCGCAGCCTCTTCCTCACAGCACTACACTACACAACCTCACAGCACTACACTACACAACACAACCTCATCCTCACAACACTACACAACCTCGCAGCCTCTTCCTCACAGCACTACACAACACTACACAACCTCATCCTCACAACACTACACAACCTCGCAGCCTCTTCCTCACAGCACTACACAACACTACACAACACTACACAACCTCATCCTCACAACACTACACAACCTCACAGCCTCTTCCTCACAGCACTACACAACACTACACAACCTCACAGCCTCTTCCTCACAGCACTACACAACACTACACAACACAACCTCATCCTCACAACACTACACAACCTCCCAGCCTCTTCCTCACAGCACTACACTACACAACCTCACAGCCTCTTCCTCACAGCACTACACTACACAACCTCACAGCCTCTTCCTCACAGCACAACACTACACAACCTCACAGCCTCTTCCTCACAGCACTACACTACACAACCTCCCAGCCTCTTACTCACAGCACTACACTACACAACCTCACAGCCTCTTCCTCACAGCACTACACTACACAACCTCACAGCCTCTTCCTCACTGCACAACACTACACAACCTCACAGCCTCTTCCTCACAGCACAACACTACACAACACAACCTCATCCTCACAACACTACACAACCTCCCAGCCTCTTCCTCACAGCACTACACTACACAACCTCACAGCCTCTTCCTCACAGCACTACACTACACAACCTCACAGCCTCTTCCTCACAGCACAACACTACACAACCTCACAGCCTCTTCCTCACAGCACTACACTACACAACCTCCCAGCCTCTTCCTCACAGCACTACACTACACAACCTCACAGCCTCTTCCTCACAGCACTACACTACACAACCTCACAGCCTCTTCCTCACTGCACAACACTACACAACCTCACAGCCTCTTCCTCACTGCACAACACTACACAACCTCACAGCCTCTTCCTCACAGCACAACACTACACAACACAACCTCATCCTCACAACACTACACAACCTCCCAGCCTCTTCCTCACAGCACTACACTACACAACCTCACAGCCTCTTCCTCACAGCACTACACTACACAACCTCACAGCCTCTTCCTCACAGCACAACACTACACAACTTCACAGCCTCTTCCTCACAGCACTACACTACACAACCTCCCAGCCTCTTCCTCACAGCACTACACTACACAACCTCACAGCCTCTTCCTCACAGCACTACACTACACAACCTCACAGCCTCTTCCTCACAGCACTACACTACACAACCTCCCAGCCTCTTCCTCACAGCACTACACTACACAACCTCACAGCCTCTTCCTCACAGCACTACACTACACAACCTCACAGCCTCTTCCTCACAGCACTACACTACACAACCTCGCAGCCTCTTCCTCACAGCACAACACTACACAACCTCCCAGCCTCTTCCTCACAGCACTACACTACACAACCTCACAGCCTCTTCCTCACAGCACTACACTACACAACCTCGCAGCCTCTTCCTCACAGCACAACACTACACAACCTCCCAGCCTCTTCCTCACAGCACTACACTACACAACCTCCCAGCCTCTTCCTCACAGCACTACACTACACAACCTCACAGCCTCTTCCTCACAGCACTACATTACACAACCTCACAGCCTCTTCCTCACAGCACTACACTACACAACCTCACAGCCTCTTCCTCACAGCACAACACTACACAACACTGCACAACACAACACTACACAACCTCGCAGCCTCTTCCTCACAGCACTACACTACACAACCTCACAGCCTCTTCCTCACAGCACTACACTACACAACCTCACAGCCTCTTCCTCACAGCACAACACTACACAACCTCACAGCCTCTTCCTCACAGCACTACACTACACAACCTCACAGCCTCTTCCTCACAGCACTACACTACACAACCTCACAGCCTCTTCCTCACTGCACTACACAACACTACACAACCTCGCAGCCTCTTCCTCACAGCACTACACTACACAACCTCACAGCCTCTTCCTCACAGCACTACACTACACAACCTCACAGCCTCTTCCTCACTGCACTACACAACACTACACAACCTCACAGCCTCTTCCTCACTGCACTACACAACACTACACAACCTCACAGCCTCTTCCTCACAGCACTACACTACACAACCTCACAGCCTCTTCCTCACTGCACTACACAACACTACACAACCTCACAGCCTCTTCCTCACTGCACTACACAACACTACACAACCTCACAGCCTCTTCCTCACAGCACTACACTACACAACCTCACAGCCTCTTCCTCACAGCACTACACTACACAACCTCGCAGCCTCTTCCTCACAGCACTACACTACACAACCTCACAGCCTCTTCCTCACAGCACTACACTACACAACCTCGCAGCCTCTTCCTCACTGCACTACACAACACTACACAACCTCACAGCCTCTTCCTCACAGCACTACACTACACAACCTCACAGCCTCTTCCTCACTGCACTACACAACACTACACAACCTCACAGCCTCTTCCTCACTGCACTACACAACACTACACAACCTCACAGCCTCTTCCTCACAGCACTACACTACACAACCTCACAGCCTCTTCCTCACAGCACTACACTACACAACCTCGCAGCCTCTTCCTCACAGCACTACACTACACAACCTCGCAGCCTCTTCCTCACAGCACTACACAACACTACACAACCTCGCAGCCTCTTCCTCACAGCACTACACATCGCAGATTCAGTTCCAGGCCAGCAAAATGTAGAACAGTCTTAATCATTCAGAGCTGCTTTGGAGATGAAAAAGCAGAAATCGTGATGTGGCCTAATACGCATTCAAACAATCTAAACATTTAGGATATGGTATATATCATTTTTTTAATGAATATAACTATAGTCACTTTTAATTTAAATTGATTTAAAGGCTGAAATGTTTGGTAAAAAAAAGATTAACTTAAGTTTAAATTGTTATTTACAGTCATTTTATGGTTTACATGTTACTATAGATCTTTCTCTACCCAACTCATAACGGTTTCTGCAGCGTTATTGAATAAAATGTATAAGACATTACAATTGAATGATGGCTTGAAATTGTTTGAAAATGTTAACTGTGTTGTGTGTCCTTCAGCGTTTCTGCAGCGAGACTGATGCGAAGAACATGTTACAGTGTCTGAAACAAAACAAGAACAGCGAGACCATGGACCCTAAATGCAAACAGATGATCACGAAGAGACAGATCACCCAGAACACAGGTACACACACACACACACACACACACACACAGGAGAGCGTTTCTTCAATCACTTGCGTATCTGGCGAATCCCCCAGCACACACACACTATACTCTAGAAGACTCAGGAGCGATGCTGCCCCCTGCTGTGCTGGAGTCACACTGCTGCATTATTCACCAGAGTATAGTGTGTGTGTGTGTGTGCTGGGGGCAGAGGTGGGTAGAGTATCCAAAAACTGTACTCAAGTAAAAGTACAAGTACTTATAGAAATATTTACTCAAAGTAAAAGTAATAATCATAAAAGTTACTTGAGTAAGAGTAAAAAATTATCCAATGAAAAAACTACTCAAGTAGTTAGTTACTAGTTACTTTGGATCAAATAGGCCTATATATATATATATATATATATATACTGTATATATAACATGATATTATTTAGATATTTTTTTCATTTAAATGACTATTATTATCATAATTAGATAAGCTATCTTTGCAACAAAAACAGAAGAGACAAACATTATTTCTGTATATCTGTATATTATATTTGTAGCCTGAAAACCATTGCCTGTCCTTTGGTTTGTATAATAGTATAGTAACTTATACAACTACATTTGGATTATTAGACAATGTCGGAATAAAGTGACTCTATGGAGTTTTGCAATCATATGTAAAGGGATGGGAACCATTGACACAGATTAGAAAGTGTTAAAACTCTTCACATGGGCTCGCAGTCATGTCATGCCCAACACAAACAACGATCAAATGCACGGATCTTCTTCTGTCTGTTCTCCAAAATGTATTTAAATGTAGCCTATATTTATGAAAGCATCTTTAAACTGGTTAACTGAGTCTAATAAGACAGACAAAGGCATTCGTTTTCAAGTTGAGTTCGCACGCCACTGCGCAATACACACACATTCATAAACTGGACGATGATAGCTTATTTAATGTATAACTATAAAGTAATGTATATGTCCAAAAAAAGGGTAATGTCATACTTTGTAGTAGTGCTATATGGTGTAATAATCTGTTTGGTTGTAAAATGTATTACCTGAATGAAATCGAATGTATCGTCGTGTGGAATAATTCATTCACAGACAGCTTACGAAGTAACATACGAAGATGTTCAACTAATAAAGATCTTCATCGCTGGCAAAAAATATGATGCATTTGCAGATTTACTTTCTAGACTGTACTGTAGACTGTGGACCGTCACTTCATACAACGCTCTTGATGTTCTTAAATCTTCCTTTTACGACTCCGAGACGATTCAGTGCGATTTTCATTAGAAATCTACTCGAGTTAAAGTAAAAGTACCCACAATTAAATCTACTCTTAAAAGTACAAATTTTCCAAAAAAATACTCAAGTAAATGTACTTCGTTACTACCCACCTCTGGCTGGGGGTGTAACGGCACACACACGACGGTTCATTCGGTACACACATCGGGATTGAAGTCACGGCTCGTACAGCGGGGGGAACTAAACACAAAATGCCTCTGTTTTTTAATTAAACAGGTTTTTTTTTTTACGTGTACGTGTTTAAATAAATTATAATATAATTTTCTTAAGGATAAAATCTATCTTAGCTAATGCTGTAAACTATATGGAGAGCCCTTAATTACACATTACGATATTAAAGGTTGAAATTAACAACAGAGCCCAAATTATTAAATTTAGTTCCTATTTATTTTTAGATATAATCAACACTCAAAAACAAAAAAATATATTGTAAATTGCACATGGCAGAGTTTGCATTAACTTCTAAATCTAATTACAAAGTTAATTTCCTACTCCAGTTCATTTTTGAAATATCATTCACACACTGGCTGTAATAAATAAATTTGTCATGAGAACAAGTTAAACATGCATTAAATAATCAAGACATAACTAACAGGTTAAGTAAATCTAAAGAATATGCTAATATAGTCCGAGCTGCATTCAGCGTGAGGCTCACACACTTCACACACACTCTCGCCACACTAACACACACCGCAAATTGGCTAGACATTTTTTTATTTTATAATATATTTAGTATTAGTGCACATATTTAGCAAAATACTAATTTATACTAATACTTTTTTTTTTTACTTATCATTAAAATATTATAAAGTTGTATATTTATATTTAATTTGAGTTGTTATCTTTAACCGTTAATGATTCCAGCAGACAGGGCTCTGTGTGTCTACAGCATTAGCTGAGATTATCCTTCTTGAGAAACATTAGCATGCCTCTACTGTACCTAATAATATGTATCCAAACTGAATCAAGATTGGAATAAAACCACAAGAATTCAATTGAAATTGTAAAATTTGTATCAAGCTATAACAAAAGCAGTGGCCTATACCAATCAGTGCCCCATGCTGTCACTAAACTTGATACAATTGCCCCCCCCCCCCACACACACACACACACACACACACACACACACACACACGGTTGAGTTTGACAGAGATGGGATGAAACTGTAATGCACATTATT
>JARWKJ010000025.1:26526681-27034181 GCA_029959095.1 Rhinichthys osculus | reverse complement strand
TCTGCTGTGCGGCCGCATCACCAAGCGTGTGACGCAGGAGCTGAAGGACAGGTAGAGGGATCCGCCCATGGCCCAGACACACACTCGTCCCCGTCCCGGGCCGGGGGAGGACACTGGGTGACGGGGGGGCCAGACTCGTGCTGTGTGTGTGTGTGTATGTGTGTGTGTGTGTGCATTTACACGGTGCCACCGTGGGGACCCAGTTTGAATCGCTCCACACACTCTCTTCCCCTCCTCCTGTGCGTGTCCCCCTCGTCTCCTGCTTCCACCGGACGTCCCGACTCCACCGCTTCATCAGCCGACACCAGAGACTTGCTGTCGCTCTCCAGCCGAACTGTTTATTTATTGTTGATGTTTGGATGCGCAGGAGGTCCCGCTCTTGATGTCCTTTGCTCCGCAGGGCGCCTCCGTGTTTTAGGAAACAGCCAGTTACTGAAGATGTGCATATTGACAAAGATGGAGCGATCGAATGAATGCGTGTTTGTGCCTTTGCCCGTCCGAGTGAGAGAGCTTGTTTCATGTGTGTGTGTGTGTGTGTGACAGGCACTGATGTTTTTTGGTTTTATCATGGGCTTCTTGTTTCTTTTTCTTCATGTTGCGGAGACGTTATTTCCCCCATCTCGTCTTGGCAGCCGGGGCTTTAAATATGTGCTTGTTCTGTCATGTGTTGGGTTATTTCATTAGGGGAGGGTTTCTGTGTCCCGAAGGGTTCACACACACCAGAGGACCGGTCTGAACTGAGCCACCAGATGTAGAACATGGATGTTCTGGACTGTGTTTATATCATGCCGGCTGTGAGCCGCTCCATTCATGTTTCCATTGACATAAAACATCCATACGAAGAGTTGTCTGTCGATCAAAGTCACGGTTCACCGCTTCACACACACACCGTAGATGTCCTTTACACACATCTGTGGATTACTCTCTGATGCCCGGCTCGTGTCAGTGGGTTTGCAGACACGTCTCGGCCGGTTTTGGGGGAACTGTTGGTTTTAAACACACTGTTTCTCGTACAAATTTTTGAAATGAGCTTTCTTGACAGTCGGTCCATCTCTTCTGTGGTTTGGAAACATGTAAAGCTCAGTGCCGTCCATCATCGCCTCAGCTTCAGCGTACTGGCTCTCCATTCACAGCCATTGGTTTTTGTTCGGTTTCTTTTGTAATGCAGTTTTTTTCTCATGTACTGAAACTAAACACCAGTTCTTGACTGGATTCACAGCTTCGAAACTCTTTTCCCTGAATCACTGAAGGCTTTAATGCATAAACCACCATATTTGTTCCCCAGTGACACTAAATTTCACTCTTTGGAGTGACATCATACTATTAAAACCGCAATAGAGCCGTAACCCTTACAGTCCCTGTGCATCTCTGCCTTTTAAATTAATTTGGCTTTTGTATTATTGTTATATTTGTATGCTTTTGTACAAAATGACATTAAAGTGGACTTTGGTTCTAGTGTTTGTGCATTAATGATCTGAATTCATGTCATGATGCTGTGCTGTAAATAGCTTTATGATTTCACTGGAGGATTGTGGGTCTCACAAACTCTGCCTTAACTTTGGCATTTCTTCTTTTCTTTGCAGAAGACTTGCTCAGCCATCGGTTGCTCCTAAAATCAAGGACAGGAAAGGATACGTTCTTATTCAGTAACAAAAATAGCCACTTTTACTCGAACCGCATCAAATGGCTTGTGCTCAGTATGTTTCTGCATGGATTTTCTCAAAATAATTTCTAGGCCATACATTGAATGTATCCACATTGGCAAAGTTGGTTAAATCAAAAGATGTTGCGCTCCATGTCTTTCTAGCTTCACGTGCTTTTCATACTCCTGCTTCAGTTCATGACTGTGATCTGGGTCGATCAAACATGCGGAAACCGAATCCTTTACGCTTTCATTTTCTCCCATTTACCGGTTCAGTTGTTGTTGTTGTTTTGTCCACTAGCCGCATGGAAACCAGGTCCTTCATCTCCTCCGCCTGTAAATCATCCTTCAACAAGTTGTTTATATTGATACAAATTACTTAAACTGCTGTTTGTGTATTAGTAGTCCCATATTCATTCAAACCATTGTCCGTTTGGACTCGACATTAGAAATAAACAGGTACTTTTGCTTATTTTTAATTTATAAATGCGTGTCTGGTTCGTATTTCACCCTGAAATACTAATTTAGCTTAATTTTGATCGCCTTGATCAGATACTTAAAAAAAAAAAAAAAAAAGATTTGCTTGATTTTGATTTAAAAATGTGTTAAAGTATCTGCCCAAGCCGATCTCAGTGTCATAATCCTTTGAGAACGTGACCTGCAAGTAGTTTGTATCAATCATAAGGTGGTTTTCTGTCTTGGCTGTCGGCGCTGGGTGCAGTTTTTTTTCTTGACGTGTTTTTACATTATTTTTGAACGAGTTATTACTGGAAAACGTGCGAGTGTTTCATCTGCTCACCCCCATCATTCACAACCAATGCTTTCTGTCTGTCAAGCTGATATATGACATAGAAATGATAAATGCCGGACTGTTTTTGTATTTCCTTTCCGTGCACAAATTTATGATGAAAGTATTTCTCAATCAAATCAAGCCGTGTACTGTACAGATATAACACAATAACTGCGCTTTTCTTTGCCATTTTTCATGTTTTGTTCTGTACAAGTCGAATTGGACCGTTGTTAATAAAATTGATCTGATGGTTTGTATCTGCTGTATTTTGTCCTGTTTAAACTTGAAAATAACCAGTGGGAATTGTGATTGGGTGTTGGTGTGTGCGCGTGTCTTTGTCCTCCTCCTCCTCACACAGTAAAGGTCAGGAGTGTCGAGACGGCGTCGGGATCTTCTCGTGTGGCCGAACGACACTGAGGTGCGACATTCCCTTCAACCAGTTTCTCAACCTAGACTTTGTATGACAAATATTTCACTTCTCTGTTGGTGCTTCAGTGGAGCCGCATCTGCTGGCGTGAGATAAACATGAGTACTTGTGGAGGGAATTATTTTGATTTATTCTTTCAAAGGAACCAGTGTGCTCCTGAAACTATTTTTGCCAGCAAAGTTTCTGGTTCATTCTTTAGAAGAGTCTTTTTTTTATGGATCTATTAATTTATTCAACTTTAAACCTTCGGTCATGAACAATTTCTGAATTAAAAAGGAACGAATGGCTTAAAGGGTTAGTTCACCCGAAAACATTTCATTTTCGGGACACATGAAGAGATTTCTGAGAGATTTGTCCCTCCATTGACAGCTATGCAACTACCAATTTGACGCTTCAAAAAGTTCATAAAGAGATCGTAAAACTAATCCATATAAATTTAGCAACATAGTCCAAATATTCTGAAGAGACTTTTATGTGAAAAGTCTCTTCGCTTTATATGAACAGATTGATTTTAGGCTTTTATTCACATAAAAATTGATCAACTCACGCATCAGTTGTGGTAAATGAAAGCTGAAACATGTTCGCTTGACAAGCAAGAGCCAATGAGGTTCATTCTCGTGTTACGCAGCACGTTTGAGCTTCAGCAAGAGCCAATGAGGTTCATTCTCGTGTTACGCAGCACGTTTGAGCTTCAGCAAGAACCAATGAGGTTCATTCTCGTGTTACGCATCACGTTTGAGCTTCAGCAAGAACCAATGAGGTTCATTCTCGTGTTACGCATCACGTTTGAGCTTCAGCAAGAGCCAATGAGGTTCATTCTCGTGTTACGCATCACGTTTGAGCTTCAGCAAGAACCAATGAGGTTCATTCTCGTGTTACGCATCACGTTTGAGCTTCAGCAAGAGCCAATGAGGTTCATTCTCGTGTTACGCATCACGTTTGAGCTTCAGCAAGAGCCAATGAGGTTCATTCTCGTGTAACGCAGCACGTTTGAGCTTCAGCAAGAACCAATGAGGTTCATTCTCGTGTTACGCAGCACGTTTGAGCTTCTGCAAGAACCAATGAGGTTCATTCTCGTGTTACGCAGCACGTTTGAGCTTCAGCAAGAACCAATGAGGTTCATTCTCGTGTAACGCAGCACGTTTGAGCTTCAGCAAGAACCAATGAGGTTCATTCTCGTGTTACGCAGCACGTTTGAGCTTCTGCAAGAACCAATGAGGTTCATTCTCGTGTTACGCATCACGTTTGAGCTTCAGCAAGAGCCAATGAGGTTCATTCTCGTGTTACGCATCACGTTTGAGCTTCAGCAAGAGCCAATGAGGTTCATTCTCGTGTAACGCAGCACGTTTGAGCTTCAGCAAGAACCAATGAGGTTCATTCTCGTGTTACGCAGCACGTTTGAGCTTCTGCAAGAACCAATGAGGTTCATTCTCGTGTTACGCAGCACGTTTGAGCTTCAGCAAGAGCCAATGAGGTTCATTCTCGTGTAACGCAGCACGTTTGAGCTTCAGCAAGAACCAATGAGGTTCATTCTCGTGTTACGCAGCACGTTTGAGCTTCTGCAAGAACCAATGATGTTCATTCTCGTGTTACGCATCACGTTTGAGCTTCTGCAAGAACCAATGAGGTTCATTCTCGTGTAACGCATCACGTTTGAGCTTCTGCAAGAACCAATGAGGTTCATTCTCGTGTAACGCAGCACGTTTGAGCTTCAGCAAGAACCAATGAGGTTCATTCTCGTGTTACGCAGCACGTTTGAGCTTCTGCAAGAACCAATGAGGTTCATTCTCGTGTTACGCAGCACGTTTGAGCTTCAGCAAGAACCAATGAGGTTCATTCTCGTGTTACGCATCACGTTTGAGCTTCAGCAAGAACCAATGAGGTTCATTCTCGTGTTACGCATCACGTTTGACCTTCAGCAAGAGCCAATGAGGTTCATTCTCGTGTTACGCAGCACGTTTGACCTTCAGCAAGAACCAATGAGGTTCATTCTCGTGTTACGCATCACGTTTGACCTTCAGCAAGAACCAATGAGGTTCATTCTCGTGTTACGCATCACGTTTGAGCTTCAGCAAGAACCAATGAGGTTCATTCTCGTGTTACGCATCACGTTTGAGCTTCAGCAAGAACCAATGAGGTTCATTCTCGTGTTACGCAGCACGTTTGACCTTCAGCAAGAACCAATGATGTTCATTCTCGTGTTACGCAGCACGTTTGAGCTTCTGCAAGAACCAATGAGGTTCATTCTCGTGTTACGCATCACGTTTGAGCTTCAGCAAGAACCAATGAGGTTCATTCTCGTGTTACGCAGCACGTTTGAGCTTCAGCAAGAACCAATGATGTTCATTCTCGTGTTACGCATCACGTTTGACCTTCAGCAAGAACCAATGATGTTCATTCTCGTGTTACGCAGCACGTTTGAGCTTCTGCAAGAACCAATGAGGTTCATTCTCGTGTTACGCATCACGTTTGAGCTTCAGCAAGAACCAATGAGGTTCATTCTCGTGTTACGCAGCACGTTTGAGCTTCAGCAAGAACCAATGATGTTCATTCTCGTGTTACGCAGCACGTTTGAGCTTCTGCAAGAACCAATGAGGTTCATTCTCGTGTTACGCATCACGTTTGAGCTTCAGCAAGAACCAATGAGGTTCATTCTCGTGTTACGCAGCACGTTTGACCTTCAGCAAGAACCAATGATGTTCATTCTCGTGTTACGCAGCACGTTTGAGCTTCTGCAAGAACCAATGAGGTTCATTCTCGTGTTACGCATCACGTTTGAGCTTCAGCAAGAACCAATGAGGTTCATTCTCGTGTTACGCAGCACGTTTGAGCTTCTGCAAGAACCAATGAGGTTCATTCTCGTGTTACGCATCACGTTTGAGCTTCAGCAAGAACCAATGAGGTTCATTCTCGTGTTACGCAGCACGTTTGAGCTTCTGCAAGA
Organism: Rhinichthys osculus; assembly: GCA_029959095.1. NCBI lineage: Eukaryota > Metazoa > Chordata > Actinopteri > Cypriniformes > Leuciscidae > Rhinichthys > Rhinichthys osculus. Next base: position 27,028,378 of record JARWKJ010000025.1, on the reverse strand, counting down.
ACCAATGAGGTTCATTCTCGTGTTACGCATCACGTTTGAGCTTCTGCAAGAACCAATGAGGTTCATTCTCGTGTAACGCAGCACGTTTGAGCTTCAGCAAGAACCAATGAGGTTCATTCTCGTGTTACGCATCACGTTTGAGCTTCAGCAAGAACCAATGAGGTTCATTCTCGTGTTACGCATCACGTTTGAGCTTCAGCAAGAACCAATGAGGTTCATTCTCGTGTTACGCAGCACGTTTGAGCTTCTGCAAGAACCAATGAGGTTCATTCTCGTGTTACGCATCACGTTTGAGCTTCAGCAAGAACCAATGAGGTTCATTCTCGTGTTACGCATCACGTTTGACCTTCAGCAAGAGCCAATGAGGTTCATTCTCGTGTTACGCAGCACGTTTGACCTTCAGCAAGAGCCAATGAGGTTCATTCTCGTGTTACGCAGCACGTTTGACCTTCAGCAAGAACCAATGAGGTTCATTCTCGTGTTACGCATCACGTTTGAGCTTCAGCAAGAACCAATGAGGTTCATTCTCGTGTTACGCATCACGTTTGAGCTTCAGCAAGAACCAATGAGGTTCATTCTCGTGTTACGCATCACGTTTGAGCTTCAGCAAGAACCAATGAGGTTCATTCTCGTGTTACACATCACGTTTGAGCTTCTGCAAGAGCCAATGAGGTTCATTCTCGTGTTACGCAGCACGTTTGAGCTTCAGCAAGAGCCAATGATGTTCATTCTCGTGTTACGCAGCACGTTTGAGCTTCAGCAAGAACCAATGAGGTTCATTCTCGTGTTACACATCACGTTTGAGCTTCAGCAAGAACCAATGAGGTTCATTCTCGTGTTACGCATCACGTTTGAGCTTCAGCAAGAACCAATGAGGTTCATTCTCGTGTTACGCAGCACGTTTGAGCTTCAGCAAGAACCAATGAGGTTCATTCTCGTGTTACGCATCACGTTTGAGCTTCAGCAAGAACCAATGAGGTTCATTCTCGTGTTACGCAGCACGTTTGAGCTTCAGCAAGAACCAATGAGGTTCATTCTCGTGTTACACATCACGTTTGAGCTTCTGCAAGAACCAATGAGGTTCATTCGCGTGTTACGCAGCACGTTTGAGCTTCAGCAAGAACCAATGAGGTTCATTCTCGTGTTACGCATCACGTTTGAGCTTCAGCAAGAACCAATGAGGTTCATTCTCGTGTTACACATCACGTTTGAGCTTCTGCAAGAGCCAATGAGGTTCATTCGCGTGTTACGCAGCACATTTGAGCTTCAGCAAGAGCCAATGAGGTTCATTCGCGTGTTACGCATCACGTTTGATTAAAAATGCGTTCATCATGTACAGGCATCAAGTCTCTTAAAAAAATATGGACTTTACCACTCAATTCATTTGGGTTAGTTTTACAATCAGTTCATTAACTTTTTGAAGAGTCAAAGTGGTAGTTGCATAGCTGTCAAAGGGACAGAAATCTCTTAGCAAGATTTACGGGGTTGTAAAAACATGAGGGTGAGTAAATGATAACAGAATTTACATTTTTGGGTGAACTAACCCTTTAATGTAGAAATGTCCAGGTGGAGATCATAAGTCTCATGAAAAGACTGAAATATTTGAGGAAATGATCTTTAGTAAGACAATATTTTCTTTATTTTGTAAAAAATATGTAGCGAAGCAATTGTTTCAATGTCATGTGGTGCAACTCTCCAAAAACTTGCATAAGTGACATAATTAAAAAATGTTTTGTCTTAAAATGTTTTCGAAAAATGTATATATATAATACACATTCATAGTATAAAGAATTGTATTACTTTTTTCTTGATGTTACAACACATTTAAAGTCAGTAAATGCTTTTCTTAAATTGTTTTTTTAAAAACCTGACATTTCAAACTAAATTTGAATAGATTTGTCCTTTATTATTGTCTTCGACTACCTTATTTGTCCTTGAAATATTTTTTTATATGAAATTTAAGTAATTTTTCCACATTTCAAAATGACATGTCTAATTAACTTCAACACTGCATAAATATTTCTGTCCAAATGGAAGGTTTTTGTTTCCTATTCTGAGGGCTTAAATTACTCCGACCATTCGTAAGTTTTCTTTTGTCCTGGTAAATTGGCACCTCAGGAATAGTATAATAGTGCCTCTATCTCTCCTCGGCAGGGTCAGTCCCCAGTATCTCGCCTGTGAATGATTCCACAGCGCTGTCCTCTGCGTCTCAGAAGCTGTATGGTGACACAAAGAGAGTGACTTTCGTGACGTATCGCCCCAGCAGCACGTTTCTTTCCATTTCGCTCATCTGGATGTCGACCTCTAGCGTGGCGGGACCCTGGACGGGCTTCACCAGCACCAGCTGCCCCGTCTGCCTGCCGGCGCGCTGGACGCTGAAGTGCTGAACTCCCGGCTTCCCCAGCAGGCCGAAGCGCAGCGCGTCGCCCAGGACACGGGCCGCAGACAGGCGGAAGAGCACGGTGGGCGCCGACATGTTGGACACCACCGCCATGAAGTGGAAGTTAATGGAGACCGGGGCCTGCAGACAGGAGGCGTCTCCTTGGACACACGGGTTACGGTCACAACGCCTGGGTGGAGGAAGAGAAACCAGAGAGAGGCGGTGGGAACCCAGACCAAACTATAACATCAAATTATGTCTTGGAAATATACACAGAGCAGTAAATCCAGAAATTAAGATTTGGAGCAAATTATACCTTAGGGAAAAACGGTTCTTGCAAACAATGTGTGCAATAGCGGCCCTTGCAACAATGCGAAGAACACGTTTCCCATCTGTTGCTTTATAAACCAATATACCAACCAAACCCTTTAGCTGCGCCAAGTCGATTTTCAGATCTGTCAGTATGAACTGGAATTGCGCTAGCATAGCTAAAAGAGTTTGAGTTTACATATTTGTTGTATTTTGGTCTTAATGCAGCCTTCGGATGAATAGTTTGATATGAGCTTGTTATGGTGACTTCTGTAATCTGGCGTAGGATCCTACAGTTCACCCTGAGATCAGTGCTAGCTGAGTGACGCCGGCGCGCTGGACTTACAGCGGTGAGGTTTTGATGTATGTGGCGTTGTGGAAGCGAGGACAGTCCACCGGCTCACAGCGATGACCTCCGTATGTGTTCACACACACCTGCTCGCTGCTACAGTTATGGCTCGCCCTCACACACTCGTCAATGTCTACACAAAGCACATGATAAAAACAACTTTATTTAAAAGGTTCCTTTTATCTACTATGAAAATATTAGACTTCAGTTTTCCCATTTTTAAGTTGGTTGACTCATATCTTGGTCAATCTAGCTTTGTTCTAAATCCTAGTGCGCCGTTTACCAAGGCAGCATTTTAAGGCACAGTCTCAGGATCACGTTCACCTTCCTTTGGGCAAATTCTACGGCCACATTGTATTCCCAGCATGCCCTGTAAAGCCCTCAGCGGCTGCGTTCAAGTCCACTTTTTTATGCCCTTTCCTCAGTCTCGTTCACTCCGATGTACGTCATTGCTTGCGTTGCATGAGCGCCCACTACTGGCAGAACCCTTGCCATGTGTTTCAATTGAACGGTCTCAGCCCTTGATCACTTGTGGGTAAATTAAGTGCGAGTTGCTGTTATGGCGTCACAGCCGTGTTGCACTGTGGTCTATGGGTCTTTGGTCAAAATCGAGGGGTCGGGGGTCAGTCCAAATAAACCAAATAAATGGTGGCGGGGATCCAGCCAGGAAGGTTCACGAGTGCATGTCTAAAAGTGGAGTTAAACACAGTGAAAGAAACCCATCCAAGATAGCAGACGTGTGAGAAAATCCTATAGTTTAATCAAAAAGCGTTGATTAAATATAATCATTCAATATAATAAAAAAATACTGTTGCCTTATTTAATATATTTTCTCCATAAAGATTTCTTTAAAAAACTTTCAGATGAATGACATTACAAACTTTTTTGAAGCAGAAAAAAAAGCCTTGAATGAAAATGCAGAAAAAATATAAAACTACTGCAATTTTATGTAACTTTGTTTAAAGCAGCACTAAGTAGGAATTCCGTTTTTGTCAAACAGCGCCCCCTAGAGTCGCTGTGGAGCACTTGTACTGTCGTGAATAGCACTCACGCAGAGATGGCTCGCACTCACGGCCGGATCCCCTCCCCCTGTACACCGGTACCTGTTCAGTGGGATGGACGCTGTAACGAGTGGAAATAAGGTGTGGCCCCTTTAAGAGCCCAACACCACATGTATACGGCGCCGAGTTATTTCTGTTTGATGCTCATTTTATCAGAATTTTATCAGATCTGTTTTTTGCCGTAAAGCAATTCGTTACCTCGCGAGACCTGATATCACACAATACTTATTAACACCACCGGCCCAAAGTTGCAAGGGTGGTTTTGCGGCTCACAGGCACCAGGGGGGTGCGGGACGACCACCATTCAACACGAAATCAGTAATATAAACATTACAATGACTCCAAAGCTGTTCGGTTAAGGTAAAAAAGTTACTTAGTTCACCTTTAAAAACTATTTTTTTTCTATTTTTATCACTTTTTCTTAATGTAGATAAACACAAGCATATAAGTAGTTTGCAAGTTTAGGGAGACTGTTATTTTGCCATGATTTGCTCTTCCGTGTTAACGGCGTCTCCTCTGATTGGTGGATCTCTCTCCAGGATTATGGGTAATGTAGTTCTCCACAGGGAATCCGGCATATACATTATTTTTGTTTCCTCTGAAAGCATTCTCTACGGAGACAACGAATGGGGTTTTCACCTACTGTTGTGAATCCCCAGAACTGATGTTGATGTAGAGCGTTAAGAATCACTCCATCACTAATGAGGAACGTTGTATTTCGGAGGCTGCGCATCTGTGAGCAGCACACTAGATAATGTCGTCAGTGTAAGATGATTATTCAGAAGCAGATATGAACGCACCATGGCAGCTCCTGCTATCGCGGCCCAGGCGGTATCCGGCGGGACACTGGCACCGGAAACTTCCAGCTGTATTCACACAGGTGTGCAGACACAGACGGCCAGGTGGAGTTAGGCGGAAGAGCTCGCATTCGTCAATGTCTGAAACACACACACACACACACACACAGCGCTGCTTTAGGTCAGACGTCGCTGCTGTCAGTTCAGTCCTAACACGACTGCTGTGGCATTTGCTTCTGAAAACTGTTCAGAAATGAAACTCATTAATCATACATCAAACCTACCATGCTGTATTCATTAATTTCGGTTCGGTTTCATTTCATACATGATCACACTGAATAATTTAGCATTTTAAAAATACATTTAATTGACCATTGGCTGACATGCTCTTTTATCACTGGCATTGAGATCCAGTAACAACACTGATGAATTACTGGAATAAGCTGATATTCATGGTTAGGACAGGTATTATAGGAGCAAAAATGATAGTATAAAAATCTAATTCATATGCCTACAATTATAGTTGATTTGTTTATAAATTGAAGAACACAATTATTTGGTAGACTAACAAGCACCGGTCCAAGCAGAATATATATACTGTGTAAAAATATATACCGTTGTAATCAAAACTATTCAACCCCCATTGCGAATCAGGTTTATTGGCAAAATTTACAGACTTTCAGCTGTTTGCAATGAACAAATCAAACAAAAGTAATTAAAATAGCTCAACATAATGAATCTTTCAAGGGGTTTCCCCAAATTCAACTGAAAACGCAACTTTTAAAGTCCTCTTGTGGTGACAATCAAGTTTTTAATGTTGTTTATATGTCTATGTGGTGTTTTAACATACCACCATGTGTAAATTCAAGAGTGTTTTCTCCTTAAAACTGCAGTGAACCAAAGATGAGTTTTAAGGGATAAAATGATTGACTACAGGACGACTAATGACTTCTGCAGTCTCAAAATTATTCAACCCCTTCATGGCAAGCATCTTTAGTAGTTAGTATAACACCCTTTTGCTGTTGTGGATTTCCTGATACTTCAGTGAATCCATCTTGCTTTCCACACGCTGCAGGTTTCATTACAGCGTATGCTTCTTTCTTCTTCCCCCGGACACACCGCTGATCTTGTGCTTTTGGGTCAGTAGTGGCGTACGTGTTTGAGTATATGCGTTTAGTACGGGCCTTACTGTGCAGCGGAGACCTCAGCGCCTGTGGCCACCAGTCTCGCTGCAGGGCTTCTGTAGGCACTCGAGGAAACTTCTCGGAAATCTGGTTGCAGCCGTTGATGGCTTCCTTTTTCTGCCCCGTCCAGGTAGTGTAACCACTGTTCCTTTAACTTTGAACTTGCTAACTTTGCTTCCTACTTGTTTCTATGATAGATGATATCTTCTCTTAAAGCAACACTAAGTAGGATTTTTTACCTAAATCCAAAATTGTTTCAGTGGTTCATCAAGTCGTGACATGGTGAAATGCACTTATGCCACCGCTTTGCGGTCCTTTATCTGGTATATTCACGCTATGTGAGATTGCCAGATCGGGTCGCGTTTCTGTAGTTCTAATGAGGACAATTCCGCTTCCAACCTGTAGGGCGACCGCCGAGGAAAAGTTCCTTGGTGTTGCTTTAACTTTTTGGACCATTCTTTTGACTTGGCCATATTTCTAACATGCAGTCAAACGTGACACCCAACAAACATCGCCAGTTCCGATCATTCATGTGTTCTAGCTCAAGCACACCTGGTGCAACTAATGAAGCCCCTGATTAGTGAGACGAGACCTGTTTTGCAGATTTGTGCTGTTGTGATGGACTCTATTCAGGGGGTTGAATAATTTTGAGACTGCAGATGTCATTAAAAGTTGAATTTTCGGTTGAATTTGGGGAAAGCACTTGAAACATTTGTTGTGTTGAGCTATTTCAATTACTTTTGTTTGATTTGTCCATCGCAAACAGGTGAAAGTCTCTACATTTCGCCAATAAACCTGTTTTGCAATGAATCATTTTGATAACAACTCTGTGAGTGTGAGTGTGTGTGACCTGTGCACAGCGTGGTGTTGTGGCTGGAGATGCTGAACCCCGGCTCACAGCTGCAGTGACTGGAGTCCAGGAACTGGATGCAGCGCGACGGCCTCACAGACGCTGATAGAGCAGCGGATACATCGGCGTCTACAGGGCTGTCCACAACTGAGACACACACACACAACAGCTTATACACTGACCTTTGACCTTATACACTTCAGTCATGGTAGACACCACAGTTAACATGACAGAAAGGTCTCGATGGAAGTACAGTCCATTCAGTGTGTCATACTGCCGTATATCTGGGTGAATCACGTCAAATATGGCTTCGCTTTGAGAGAAACAGCAGCACACTGCACTGAGCTTCATTCATTAAACCAATGTGTGACTGTTTAAGAAAGTTGTTAAAAGGATTTACACACATTATCCGGCTTGTGTTTCATGAAGAGGTAAAAAGTGTTGCTTTGAATTTAAGCAGGTTTTAAAAACGAAAAATTGTTTTAAATGTGCACATGCAAAAGATTTTATAAATAATTTATCCATGACACAAAAGAGGAAGGAATGCCTGTGTAAAGCATTAATTGTTGTTAAACTGAATGTAATAATTTATGCAAGAGGTTTTACAAAGGATTTACACTAATTTGTTTGGCTGGTGTTTCACAAATAAGGCATAAACTGTTACACTGAATTGAATGCAAACATTCATGCAAAAGATTTAATGAATAATTTATCTTGTGTTTCATGAATACATTTCATGAGTACATTGTTACACTTGACAATTAATGCCAAAGGCTTTATGAAGGAATTACACAGATTTTGTTGCTCATGTTTTATAAACGAGGCCTTTATTCTTGCAATCAATTTGATGGTTTTGCTAAACGTTTTACAAATAATTTACACTATTTTGCTCAGCTGCTGCTTCATAAGTGTATGTTTTGTTTATTTGAACGCAATAATTTATTAATATAAATTATTTTGGGCTTGAATTTCATGAATAAGCCATAAATTGGTACATTATGCAACAATTGAAACAAGCTTTTTCAGATTTGTTCTGCTTGTTACACTGAATTGAGACAAAGCAAGAGGTGCACAAACGACTTACACTGAACATTCGTTTAACTTATATTTCTGAAGTCTAGACCAAGGCTTTTCAATCTAGATGCCACAGATATGATATGATATATGATATGAAATATGACCAATATGATATGATTATATTATATGATTTCATGTATAAAGACTCCTGTATTACTGTGGAAACTTAATATTTAAAAATGTAAATGTAAAATATTTAGTTTCATTTCTACTCAGTGCAGTGCTGAACTATTATATAGTAAAGTTAGAAATGTATTTTATTCATTTATTTACTTTTAATCAAATAAGTTTAATTTAAGTCAAATTTAATTTATTTAGCAAGCAATTTTTTTTATTTTAATCAGTTCATTCATTTATTTAGTTACTTAGTTTAATATTTTTATATTTATGTTTGTTTATTTTCTTAACATTTAGTTATTTACTTTTGTCCAATTTATTTATTTTATTTAGTTACATGAAACTGTATTTAATTGTAATCATTTTGTATTAATTTTAATAAAATGTTTTGATTTATTTAGTTATTTCTATTTTTAGATAAAAATGTTTTTATTTATTTTAGTTCTCTATTTATTTATTGTTTTCAAATGTTTTTATTTATTTAAAATTGTTTATTTATTTAATCATTTTAATCAATTTATTTTAAGCTAACATATTAATTCATTATTTATTTATTTACAATTTGAATGTAAATGTATTTGTTTCCTGATCTATGTTTGTGTTTTGCTTCAGTTGGACTGAATTAGTTTTGCACTGTTCTCAGTGCTTTCTTTCTTCATGCTCATCTGTTGCCATGGTTTTAGATTTGCCCTCATGTGTCTCACCTGTGTCTTGTTAATTGCCTCTTTAGTCCCAGTGTTTCTGTGTGAGTATATATATATATGTGTGTGTATATATTTATACATATACATACATATACCATAACATTTCATTTATTTAAATCAAGTTTCATTTTAGTTTTGCCCTATTTGTTTATTTAATTTATTTAAAGAAATTTATTTTTTATTTAATCAAATGTTGTACATGCAGTTATTTAAATAAAATTATATTTATTTTAATAATATTTTATTAATTTTAATCAAATGGTTTTTCTTTAAAATTGTATTCATTTTAAACAATTTATTTTAATCTAACATCATTTCTTTATGTACAATTTTATTTTATTACCAATTATTTTTACACTTCTTTTCCATGGACTCTGAGGGTCTCTGGAGCCCAGTTTGAAAACCCCTGGTATAGACATTCATGTGTCAAACACAGGCTACATACTAAATACTGATGTCAGAGTGGAGTGTGAGTGTAAATGACAGGTAAAGTGTGTGTGCAGTAGTCATACCCCTGCAGGACGGCTTTGCTCCGCTCCAGCTCCGGGACTCCAGGCAGACTCTGGTCTCCGGCCCCGTCCGCTCAAAGCCAGGGCTGCACACGAAGTGGACCTCATGTCCTGACTCAAACACACTCCCGAGGACCCGGCCGTTAGCCAGCGGTTCAGGAGGAGGGCAGGCCGAGACTGGGAACGAGACGAGCAGTTCCTACAGCCTGTACTTCAACTCTGACATGGTGTAAAGGACAGTGATCTGTGTTGGGCCGTGGCGCTGCTGACCTGTGCTGCTGTGTTTGATTGTGCTGTTCTGCAACAGGCCCAGTTTCTTGCGGAGGCTCCGCAGACTCTGTAGAAAGGATGTCTCGTGGGCCGAGAGGAGCTTCTGCACCTGCCGAATAGCGTTCAGCACCTCCGGTCCACTCCGACAGGCCTGAGCAATCAAACACAGAAACACACAACACCATCTCACGCCACCTGTCACAACATATGAGGAACGGCTAATCATTCACATAATTATGTAGACGGTTTTATTAGACTTTTTATATTTTAAGACAAATATTATAAGATAAATGCTAAAATATATACATACATATACAGTATGTATATATATATATATATATATATATATATATACACTCACCTAAAGGATTATTAGGAACACCTGTTCAATTTCTCATTAATGCAATTATCTAATCAACCAATCACATGGCAGTTGCTTCAATGCATTTAGGGGTGTGTTCCTGGTCAAGACAATCTCCTGAACTCCAAACTGAATGTCAGAATGGGAAAGAAAGGTGATTTAAGCAATTTTGAGCGTGGCATGGTTGTTGGTGCCAGACGGGCCGGTCTGAGTATTTCACAATCTGCTCAGTTACTGGGATTTTCACGCACAACCATTTCTAGGGTTTACAAAGAATGGTGTGAAAAGGGAAAAGCATCCAGTATGCGGCAGTCCTGTGGGCGTAAATGCCTTGTTGATGCTAGAGGTCAGAGGAGAATGGGCCGACTGATTCAAGCTGATAGAAGAGCAACTTTGACTGAAATAACCACTCGTTACAACCGAGGTATGCAGCAAAGCATTTGTGAAGCCACAACACGCACAACCTTGAGGCAGATGGGCTACAACAGCAGAAGACCCCACCGGGTACCACTCATCTCCACTACAAATAGGAAAAAGAGGCTACAATTTGCAAGAGCTCACCAAAATTGGACAGTTGAAGACTGGAAAAATGTTGCCTGGTCTGATGAGTCTCGATTTCTGTTGAGACATTCAGATGGTAGAGTCAGAATTTGGCGTAAACAGAATGAGAACATGGATCCATCATGCCTTGTTACCACTGTGCAGGCTGGTGGTGGTGGTGTAATGGTGTGGGGGATGTTTTCTTGGCACACTTTAGGCCCATTAGTGCCAATTGGGCATCGTTTAAATGCCACGGCCTACCTGAGCATGGCTTCTGACCATGTCCATCCCTTTATGGCCACCATGTACCCATCCTCTGATGGCTACTTCCAGCAGGATAATGCACCATGTCACAAAGCTCGAATCATTTCAAATTGGTTTCTTGAACATGACAATGAGTTCACTGTACTAAAATGGCCCCCACAGTAACCAGATCTCAACCCAATAGAGCATCTTTGGGATGTGGTGGAACGGGAGCTTCGTGCCCTGGATGTGCATCCCACAAATCTCCATCAGCTGCAAGATGCTATCCTATCAATATGGGCCTACATTTCTAAAGAATGCTTTCAGCACCTTGTTGAATCAATGCCACGTAGAATTAAGGCAGTTCTGAAGGCGAAAGGGGGTCAAACACAGTATTAGTATGGTGTTCCTAATAATCCTTTAGGTGAGTGTATATCCTAACATTGTCCGGGAAGCAGACACACTCTGTCAGTTTAAATCTAGACTGAAAACACATCTCTTTTACCTGGCATTCACATAGAACATTATATGTACATTTATATTATTCAAATCAGTTAAATGATGATTAGGCTGCATAGATTAGGTCAGCCGGGACCGGGGACTCTTCCTACAACATCCGATGTACTCGTTACATCATAAGAAGAATGGCATCTACGCTAATATTAGTATTTCCATTTATTCCGATGTTTACTGAAGTCAGCCGGATCCGGGCCATATCCAGATCAGACGGGGAACCGTCTGACATGTCTGGACACGACCACGTCTGGTTCACGGTCGTGAACCGTCTGGACACGACCACAACGCATCTCTGAAGTGAAAAAAAAAACATGAGAGAATGCAGGCTCAGTCGCTCAGTTCTCCTCTGGCCAACGAACAGTGTATGATTATGATTTAGGCAACATTAAAGGTCAGAAGTCAGATTGGATCAGAACATTCACAATATTTATCCAGTTCCATCTGGTTGGAGGTCGGAGTCATCACGCTGGTATGGAGACGAGTTTGTTGAGGCACGAGGCCTTCAGAGGGCTGATAATGACCTGAACCATTTTAGGACTATCCCAGAAAGCCCGACCCAGTTTTCCAGCCTGTCAAGAAGTATATGTTATGATCGACAGTGTCAAATGCAGCACTGAGGTCGAGTAGTACCAGAATTGATATTTTACCTGTATCACTATTTAACCGAATATTGTTTATCTTTATAAGCGCCGTCTCCCTTGCAAAATTATTTAAAATAGATTAAGAAAGCCACCGCTACTGGTCACATCTATGGTTAGATTTGATTTGTTTAGATCCAGTGAAGTCGTGTCCCACCACTTTTTCTGAGGATCGATATTGTCCCCCACCACTTTTTGAAATATTGAGGCACGGATGTACCTAATACAAATGAATAAAACATTTCCAGTTAACTAGCAGAGCATTCATTTAGTTCTCTTGTGGGTCGCGCACAGTCTTCACTTGGACGCGCTCTTCAATCTATCACCGTTGTGGAGATTCTATTCTTTCCGATGAAATCACAAAATAAAATGCACACAAAGTGTCCCTGCTTGATATAGACTGTAACCACTGAAAAACATATTCGGTTTTGATGAGAGAAAAAAAAACGATACGAGTGCGGATTAGAACCCGTAACTTCTGACACGCTTGGCAAAAGATCTACCACTAGACTATTGAAGAACTCGAACAAAACCTGCGGTCGATGCATTTATGTACGGGTTGAGCTGAGAGGCTCCACAGTTTGACCAGCGGGCACCGGCCTCACACCAGTGCAGTGGTGCTGTGTGGTGCAGTGGTGCTGTGTGGTGCAGTGGTGCTGTGTGGTGCAGTGGTGCTGTGTGGTGCAGTGGTGCAGTGGTGCTGTGTGGTGCAGTGGTGCTGTGTGGTGCAGTGGTGCAGTGGTGCTGTGTGGTGCAGTGGTGCAGTGGTGCAGTGGTGCTGTATGGTGTAGTGGTGCTGTATGGTGTAGTGGTGCTGTATGGTGTAGTGGTGCTGTATGGTGCAGTGGTGCTGTGTGGTGCAGTGGTGCTGTGTGGTGCAGTGGTGCAGTGGTGCTGTATGGTGTAGTGGTGCTGTATGGTGCAGTGGTGCTGTGTGGTGCAGTGGTGCAGTGGTGCTGTGTGGTGCAGTGGTGCAGTGGTGCTGTATGGTGTAGTGGTGCTGTATGGTGTAGTGGTGCTGTGTGGTGTAGTGGTGCTGTATGGTGTAGTGGTGCTGTATGGTGTAGTGGTGCTGTATGGTGTAGTGGTGCTGTATGGTGTAGTGGTGCTGTGTGGTGTAGTGGTGCTGTATGGTGTAGTGGTGCTGTATGGTGCAGTGGTGCAGTGGTGCAGTGGTGCTGTATGGTGTAGTGGTGCTGTATGGTGTAGTGGTGCTGTATGGTGCAGTGGTGCTGTATGGTGTAGTGGTGCTGTATGGTGCAGTGGTGCTGTGTGGTGCAGTGGTGCTGTGTGGTGCAGTGGTGCTGTATGGTGCAGTGGTGCTGTGTGGTGCTGTATGGTGTAGTGGTGCTGTATGGTGCAGTGGTGCTGTATGGTGTAGTGGTGCTGTATGGTGTAGTGGTGCTGTATGGTGCAGTGGTGCTGTGTGGTGCAGTGGTGCTGTGTGGTGTAGTGGTGCAGTGGTGCTGTGTGGTACAGTGGTGCAGTGGTGCTGTGTGGTGCAATGGTGCAGTGGTGCTGTGTGGTACAATGGTGCAGTGGTGCTGTGTGGTGCAGTGGTGCAGTGGTGCAGTGTGGTGCAGTGGTGCTGTGTGGTGCAGTGGTGCAGTGGTGCTGTGTGGTGCAGTGGTGCAGTGGTGCAGTGGTGCAGTGGTGCTGTGTGGTGCAGTGGTGCAGTGGTGCAGTGTGGTGCAGTGGTGCAGTGGTGCTGTGTGGTGCAGTGGTGCAGTGGTGCTGTGTGGTGCAGTGGTGCAGTGGTGCTGTGTGGTGCAGTGGTGCAGTGGTGCTGTGTGGTGCAGTGGTGCAGTGGTGCTGTGTGGTGCAGTGGTGCAGTGGTGCAGTGGTGCAGTGGTGCTGTGTGGTGCAGTGGTGCAGTGGTGCAGTGTGGTGCAGTGGTGCAGTGGTGCAGTGTGGTGCAGTGGTGCAGTGGTGCTGTGTGGTGCAGTGGTGCAGTGGTGCAGTGGTGCAGTGGTGCTGTGTGGTGCAGTGGTGCAGTGGTGCAGTGGTGCTGTGTGGTGCAGTGGTGCAGTGGTGCAGTGGTGCTGTGTGGTGCAGTGGTGCAGTGGTGCAGTGGTGCTGTGTGGTGCAGTGGTGCAGTGGTGCTGTGTGGTGCAGTGGTGCAGTGGTGCAGTGGTGCTGTGTGGTGCAGTGGTGCAGTGGTGCAGTGGTGCTGTATGGTGCAGTGGTGCAGTGGTGCAGTGGTGCTGTGTGGTGCAGTGGTGCAGTGGTGCAGTGTGGTGCAGTGGTGCAGTGGTGCTGTGTGGTGCAGTGGTGCAGTGGTGCAGTGGTGCTGTGTGGTGCAGTGGTGCAGTGGTGCAGTGGTGCTGTGTGGTGCAGTGGTGCAGTGGTGCTGTGTGGTGCAGTGGTGCAGTGGTGCAGTGGTGCTGTGTGGTGCAGTGGTGCAGTGGTGCAGTGGTGCTGTGTGGTGCAGTGGTGCTGTGTGGTGCAGTGGTGCAGTGGTGCTGTGTGGTGCAGTGGTGCTGTGTGGTGCAGTGGTGCTGTGTGGTGCAGTGGTGCTGTGTGGTGCAGTGGTGCTGTGTGGTGCAGTGGTGCTGTGTGGTGCTGTGTGGTACAGTGGTGCTGTATGGTAGAGTGGCCAGACGGAAGCCACTCCTCAGTAAAGGCACCTGGAGTTTGCCAAAAGGCACATGACAGCCGCACCTGAAGGACTCTCAGACCATAAGAAACAAAACGCTCTGGTCTGATGAAACACAGATTGAGCTCTTTGGCCTGAATGGCGAGCGTAATGTGTGGAGGAAACCTGGCACCGCTCATCACCTGGCCAATACCGTCCCTACAGTGAAGCCTGGTGGGGGCAGCATCAGCTGTGGGGATGTTATTCAGCGGCAGGAACTGGCAGACTAGTCAGGATCGAGGGAAAGATGAATGTACAGAGACATCCTTGATGAAAACCTGCTCCAGAGCTCTGGACCTCAGATTGGGGTGACGGTTCATCTTCCAACAGGACCTGACCCTGAGCACACAGCCAAGATAACACAGGAGTGGCTACGGGACAACTCTGTGAATGTCCTTGAGTGGCCCAGCCAGAGCCCAGACTTGAACCCGATTGAACATCTCTGGAGAGATCTGGAAATGGCTGTGCACCGACGCTCCCCATCCAACCTGATGGAGCTTGAGAGGTTCTGCAAAGAGGAATGGCAGAAACTGCCCAAAAATAGCTGTGCCAAGCTTGTAGCATCATACTCAACAAGATTTTAGGTTTTGTTGGTGCCAAACATGCTTCAACAAAATATTGAGCAAAGGCCGTTAATACTTATGTTTTTTATTTTTAATAAATTTGCAAAGATTTCAAACAAACTTATTTCACATTGTCAATATGGGGTATTGTTTGTAGAATTTTGAAGAGAATAATTAATAATTAATTGAAACAGTTTTGGAATAAGGCTGTAACATAACAAAATGTGGAAAAAGTTAAGCACTGTGAATACTTTCCGGATGCACTGTATATATATATAGGCACAATATGTATGTGTTCATGTGCATTTAACAGAAGAATCCAGAGTCCGTTACAAACCAAGTTTAAAGCTATTCTGAGTTTAATTACCCTGTCATTTGGATTGTTCACTGCAAATCTGGTTAGTCTTGGACTAGATCTACTCTGTGTTTTGGGAAAATATAGGAGCCTGGTGTTAAAACCAAAGGCAAACACCACAGCGGTTTCACAGTGTGAAAAAAATATTTGCAGACTAAGCTGGAAGATGTTTTCACGTGAGAATCATGATGTTTAAGAAGAGAGCTTAACAGGAACTTTGTTATGATTACTAAACTCATTAATTATGCTATTGTTTAACATAGAACCGGAATAATATATTAAATGATGAAGTATTTTTATTAAAAGACTATCATATTTATATTCATTCTTATATTTATATTGATATTCATAATAAAATGTATAATATTTAAATGTAAAATGTAAAAATATTATTATTAAAAACATTAAATGATGAAATATTATATAGGACAGATATATTATAATAGATTATTATTATTATTATTATTATTATTAATGAATATAAATACATTAAAGACAGTGAACATTGATATATTGATATAAGCCCAATAGAAAATCTCATGACAGCAAGTATAAATGATTTGTAAAAAGCTTTTTAAAGATCGTTTTCTGTTTCTGTTGGTTTTTAGAATATATTGTTTTAAAGTCACTTACTTGCCCCTGAGATGTGAAGAGTTGGCTTGTAAAAATGATCATGAAAAAAAATATCACCTTCATCCTTAAAACAAAAGTCCTCAAAATCCTGAGTGAATGTCAGAGAACTGGAGATTACTGTTGTAGAATAGATGCAGTGTGAGTCCTGACTGAACATCTATGCTGTCTTTGCTTGTTTTGAGAAGATGCTTTAACCCGCCCTTCAGATCAGAGCGCGCTCACATCTGCACGCGAACGCGCGTCTGAGAGAACTCAAACTCTGTCTTTGCGTGACGGCGTATGAAATATTTGGATAAACATGGATATAGTATGTTAATTAATGTTGCAAGTGTTCCAAACTAATGTTGCAAACTACACAGGAAACCCTGTCAGCTGGTACATTTTTATTAAAGGTTAATTAATAACTGATTTGTAATTGCATAAGGTGGTTTTATAATAATAATGTTATGATAATAAAAATTTGAAAAATTCAGTATGGTATTTGAGTAAAAATATAATGTATGTATAGTGCTTTTTTTCTAAATGCTCTTCAGGGCCGATATTCTGATTTCAGCATTAGGAGGGCTAATCTACCAATGATTAAAGGTAGATGATTAAAAATAATAATAATATATTGTTTGTATACTATGGTAGGCATGACCAAACCAGTTGGTTCTCGCTACCTATCAAGTCAGTCCCTGAATACTGAATTGATTTCTAATCATTTTAAATAACCAGCTAATATTCAGTATTTATATTAATTAAGAATATAGACAAACTTTATATTACTGTAATTGTTTAGATTGGCAATATGTGGGTAAAATGTTTTTTTTTTTTCAACACGTAACATTTTAAATTAGTATTTTTTTAAACTACTTTTTTAATCTAAATTTCTCATTTTCATACATTGAGATAATGTGCCATGCTTTAGTGGAGGATTTCTGTCAGGCCCACTATCGTCAAATATGATTGCCAGTCAGCAACAGTTTGGATTGGCGGTGTGGTTCAGTTCTGGGAGAACTCCCTGCGCATCCAGTCAGCCGAGCACAGATACGAGCAGCGATAACCCCCCTTAGGGGAAACACAACACAACCAGCATGAATGTATGCAGATATCATTCATTCAAGATTTTAAAGTACAACATCATTAGATAATTTATTCTGATTCAAGGGGAATCAAAATGCCAAACCCTGACTGAGACTGAGCTGGGGAGGGAGGAGGGTAATCGCTCCTGAGGAACGCCACAGCTGCTGATAATACTGAAGGAGCTTATATATGTCTACAGTGATAGAGTCGTATTCCTATAGTAGACGTGGATCAGCTGAGAGTCACTGATGCGAGCTTGACTAACATGACCTGCCAGAGCTGATGCTACGCTTGATTTCTGTCACCTGGTGGAAAACAAGCACTTTTAAAGTCCCCCTGTAGTCAATAATTGTATTCCTTAAAAGGGTGGTATAATGCCCTTTTCACAAGATGTAAAATAAGTCTCTGATGTCCCCAGAGTGTGTATGTGAAGATACCCCACAGATATTTTTATATAGCATGTTAAAATTGTCACTTTTTAAGGGTGAGCAAAAACGCACCGTTTTTGTGTCTTCCCTTTAAATGCAAATGAGCTGCTGCTCCCAGCGCAGGGGGCGGAGCTTCAACAGTTTGTGTCCTTTTACCTCACACACACATGCACTGAAAATATCAAAGTTTATGTTCAAACCAGAGTCAGACAATAATGGATAGACTCAAGAAGTGACAACATGTAGAAGCAACAGGACATTTCTGAATGGTTAGTTGATGAGTTTATGCAGTTTATGTGTAGATATCTTCTAGTCATTGATCAGCATATTCTGTCTTGATAATCTATAAATCGCGTTCCCGGGGGCGGAGTTTATGTAAATTTTAGGGTTTGTGATGTCACTAAACCGGAAGGAAACTCGTGTAGTTCCTTTAGTCCTTAAAAAACGATTTATTTAAATGCAAATATCTCCCTTTGCTTTGAACTTTGAGTTTCGTAACTTTGCAGATGTTGTTTATGCTCAAACAGCAACATTACTAAAGTTAGAAAAGTGAAATCATATTCAACCACCCCTTTAAAGCAGGTTGTATTTTTAAGCATCTCTGTTACCGTAAATTGTATGTTTATCTCTGTAAAGCTGCTTTGAAACAATCTCCATTGTTAAAAGCGCTATATAAATGAAGATGACTTGACTTGACTTGATTAAGCAGGATACGGGGTAAGATGAGACTTTTTTTGTTAGCAAATGGCAAATGATGCATCTAAAAAATAAATTAATATTTTCCATGTAGCCTATGTATGGTCCTCTTTCTTTGAATTCGACGGAGAATCACATGAGGGTGAGTAGCCTAAATTATGTCAGGATTTTTTATTTTTGCTTCATTTATTTATGTTTTAGTTTTAGTTATAGATTAAATTATTGCTATCAAAGCAGTCAACGAAACGTCATATCTTTTCATAGAAATCCAGTCGTCCATTAATCATCTGAATGTGTTCCCAAGACTAACATTCTCAGAGATCACAGCTGTCACAGACCACAGCTTTTAAATCCCAAACCCACGACAGTTTTACATCATCAGCATTTTATAAGCGTGATTTCACCCGCTGGAGCTCAAAGCTAAAGTTAGTTTTCATCTGTCATCCTCTCAGTCACATTAGCGCAGAAACTGGGGGACTCGAGGGAATGAGCTTAAAGCTCCCTGAACAACAAGAAAGGAACCAGTCAGCTGTATCATGTTAAAACGGGAACCGACAGTTTTATATTAAGTTATCGTTTCATTGATTTCCTTAATAAGAGCGCCTGGAGGAAATGTGGCAAACGCTAATGAAAGGACAGAGGCAGTGTGTGTGTGTGTGTGTGTGTGTGCGTGTGCGCGCGCGCGTTGAGAAGACAGTGATTTATGAGGTCTCAGCTGAATTTTGCTTTACAACTTTAATTTTTCCCGTCTGTATTTCTCCTATCCTCTCCTGTATACATGGACCCGTCCAGCAGCCCCTCTGACTGCGATGGTTCGACCCCCAGTGTATAAGACACAGAAAGAGCTCGGTCTCTCTCTCTCTCTCTCTCTCTCTCTCTCTCTCTGAGGTTAGACAGATATAAAGAGCATTTCGAGGGAATCTACAGAGCAGATGAACAGGATGAGCAGAATATAAGACTGAACTGAGCCTGTGAGAAGCCAGCATCGCAGCCTTCAGTGTAAGTCTGAGCTATCGTGTGTCATTCATCTCATTCTCTCTCACTCATTCTCTCTCACTCATTCTCTCTCACTCATTCTCTCTCACTCATTCTCTCTCTCTCATTCTCTCTCACTCATTCTCTCTCACTCATTCTCTCACTCATTCTCTCTCACTCATTCTCTCTCACTCATTCTCTCTCTCACTCATTCTCTCACTCATTCTCTCTCACTCATTGTCTCTCACTCATTCTCTCTCACTCATTCTCTCACTCATTCTCTCACTCATTCTCTCTCACTCATTCTCATCAGCATTTACAGCGAGCTGAGGTGTTGTCAGATGTGAGCTGGTGTTAAGGAATGTCTTATTATCTCTCTCTCTCTCTCTCTCTGTGTGTGTGTGTGTGTGTGTGTGTGTGTGGAGGAGGAGGAGGAGAGATTTTATTACTACATTTAAAAACATGTCTGTCACATTTTACAAAAAATACGCAATATTTTGCGTAAAGAATGTGAAGAATATTTTTTACCAGACCTGTATATTTATTTTAGTATTATTTAATTACTATTGTAATATTTATTCATATTTTGAATTAGCTTTTATTTTTATTATTTTTATTATATCACTTTAATATTTAGTAATTGTGTAGTGTTTTTTTTTTGTCATTTTTTATTAGTTTTTGGTTTTGTAATATTTTTATTGAGCTTTACTTTTATTGCGATTTATTAAAGCCCAACGAACACAAGGTTAACATGGAAGAATTTTCCGTATTATTTTTTGCTTTGTGTTTTAGGCATGTCCGTAAACCTAATGGATAATGTCCCGGCAGAAAATTACCTGGATCTTTTTACACTTTTTACAGATTTTTTTATTTTTGTGTGTACTTTTAGTACTTGAACTTATTTTATTTAATTTCTAAATGTATCTAATTTTTAAATAAGATTTTTTTTTACCTATTATTTTTCGAATTAAGCTTTAAATTTTCGTCAAAATAGATTAATATTTTAGATTAATATTTTATTTCAGCTTTATTTCAATTGATGAAAACTATCTTATTTTTAGTACCAATAACAACACTCTTAAATCGACTACTTCAGGTCAGACCAGTAATGTTGTAATGTTCAGATGAGGAAAACGTCTCTCTAATTTCACTATCTACACTTTAATAACATATACATAAACTAATATTAGACTGCTATAATATATGAGACTAATATTAGACTACTGGACAGTGTCTTTCTGCAGTCATCTGATGATTCAGCCACTGCTATTCTACTAATGTGTATTATTTCACATGTCAAGACAAGTAAAGATCAACTTTACAAAGTAAAAAGTGCACAGGACGAACACTGCAGGTGTTTTATTGTAGTCATTACTTGTTAAATGGCCTATATCACTAGGACAATGATGCGTTAGTGGTGAAAGTGCACTGGATAGTGACAGAGATATTAATCTTGAGAAACACAGATGATTAACTCTAACCAAGCAACAGATGTTGGCTAACGTCATTTGAGTTCATACTGACAGTGAAAAAATGAGACAGTGTTTCTTTAAATATATGTGGACAATTTTCTTTGTCACTAAAGAGATATCGTGTGTCTATTTTCTCCATGCTAACACAACATTTTCCCGTCTCCGGTTTCTTGATATTGCAGGACACATTCAGTGTGAGGCAGCCGCGTGTGTGTCGCTGTGACAGAAGGAGTGCTGTTGTATTATTCAGCTCATTGTGCCGTCTTTCCTTTTTAGACCAAAGCATGACGGGTGTTCTGCGAAGCTCCAAACAGAGACCCGGTATGAAGCGCCCTCGGAACCAGCCTTACAGGTACAGACACACACATTTCTCATTTCTCACAGGCATATTTCACAACTCGCGTCATGAACACATTAAACATCTGCTCTATTTTTGACATTCTGTCACTGTGATTTTCTCATCTTTGTCTTTCTCTTGTCTCTCCATCTCATTTCATTCCTTGTCAATATCCATTTCCGGGTGTTTTTGCTAGTTATGAGCTAGATTGGACAGTTAGATTTGTGTGGGGCATTTCTAAAGCCTTGTCTCACATAGTCCAACTTCTGACTCTGGGCATAAAGTCTGGTCCAGTCGGCAGCTTGCTAGCCCACTTTT
Source organism: Rhinichthys osculus (assembly GCA_029959095.1). Classification (NCBI taxonomy): domain Eukaryota; kingdom Metazoa; phylum Chordata; class Actinopteri; order Cypriniformes; family Leuciscidae; genus Rhinichthys; species Rhinichthys osculus. The sequence continues at coordinate 27,006,996 of JARWKJ010000025.1, read as the reverse complement.
GTAGCGGCGGTGGTTCCTGAAGAATTCTTCCCATTCATTTTTCCCATAGGCATTTTAAAAAGTCTTTGTTAAAGAGTTATAAGGCATGGATGAATCTAGCCAGCCAGCTACAAGATAATCTGAAGCACAAACGTATTTGAATAAAGGACAAAAAGACTTAATTTAGAATTTAAGTCTTTTTCGAATTTTTAATATTCGTCAAATTTAAAAAAAAAATCCAAATTTTATTGCAAAAAGGGTGCATTTAAATTTTTTTGGGGTGTGCATCAGGCATCTTTATTAGTGGCACGAGATGTGATGACGAGTTGTTAAGTTTATTTGTTTTAGTTAGTCTATCGTCGAACCCACTTGATGCGACGCTGCTGCGTGTGTTCATTAATCACTGCAGAAATAGAGAAGATAAATGCGGAGAAGATCTTAGTTATGTCAAAACCTTAACCAAGCTGTTCACATAGAACGCATTTTCTGCGCTGCTTTTCCATGGTTTTCTATATTAAACATGCGCTAGACGGACATCTTTGACGTTGCACTGGCGTCTCGCACAAGAGAGCCGCGTGTTTAGAAAGCCAACTTTAAAAAACATGTCTCGAGACTTTTCTATTCCACTGCATCTCATATTTTTAAATGCAAAAAAAGGCACTCTGTGTGATCGGCACTTCGGCTCTTAAACACAGGATGCTGTTTTGTTCATAATTGTTTATGCAATTTATTAAATTATATTTGAATTATAAAGTTAGTTTAAACGTTATGCACTTTTTTGTACAGTCAGTCTCAGTCATGTTATTTCATTGCTTTGAATAAAGTTCAATGCGGTGCATTAACATTTAGCTCACTGCACTCTCTTGTGGCCTCAGGAGATAAGCCAAAAGCTTCTCCCCCCCCCAACTGTAATCATTTCTTTTAAATTCAAGTATAATTTGAATATTAGCCTAGTAATTAATAAGTATAAAATAAAAATTTGTTTTTTAGTAAGTGCAGAACTTAGCACACTCGCCACGTCTTTAAAATGAGAAAACATTTCAGAATCCTTCATTATAATGCTTTATAATTGTACCAAATCCTTGTTAATTTACATAAAAACTTCATCCTAGTCTGAAAGACTGTACATTTTAATACTAGAAACAGTAGCTTATATGCGAGATATATTATATATTCATATAAGCTTAATTTTTTACTTTGGATAATCTTTTTTTTTTTTTTTATAGACATCATGGTCCCATTCAGTCAGTCACGTTCAACATCATGTCGCAATACTGACGTATTAGGCTCTCGCCTGGGAGCCCAATCACCTTCGAGTGGTAACTAAACGAGGCCAATTGATATTGGCAAATGAGATTTGCACGCCGAGCCACTCCTACCCGGACATACGAGTATAAATAAGGCCGGCTTGGACTCACTCATTCATACCTTGCTTCGGAGCCGAGCGGTTTCGACTAAAGTGGATTCTTATGGCAGAGAAACAGCTATTTTAGTTGCTATAAAGAGCTAATCCTGTGGGGATCTCTCCTGCCGGTGTGAGAGTGTATCTAGTGATGGATGGAGAAGTACAGCGTTTCACCACTCAGCACTTCAGCGTGTAAGAGCGTCTTTATAAAGATGTCTTTCTGTCCTTGTGTTTCTGGATTGGTCGTTTCCTGGCTTCATCTGACGGCCACGATCGCTGTCTCACATTTCTGGGCCGAGCGCATGTCCATGTTGGCATTGCGGTTGTGACTCTCCTTCTTAGCGGTGGCACGAGTCCCCTCTGCTGTTACCCAGCCTGCCATCTAATAGCAGAGCCGCGGATCTGGTTAACACTTTGGGAGGGGCACCTCGGCGCTCCACATGTGGACTAGATGTCAATCGCTGCATCGGAGAGCGGAGCGGGCTCCTCTGGAGAGGATGATGAATAACCCCTCCTGAATCGGATTCAGAGTTGACGTCATGCTTGCCTGGGCATCGGGCTCGAGTGGGACCCTCCACCTTACCTTGAGTGCTCACGGTTGGATGATTGGTTCCTGCGTGCGGTGCATGGTTCACAACCTCGTTCTTCCCCATAGCTTCTCTTCCCGGAAGAGCACGAGGAGGTTCGGGAGTCATGCAAGGCACCTTTTAGTGCCCGTAGCTGCTCTGTAGCCTCCTCCACTCCTGCCCAGAGTCCTGCCAGCCAGCAGAATCCCCCACACCTCCCGTCCAAGGCCTGTAAGACGAAAGCAGCCCTGGCTGCCATGGCCATCCTTCAGGTCCATCAGGGAAAAACTCTCTAAGAGCTGCGGGAGGGTAGTTCGGAGCCAGGGTTGATGCAGGAACTGCGCACCTCCCCTCCGGGTGACGAAAGTCATGTCGTCGGCCTCAAGAAGCGCCATCTCTGGTTGGACCTGTCTGAGGTGAAGGACGTCAACAAAGTTTGCTTTCTTGACGCCCCCATCTCCCAGGCCAGCCTCTTCGGTGACACAGTCGAGGACTTCGCCCAGCAGTTCTAGGCAGATAAAAGGCCATCAAACACATCTGAGGCCATAAAACACATCCACGACCTGAGTCCTCATCCCGTTCGCCCCGTCGAGCCCCTCGCAGGGAGGTGAAGCACCCCATCCAGGCCACCTAACCCTAACCCGTCCATCTAAGCTGCCCTGAGACGGGTGGCTGGCCCAGAGATGGAGAACCAGGAGAGAGTGAACGACCCACTCCTTCCCCCGGAGGAGGGCCGGCTGGAGAATCTTCAGTTTAGTTTTATTCCTGTTCCAGTACACACTTTCTCAATAAAAGAGCAGTTTCCTCAACCTCTTCCTCACTCCCAGCCACCCCTTCTCCACACGGCCCAGTCCTGAGATGGGCATGACCATCACACGAGCGGTCGCCAGACATTTAGCCCCTGGTCAGACCGTGCCTTTCTCCGGCTGGAGTGCCCTTAGAACAAGTGTCCAGGCATGTTGTTGTACAACAGATGCCACCAGAATAGGGGTTGAACAACTTCAGATTTTTTAAAGTCGACGTTTATGTGATGAAAGTCGATTCGACGTCGACTAGTTGCTGATGACGTCATTAATGAACAAATAAGCCTGAACCTTGGGCTGAGTTTGCCTTGTGTGGGTCGCCTTGTGCACAGCTATTCGCATATGACACAGCGCTCCTACATTACAGCTTATTTTTATTAAAAAAATTGTATTTGGGTCATTATGTTTCTCACAGATTTCTGTGAAAAATATAACTTTATAGATAAAGTAGCAGAGTAAAGATTACATTTCTATGAATGCATTAGAGAGTGAGCGATTAAGTATGAACTGCACCTAGCAGCGTCTCTCTACTAATAGTGAAGCTGTGGGTGTTAAATAGTAAGAAATATATGCTAGAACTTTTCAGTTTCTAAGCTATTTTATTGAAAAATCACAGAACAGTGTTGACAATACATTTCTGGGCTACTGAATGATTCTGTGTGCGCACGATCTTCATGTGATGTGCGCGCTACTGTGTGTGTGTGTGTGTGTGTGTGCGTAATGCACCTGTACAATAAGCTTTTTAAAACGTGCATTCACCCGATCAATTTTGAGCATCCAGATGGTATAATCAAACGTCTTGTGTAGCGCTCTCGAAGTATGCATTTATTTGTCATTTTAACTGCTGGAAACAGAGCGTAAAAGTGGAAGTAAAAGATTTCTTATCCTGTTGCGCTCTTTGTAGGCCAAGACCAGTGACTAGTCGACGTCAAGCTTAAAGCGTCATAGCAGAGCATTAAAGTCGACTAGTCTGTTCAACCCCTACTCCAGAACGGGTTGGGGTTCTGTGTGCAACGGGCGTGCAGCCTCGGGCTCCTGGACGGGACCTCGACTGCACTGGCATACCAGTCGCCTGGATTTGCTGGCAGTGCTGTTGGCCCTGCGCCGGTTTCAACCATTGCTTCAGGGCAAGCACGTGTTGGTGTGCACGGACAACACTGCAACTGTTGCGTCATCAACCGCCAAGGTACGCTCACGTCGCATGTCACAACTCCTCCTCTGGAGTCAGCAGCGGCTCAAGCCGTTGCACGCTGTTCACATCCCAGGTGAACTCAATTGTGTGGCCGACGCGCTCTAACGACAGCTCACGCTCCCAGGAGAATGGAGACCCCACCCCCAGGTGGGCCAGCGGATCTGGAGTCGATTCAGGGATGCACAGGTAGACCTGTTTGCCTCCTCCCACTGCCACTATTCCCTGACCGAGGGGACCCTTGCCACGGATATGCTGACACACTACGCAAGTAGCATCTCTAACCGCATTTCCACTGCAGGAACTTTCCCCAGGAACTAGGGACATTGTGGTGGTACTCGGTGTGTTTCCACCGCAGGAACCAGGGTCTAAATGAAGGGGGTGGGACTTGGGCACTGAACAAGCTGATTGGTTGAGTTCATGCCGCATTTCGATTGGTTGACTCCACGCAGAAATTTATTTCAACCACCATTTTTTCAATCTGTTGCGCGGTGCATGCAGTAACAGTTGTTTGCTATTCGAATCAACAATGGAGTTTAAAAAATACGACCGATGGACTGATGACGAGGTTCAGGCTTTATTAAGCTTAAATTCAGAGGATGAAATCCAGCGGGAACTGTAAAGTAGCGCACAGTCCTACGTCTAATTTGCCTAATCTTCACGGTACTTTAGAGCGCAGTAGAAACGCAGACAGCAACAGGTCTGTGTGAAAAAAGTTCCTGGGACAAATTGTTCCGGGTAATTTCAGTGGAAATGCGGCTTCTGATGAACATCTATGATGAGCCCTGCAGACTAAATTGAATGTCCTTTATCTACCCATAATGCACTTTAAAAAGTACAAGGTCTATAATGCAGTTTCACAGTCCATTTAATCTCATTTACCTTCCTAAGCATCCTAGCAGCACTTAAACACACACACGACAGGAATTTACTCCGCTCATCTGCATAATGTTACGGGGCGGCTCTGACTGGCATCTTCTCTCTCGGCTCTGGGCTCTGGGTGACTCACACTGCTGGGCTTATTTGCGTCTTGTTAAGTGTTTTCACACATCAGGAACTTTCTTCTCTATTTCAATCTCATCAGAAGATCTGACGTCTCATTGGTTATTGCCTGCGGTCAGATTCGGCGGTGGGTTGTTGTTACTGCATTAGTGTGCGCTGAGATTCAACACTACCCCTGGATTCGATCTGCATTTTAAACGCCCTCCCATAGGGCCATGCATCCCGTTGTATAGAGAAAACCTCTCACACGCGTTTGGCAGCATGCATTAGTGTGGCACAGAGCCGTCTCTCCGGTGGCCGCTCTTTTTAGATTGGAGATGTGTGTGTGTCTGCCATAACAAACGTCTAAATTTAACCCTCAACTGTGCAAAATCTTGCCTCTGGCTAACAATCCCCTTTTCTTCCCTTTGGAAGCATATAGGAGATTTCACAAGGGATTACTTTGAATAAACAATAAAATGGTCTTTCTTAGCGCTCATCTTTTTCTGCCATGTCGAGGATACACATTTTTGCTGCTCACAGAAGATGCACCATTTCAAAAATATGATTCACAGTTGTCAGTGAGAGAACATTTTAAAAGCGTCATAAAATATTTGCATGTTGTATCGCAGCTGAATGAATATGGATGCAGCAATAGAGAAAAATGCATAAAAAAGTTCATACAGTGGGCTCCACAAATATTGGCACCATTTGTACTCAAAAACAAGAGAAAAACATACCAATAAATCCAACATGAAGACCAGGGAACAGAAAGTTTATAGTAATTTTTTTTAAATGTAAATAATAATAAATATAAATATTTGCATAAATAAAAATCTGTCTTTGATTATATTATAAATTTTGATATTTTATCCTGAATTTTTAGAAACCTGACCTGACCACATGCAAAAAAAGGAAAGGAAAAAGTTCTGAAAGAAATAGGAGATAAAAAGTCACAATTCCTTTTTTATATTTTCATAATATTGCAGAAACAAGCATTTATACCATACAGCAAATGCCTCCAAAAAAAGCAAAATTATGCAAGAAATTATTATTATTATTTTTTTTTTTTAATGAAATAAAATGTATGATGATCATAATTTTAAACTAGATTTTTACTCTTTTTTTTTTTAGTTAAGTGCTCTTTTTTTGCATGTTGCTATGCAGTTTCCACTGTGTTGTGAGTGGCTGATATGTGTAACAGTGTTTATGCCTGAAAAGAGCGCACAACAAAGGAGTAGCAAGAAAATAGTCTATTTAAATCCACAAGGAAACACAGGAGATCGAGAACTAAGAACTAAGGAGAACTCAGGGTTTAAATAAATGGAAGCTAATTGGAATAAAACCACAGTTGTTGTGCAATGAAATTTAACGTGTAGGTATGCGGTTTGGTTTAAATATCGAAATATGAGTGACAGTAATAGTGATGTTGGCTTTTGCAGGTTCAGACACAGTGTTTGTGGCTCAGATCTGCAGCCGAAAGCAGGTTATTTTAAGAGCTGGATGTCAGTATCGTAAGACTCTTTTATCCTAGAGCTTAGAGCAGCAATCTGACCCGCTCTGATCCCACTGCAGTCTAAGGTATATCTCCCTCAATCACCCTAGTCCTCCGAGGAAAAGTCATTTACAGCTCCCTATCTGTGGATCAGAGAATCTATCTGGACTGTGTTGGATACATGAGAAACTGTAAGGCCCATAAAACAGTGGAATAGGACCAATATACTATTTGAACAACACTTGCAAAGCAAAGCCAAAACCCACCTGGGATCACTCAACAACACAATGAAGATCGCATTCGGTTTACATATTTCAACCTGCACAAGTGTAAATAAATAATAGGGTCATTTCTCAGTTTATGGTATATGCACATATGAGTGATGGAGACTAATGAAATTTATAAGCAATTTTATGCTGGAGAAACGGAACAGGGATGCTGTATATTGTTCATCTATAAATATGCTTATTGTGGTAATAAACACATGTAAAGGTGTAATCCACCCATCAACTTACCAACCAACCAATCTACTTTACCACCCAGACAACCAACCACCTATCAATCATTCAGTTAGCCGGTCAACCAATCAATCAATCAATCAATCAATCAATCAATCAATCAATCAATCAATCAATCAATCAACCAATCAATCAATCAATCAATCAATCAACGAATCAACCAGTCAATCAATCAATCAACCAATCAACCAACCAACAAATCAATCAACCAATGAATCAATCAATCAATCAATCAATCAATCAATCAATCAATCAATCAATCAATCAATCAATCAATCAATCAATCAACCAACAAATCAATCAACCAATCAATCAATCAATCAATCAATCAATCCATCAATCCATCAATCCATCAATCAACCAATCAATCAACCAATCAATCAATCAATCAATCAATCAACCAACCAATCAACCAACCAACCAATCAATCAATCAATCAATCAATCAACCAATCAACATATCAATCAATCAATCAACCAACCAACCAATCAACCAATCAATCAACCAATCAACCAACCAATCAATCAATCAATCAATCAATCAATCAATCAATCAATCAATCAATCGTTAAGGGTACGTTTACACGACAACAATATGCTTAAAACAGAGAAGTTTTTCGTTTGAGTTTTCCGTGTACAGACCACACCATTGTCAAAACGATCCCCAGTCACACGGATCTGCGAAAACGACTAAAATAGCTGTATTCTGCTGCCAGGCCAGTAGATGGCGATGAAACACTATAGACTGAACAGGTAATACGCATGTGTATGACGTCATCATCTTCAGAGATGCACGTTTTTGTTGTTTACACGTAGCTGTTTGCAAAGCTTCGTAGATAAATCAATTCCAAAGGGGCGTCACCAACGGACGTAGCTCAAATGCCTCTGGGCGCAATTGGATAGACTTTAAACCAATCAGAGCGATGAAGGAGATGAAGTATGCAGAGCGACGTTCGTCTGTTATAGAACAACTTAGTTTGAATAAACGAGCAGACACTGATCAGCTACTTGATCTACGTTTATTTAAAATTAACAGCAAGACAACTAGAAGTGAATGTGCTTTTCATTAAATAAATCACACACAGTCAACAAAACCTTAACAAAAAAAACTTTGCAATGAACTGCAATTTAGACGCGCTCATTTGTCTCATTTTTCTCATTTGTCTCATATTTCTAATTTCTCCTGATTCAATCTAGGCTCGTTATTACGTACTAGAGCATGTTCGCACATGCACACTTTTCTATCAAAAGTTGGTTGGTGGTTCAATCCCCGGTTCCACCTAACCAAGTGTCGAGGTGTCCATGAGCAAGACAGCTAACCCCAGCTGTGTGTGTGTGTGTGTGTGTGTGTGTGTGTGTGTGTGTGTGTGTGTGTGTGTGTGTGTATGTGTGTGTGTGTGACACCTAACCCCAGCTGCTCCCGACGAGCTGGATGACGCCTTGCATGGCTGACACCGCCGTCGGTGTATGAGTGAGAGAGTGAATGGGTGAATGTGAGGCAAATTGTAAAGCGCTTTGGTGGCCATTGGGTCTGTGAAAGCGCTATATAAATGCAGTCCATTTACCATTTATTTACCAATTACCATCAACCAACCAACCAGCTAGCCAGTCAATTATCCAACCAATCAATTTGTCAGTCTACCAATAAACATACAGTTGATTGTTCTATGTTCTATCAATGATCCAACCAGCCAGCCAATTAACCAATCAATCTAGTAGTCAGTAAGTCACCATTTAACCTACTGGCTGTTCATTCAACCAGTCAGCCAGCCAACCACCAACTAACCAACCCATCAATCCGTCACATTTCACTGTTTTAGAGTCACTGTACTGTAAAGAGGAAGGTTGATGTACATAATGGCTGATAACACTTTACACGTTCGATTTGTTAATATCAGCAGTTAATGCATTAGGCATCATAAACTAGAAATGTTTATTTACAATTTAATAATCTAAATTCTGAATAAGGTACTGCATTAAATAATGTTAACAATTAACATATATAACTATTGTTAAGTGTTACCGAACTGCAGAACTATTTGCTGCCTTATCTTCCTCAAAACAAACTGTGTTTTTCATCCATGTATATTTGACACATTCGCCAAGCTCAGCGGGAAGGTTTCAGTCAACTCTCCATATTGTGATACTAATACGAATGATTATTTGTGATCTCTCAGGTCATATTGTAAGGCTTGCGCATGCATCCCCAGCAGCAGCGTTTACAGATTTCAGTTGTGTGGATGCAGCAGTGTGTGTGACGTTATTTTCCTGTTCATCTGAAATGGCCATGTTTTGATTTTTAACTGCTGAAATAGCAAAAGATTTCCTTCCACTCCATTAACCTCCATCCCGCTTCTGTGATCCCCATTCATTTCAGCGAAACCACTTTCCCCCTGTGTGCACACTCAATCTGAATTAATCGATCTGAATTACCTCAGGGAGAGAATCAATCATGTCCAACACATGAAGGACAAGAGAGCAGTTTTACATTTACACCACGTCCCAATATCCGTTCAATGAGTTTGTCCCATTTAACACCTTCTGTCCTGCAATGATTTACACAGCAAATTTAGTCAACAACAAACAGATGCGCTAATGATGCAGCTAACTATTTCAGACATAGATCAGAATGTTTCATGCCAATTCGATTTTTTTTTTTTACGCTCATAAAGAGAGATATCATCGCTATGTCTTTATGGCTCCTGCTGTTCTACAATTTATTGAACTGCTTTGCAATAAAATGAAAGCTGATATCTGTCCAAATGTACATGAATGAGCGTTGATAAAACGGCACACAGTGAAGCGCTTGATGGAGCCGCGTCTGCCGCTCGCTCTCTCCCTGTGAGCCGTCAGACGGAGACTGAACTCGGGATAATGAAGCTTGTCTGAGAGATCAGCCTGTCACTTTACAACAAAATCTCATTAGTTTGAAGAGACCTCTCCGTGTGGCGTGTGATCCCATTTCCTTCTCCGAGGGGGAGCGAGAAAAGAGCATTAGCAGTTGTGGAGCCGTGGCCTAGCGTTAGTTCAAGCCGTGATGCTCATGTGGGAATCTGAGGTTTGATTCCAGCCTGCTTTGTGTCCCGATTCCATTCCCTCTTGTTTCTCAATTATTTAGTGTATCCTAGTACCAACGACTAGTTCTTATCGGCTTAAAAAACACATGTACCAAGCAGGGGCGTAGCCAGAATTTTATTTTTGGGGGGTCCCGTCTTTAAATGAGGGGGCAACATATATATATAGCCAGAATTTTATATATACAGGCCTATTCTGGTGGGTGCGGTGATGCGGTGGCGACTCATGTAACATGTAAGGGTGGCGCTGCCAATAAAGCACCTAAAAGCTGTCACAAAGAACTGGCAAAAGTAATGATTATGAACATGTAAAATATAGCAAGGAGATATTTTAATTGTTTATTAATAAACAAGTGTTTTCTTTGTCGGCTAAGATGAAGTTGACGATGCTGACTCACGATCTTCAGTAATGAAGGCGTCAGAGAGAAATGCACATTTCATAAGGATTACATAAGCAGAGAGCAGTCTGTAGTCTGTTTTCTTTCGTTTTGAATTTTTCTGTTTAAAAGTAGACATGTGAGGCAAGTAGGCTACCTTATACACTGAGTTTCGGTTCATTTATGAGACGAGCTCAGTACACGCGCCGGCGCCTCCGTTTCCTATCTATCGTCTGCTATATTTACTTCTTATTTATTAAATCCAGACAATTGGTTGATGAAACATTGATTAAAATTAAGATACAATTAATACAAAACGAAATTCGGGTTAAAGAAAGATTTTGTGCTTTCTGTTTGATGTCTCTGTGAAAGTTTTAAAGCATCTTTTAGTGCCGCTTTCAGAGCGCTCACGTCCGTAACGGAGAACACGTCCCTAACATTGTTTTTTCCACATAAATGCGAACACGAAAAATAAAATAAAATTAAATTAATATTTTATGTACTGTGGAGACTGAGAGGAAACCCTTCTTCATCCGGTGGGTAGTATTACTTTGGTTTGCGCAGTGTAATTCACATAATCACTAAAAAATATTTTGCCTCCTAATTATTTATTTTTTTAAGCAATCAGAAATCTCGTGGCTACGACACTGGTACCAAGTAGGGGTGCACCAATAGGATTTTTTGGGGCCGATACCGATTTTAACAAACAATTATTGGCTGATACCAATATTTGTCACTTGCTCTCTTATTTTAACTTTTGTCATTAAAATAGTGTTTTGATCATGTTTTAAATCAGCAAAGTTAAAAAAAAAAACATGCATTAAGTTACTAGCTTGTTTATTGCTGCATCATCAAACAGTTTCTATTGAACATAGATTGGGTCCATTTAACATAAATACACAACAGAACAAAGATACAAATAAACAGTGCTTTTTAGATGTTTCAGGTACAGAAATAAAGTAAACTGTAATAACACTGCATATTCTTCACTGTATAAATTAAATACATATATTATTATTGCGTTGAGACTTAGCTAAATTCTACTGTACAACAGTAATATATTTCTGTCACAATTACTTTGTTACACTGAACTTTTATTTTGACGGGTTGCCGTGAAGACCTTCGAGCTTCTGTGTGTTTGATATGACGATAGTTTTGTCAAATTAAATGGTAAAATGCTGATGAAGTGACTCTGGTGATGAAGTTAATTTAGTGAAAAACAACGCGAGCGTCATGCGTGCTTCTGTGTGTGTGTGTGAGAGAGAGAGGTAAATGAAACCGCACATCTGCGCCATTCATTCACACACAGTAACACGCAGAACATGCAGGATTCATATTTAAATAATCTTTTTGCATCTTAATATTCACAGACACTAGTATATATCACTATTTTTTTTACTATTTAAGTTTACTGACCTACTTTTTATTTATTTATCAAAACTTTGACAAATTCGCATATTCATCCTTATGAAAGTTAAAAAAGTTGTTTAGTCAAAGAGTAGTGAGTGATTTTTTTGTCTTTTGTTGTTTGATTTACATTAAAACTCAGACTAAGGAATATTACAGTATAATCTTGGATTATGCAACAGACATTATACAGCTCAGTGCTTTCATCTGTTAATTAATAATCCATTAATTTGTTATATCGGCCTGTTTCGTGCCATAGCCAATATGCCAATGGTTGTAAATTGATCGAAAATCGTCCGATACATCGGTGCATAGTACCAGGTCTAATGTATTCTTAATTATGCTGGTTTAATATGGTTTAAGATGAAATCAGTTTTATTTAGGTGCAGACTCCATCCGGCCCTGCTTATGTCTCTATCTCTGTCAGGTCTCGTTTCTTTCGCCCTATCTTACCCCGTTTCTTTAATTGCATGCTCCATCACGCTCTTGACACGAGCTGCAGATTTCTCTCATCCGCTGATATCTCTCTCCGGTCACAAACCGCTCGCCCCAGGGCATAATGGGAAAACTCTCCGCTTTCATAGAAGCTGCTAATCTTTAAATAAAAGCCTTGCGATTTTTGAGAAAGCTCTTTGTTGCCAGGTTTTCTCCGGAGACGTTGGCGGCGTGCCGTGGATGTGACAGAGCGTGTGAAGCGGGAGACAGAGTGATCAGTAAAGTGGCGTACCGCTAATGTGTGTATCGTGCAGATCAGCTGTGATGTTCCTCAGTCGCAGAAGTAGGCCCGAGCTGCCAATAATAACCCGGCCTTGTGAAGCACAACTTAGAGCATCGTGGAAGAAAGTCTGACTATTTCTTTCAGCTTGACTGATCTGGTTTTCATTTTCAGGGTTTTCGATTATCAACATGTTCCGGTCTCTGTGACGTGTGACTTTGCTCCTTTCGGACGGACGTGTTCCTCTCCGTCTCCATCTTCTGCAGACCTGCGGCAAAGCAGAGACAAACCTCAGAGCAAACACAAGTCCCGGAGCAGAGGAACCCGGCGTAAGAAGCACTCGCCTCTTTCAGAGCTTAAACAAAACCTGTTATGCACTTTCACAAAGTCTTGATGTAGTTTCAGGCTCCACTAGAACAGGTTTTCCTGCTTGAATGTTGATTATTTCCTCATATTCTCCATTGTTGCGGCTCCTCTCTTCCCAGTCTGTCAGTAACGCTCTGTTTACTTCCTGTCTCTATGAAGCCCCTCCTCCTGAAAAGCACACTGTGCTCTGATTGGTCGGCTGGAGCGGTGTGCTGTGATTGGTCGAGCGCTTCGAATGTGTGTTTGGGAAATGTCCCGCCCCTTTCCATAACCACCAGTTTAACACACTACTAACTCACTCAACCAGGCCCCGCCCCTTTATTCTGCTTATTAAATATTATAATGAGGAATATTGTGACGCGTTCGTTCCCGGAAGAAACTCGAGACTACAGTGGAGGCGTTTCAGGAGTTCAGAAACACTGACACTCATATAGAGAATAACTGGAGCTCAAACAGCAACATTACACACTAAAGAAAGATGAACATGGAGAAAAGCAGAATAGGTCCACTTTATGACATAATCAAAACCCCATTAAAACAAAAATCTAAATTTTAAAGTGTTCAGTTTTGGAAAAAAAAGCTTTGAAAAATACAACTACAACTAAATACAACTTACTATATTCAACTTATACTATATATTATATATATTATAACTTATACTATATATTATAGTAAGTACTGTATGTATGTGTATATATATACATACACAATTAATCAATTGACTTTTCTCTTCAACGAAAAAAGGGCTGAAGATATTGATGACATCATCTCGCACTAAGGGGAATATGCAATTTTTTTGTCCAGTAAAATGCTCTCAAGAATAAGAATTTGACTAATAATAGCAAATAGCAAATCACGCTGCATAAACTAAACCCAATTGTTTTTTTTATTTATGTTACGCACAATCTAAACTTGACAATCTAAAGATGCTAAAGAATCTAAAGTTAATTAAACTCTCAGTATGTTTATAGCAAACTCTGCCATTTTAAGTGAACTCTATCGCCCCCTTCAGTACTGGAGTCCGTCACTGTAATCTCTCTGTGTCTGTCTTGTGACAAATCTCAGCTCGTCTCTCGTCTCCATGTTTTCCACCCCATTGTGTTGGTATATGTTGCATGTATAAGAGTGTGTGTGTGTGTGTGTGTACGTGCATGCTCCTCTGCTGTTGAACTCCAGATGGTTTCTTCATTAAAATCCTCCCTTCGCTATAGGACTACTCCCTCCGTAATCAAACCTAGCCTATCACCAAAAGCAATTATAGCAAATTAATAGTGCATAACCAATAAGAAGCGTTTATAGTGCTTTATTACAAGGCCTAATAGTTTTTACTGCCAGCAGATCACAGTAGAATGAGTTTGCCTTTGTAGCTGGGAGGTCAAACCGCTTTTTAATGGCTGCTGCCGAGCCGGAATGGGCTTTTTTATCCAGCTGGGATTGGAGGGGTGTTTGTGTAGTATTATCACGCTGTGCAGAAGAGGTCCAATCTAAGTTTCCATCATTAGAGACATTAGAAGAGTTGCTGATATCCGGGCTTGTGCGGAGAATGAATTAATCCCTGAAACATCTCCTTATTTGACTCGTGAAAGTCCAGCAGTTTGACTTTTTTCTATAAAAAAAACCGTTTAAAGCTAAAGTAGTTTTTTTTAACGGTCCTTAAACCCTCATCCTTCCCTCTTTTTTTTTTTTTTTATTGAAAAAATTGAGTGTTCATCAGAGAAGTCCAAGACCCCAGGACTTTTGTCGCATTTGAACCACGAATACACACACAAACAAAAATGTAATTGATTCGAGGAGTTTTGTGGTTGAAATTTAAAAAAGTAACAATGTGGGTAATTTTGACCCCAATAGGAATGAATGTAAATCGAGGAATGGTTCAGTACACATAGAAAAACCTAAAAATGCTCAAAATTCAAACTAAAAATGCTAAAACTTTACCAAAATAAACCATATAAAGACAAACTTTACCATATAAAGATATAAGGCCATCTAGTGGCAAGAGTCATTAAATATCATGTTATATCATTTTTTTCCACAAGAGGTCGGCAAAGACACCCAATGTAAGATATTGTGAGCTGAATTACAGTTTTTCTGAATTGCTAAAACACATTTCTTGAAAGTAACCATCACTCAATTTCTCAAAACCATAAACACAAAAACAAATTTTCAAACCACATTCACAGAATCTCTGACTCTTCTGGCAAAATCAAACAATGCTTTCAGATCATACACACATGAGTCAATATTATACACACCACAGATCATTCATTCTCTACATCAAAAAAGTATAGTAATGACAACTTGCAGTGCATACAGTATTTATTCACCTTACTACTGCAAGTATAGTATTGTACTGAATATTGTATAGTATTGAATGCCGTATTCGGCACGTGTGTACTGTGAAAATACAGTGACCCAACTGCAAAAGCCAAAAAGGTCACAGTAAAAGACTCATGATAATCATGTTACAGTCACTCAGAAGAGTTTTGCAACATTCAAAATCAAGGTCAGTGAGAGATTGATTCTGCTTCAGCTTCATGTCTTCATGTTGGTCCGGCCGGAGGAGTTTCTCCTTGACAACACTACACACACCTGCTCTTCCTCGTCCTCATCCTCTTCCTCCTTATACACCTCCTCGTCCTCATCTTCTTCCTCCTTATACACCTCCTCTTTCTCAAACTCTTCCTCCTTATACACCTCCTCGTCCTCATCCTCTTCCTCCTTATACACCTCCTCTTTCTCAAACTCTTCCTCCTTATACACCTCCTCTTTCTCAAACTCTTCCTCCTTATACACCTCCTCTTTCTCATACTCTTCCTCCTTATACACCTCCTCTTACTCATACTCTTCCTCCTTATACACCTCCTCTTACTCAAACTCTTCCTCCTTATACACCTCCTCTTTCTCAAACTCTTCCTCCTTATACACCTCCTCTTACTCAAACTCTTCCTCCTTATACACCTCCTCTTTCTCATACTCTTCCTCCTTATACACCTCCTCTTACTCATACTCTTCCTCCTTATACACCTCCACTTTCTCAAACTATTCCTCCTTATACACCTCCTCTTACTCATACTCTTCCTCCTTATACACCTCCTCTTTCTCATACTCTTCCTCCTTATACACCTCCTCTTACTCAAACTCTTCCTCCTTATACACCTCCTCTTACTCATCCTCTTCCTCCTTATACACCTCCTCTTACTCAAACTCTTCCTCCTTATACACCTCCTCTTTCTCATACTCTTCCTCCTTATACACCTCCTCTTACTCAAACTCTTCCTCCTTATACACCTCCTCTTACTCATCCTCTTCCTCCTTATACACCTCCTCTTTCTCAAACTCTTCCTCCTTATACACCTCCTCTTACTCAAACTCTTCCTCCTTATACACCTCCTCTTTCTCATACTCTTCCTCCTTATACACCTCCTCTTACTCATACTCTTCCTCCTTATACACCTCCACTTTCTCAAACCATTCCTCCTTATACACCTCCTCTTACTCATACTCTTCCTCCTTATACACCTCCTCTTTCTCATCCTCTTCCTCCTTATACACCTCCACTTTCTCAAACTCTTCCTCCTTATACACATCCTCTTACTCAAACTATTCCTCCTTATACACCTCCTCTTACTCATCCTCTTCCTCATACACCTCCACTTTCTCAAACTCTTCCTCCTTATACACCTCCTCTTACTCATACTCTTCCTCCTTATACACCTCCTCTTTCTCATACTCTTCCTCCTTATACACCTCCTCTTACTAAAACTCTTCCTCCTTATACACCTCCTCTTACTCATCCTCTTCCTCCTTATACACCTCCTCTTACTCAAACTCTTCCTCCTTATACACCTCCTCTTTCTCAAACTCTTCCTCCTTATACACCTCCTCTTACTCAAACTTTTCCTCCTTATACACCTCCTCTTTCTCATACTCTTCCTCCTTATACACCTCCTCTTACTCATACTCTTCCTCCTTATACACCTCCACTTTCTCAAACTATTCCTCCTTATACACCTCCTCTTACTCATACTCTTCCTCCTTATACACCTCCTCTTTCTCATCCTCTTCCTCCTTATACACCTCCACTTTCTCAAACTCTTCCTCCTTATACACATCCTCTTACTCAAACTATTCCTCCTTATACACCTCCTCTTACTCATCCTCTTCCTCCTTATACACCTCCTCTTACTCATACTCTTCCTCCTTATACACCTCCTCTTACTCATCCTCTTCCTCCTTATACACCTCCTCTTACTCATCCTCTTCCTCCTTATACACCTCCTCTTACTCATACTCTTCCTCCTTATACACCTCCTCTTACTCATCCTCTTCCTCCTTATACACCTCCACTTTCTCAAACTCTTCCTCCTTATACACCTCCTCTTACTCATCCTCTTCCTCCTTATACACCTCCTCTTTCTCATACTCTTCCTCCTTATACACCTCCTCTTTCTCAAACTCTTCCTCCTTATACACCTCCTCTTACTCATACTCTTCCTCCTTATACACCTCCTCTTTCTCATACTCTTCCTCCTTATACACCACCTCTTACTCATCCTCTTCCTCCTTATACACCTCCTCTTACTCAAACTCTTCCTCCTTATACACCTCTTTCTCATACTCTTCCTCCTTATACACCTCCTCTTTCTCATACTCTTCCTCCTTATACACCACCTCTTACTCATCCTCTTCCTCCTTATACACCTCCTCTTTCTCATACTCTTCCTCCTTATACACCACCTCTTACTCATCCTCTTCCTCCTTATACACCTCCTCTTACTCATACTCTTCCTCCTTATACACCTCCTCTTTCTCATACTCTTCCTCCTTATACACCACCTCTTACTCATCCTCTTCCTCCTTATACACCTCCTCTTACTCAAACTCTTCCTCCTTATACACCTCTTTCTCATACTCTTCCTCCTTATACACCTCCTCTTTCTCATACTCTTCCTCCTTATACACCACCTCTTACTCATCCTCTTCCTCCTTATACACCTCCTCTTTCTCATACTCTTCCTCCTTATACACCTCCTCTTTCTCATACTCTTCCTCCTTATACACCTCTTTCTCATACTCTTCCTCCTTATACACCTCCTCTTACTCATACTCTTCCTCCTTATACACCTCTTTCTCATACTCTTCCTCCTTATACACCTCCTCTTACTCATCCTCTTCCTCCTTATACACCTCCTCTTACTCAAACTCTTCCTCTTATACACCTCCTCTTTCTCATACTCTTCCTCCTTATACACCTCCTCTTTCTTCCTCCTTATACACCTCCTCTTACTCATACTCTTCCTCCTTATACACCTCCTCTTACTCATACTCTTCCTCCTTATACACCTCCTCTTACTCAAAATCTTCCTCCTTATACACCTCCTCTTACTCAAACTCTTCCTCCTTATACACCTCCTCTTACTCATACTCTTCCTCCTTATACACCTCCTCTTACTCAAACTCTTCCTCCTTATACACCTCCTCTTACTCATCCTCTTCCTCCTTATACACCTCCTCTTACTCATCCTCTTCCTCCTTATACACCTCCTCTTTCTCATACTCTTCCTCCTTATATACCTCCTCTTACTCAAACTCTTCCTCCTTATACACCTCCACTTTCTCAAACTCTTCCTCCTTATACACCTCCTCTTACTCATCCTCTTCCTCCCTATACACCTCCTCTTTCTCATACTCTTCCTCCTTATACACCTCCTCTTACTCATCCTCTTCCTCCTTATACACCTCCTCTTACTCATCCTCTTCCTCCTTATACACCTCCTCTTACTCATCCTCTTCCTCATACACCTCCTCTTTCTCATATTCTTCCTCCTTATACACCTCCTCTTACTCATACTCTTCCTCCTTATACACCTCCTCTTACTCAAACTCTTCCTCCTTATACACCTCTACTTTCTCAAACTCTTCCTCCTTATACACCTCCTCTTCCACCTTATACACCTCCTCTTTCTCATACTCTTCCTCCTTATACACCTCCTCTTACTCATACTCTTCCTCCTTATACACCTCCTCTTACTCATACTCTTCCTCCTTATACACCTCCTCTTACTCATACTCTTCCTCCTTATACACCTCCTCTTACTCATCCTTTTCCTCCTTATACACCTCCTCTTTCTCATCCTCTTCTTCCTTATACACCTCCTCTTACTCAAACTCTTCCTCCTTATACACCTCCTCTTACTCATCCTCTTCCTCCTTATACACCTCCTCTTACTCATCCTCTTCCTCCTTATACACCTCCTCTTTCTCATACTCTTCCTCCTTATACACCTCCTCTTACTCAAACTCTTCCTCCTTATACACCTCCTCTTTCTTCCTCCTTATACACCTCTTTTTCAAACTCTTCCTCCTTATACACCTCCTCGTCCTCATCCTCTTCATCCTTATACACCTCCTCTTTCTCATCCTCTTCCTCCTTATACACCTCCTCTTACTCATCCTCTTCCTCCTTATACACCTCCTCTTACTCATCCTCTTCCTCCTTATACACCTCCTCTTACTCAAACTCTTCCTCCTTATACACCTCCCCTTTCTCATACTCTTCCTCCTTATACACCTCCTCTTACTCAAACTCTTCCTCCTTATACACCTCCTCTTACTCAAACTCTTCCTCCTTATACACCTCCTCTTACTCATCCTCTTCCTCCTTATACACCTCCTCTTTCTCATATTATTCCTCCTTATACACCTCCTCTTACTCATCCTCTTCCTCCTTATACACCTTTTGATTTTGAATTTAAGTTGAAAGAATGTGACGTATGTGTATTTATTATTTATTGATCTAGTAATTTAAAGGTAAATAAAATAAAACATAACAAAAAGATCTCCAAAAAATATCATCAAAATGAAATAAAATAAGCTTTCTGGACAAAAAAAAATTAAGTATAATTGTGGGGCTTTGGTTCATTTTGACCCGCGAGGGAAAGATGTGTTACAAAGTGCGAGGGAAGGATGAGGGTTAAAATGGTGAAAACACTCAATTGTAGCCTAACCAATGGTGTGTGTTTTGGCCGGGGCTACATGTGTGTCCAACCAATGACAGGTGGCGAGTGGGACAGAAAGGACAGCAGGGAAACCTGTTTGGAAACAACTGTAATTTTTGCAGTTTGTTTGTTTTTGCTACTGGCACAGAAATGTCACACTTATGTACTGATGTCCTGAGAAATCATCTGTCTCTGTGAAAGACCTAGACACTGTAAACAGCAAAGAATAATCATTTTGTGTGGCCTTTCAGCCAAGGTTTGTGTAAGTTAGCATAATGGCTACATCTCAGCATCTTAATTTAAAGCTGCAGTATGTAATTTCTACTCCATAGTGGTGCCAGTATGCTTGTTTGATTGGTCTGACATAGAAATATTGGTGTAATTGTTTTGTCCCCCAATGCCTTTAGTTTGGAGCGGGACCATTAGTCAGACCGATAGCTTCATTCACACCATGTCCTAATTACCACACATACTAAATGCAAACCCAGAAGTTATACTTGGTGCTGTTTATCTTCTTGGACCAAAATGCCAATTAAACAAAACCACAATACAATAAGTAACAGTCATTATGCAAATACATTATTGATAAAATGTTAAAGTTTATTTAGCAGGATATTGGACATAAGTAATCCAACTCTATAATAGCTACATTAAACTGTATTGTACTTTGCTTATTTTTAGATTGAAATTGCATTATTAAGCATTAACAACATTCAGAAAATTCCAAATTGTAATTATGAGTTCAATGTCGGAATGTCATATTTACAGCAATTCCGACATGGTGTGAACGTCCCTAATGACTTGAATACATTATTTTTTTTTTTTTTAAATATCACACTTCAACTTTAATGTAAGTACCTCCATATTTTTCAGCTGCTGCTGATTGTCACTGTATATGCTGAACTCAACAGATGCGCTGACCCTGTCCTTCTCTCTCCGCAGTAAGAATGGAGGAGCTGATGTGCATTAAGAAGGAACTGACCGTGATTAAATCACAGATAGACGAGCTGCTGGACAGTCTGGAGCAGATGGACCCTCAAAACCAAGAGCTGTGCGGTAAAACACTCATTCTGTCATCGTTATGAACCAGCCCAGAGACTGGCTCGTATTTGTGATGTTATGTCTCACAGTTTGGGCAAGTGGGATGTCCAAAGAGACAGTGCCTTGTCTCTGTCCTTGATCTTCTGTTTGATGCCATTTAGTGTTCTTTTGTGTGTGTGTGTGTGTGTGTGTGTGTGTGTGTGTGTGTGTGTGTGTGTGTGTGTGTGTGTGTGTGTGTGTGTCTCAGGAGACGGTGTGGCGTTCTCTCCGCTCCACGGCTCTGTGAGCAGTGCGGACGACTCGTCTGGTAGCTCTCCTCCATCGAGGACCGACAGAGAGACACAGAGTCCACAGACAGCAGTCAACAGTGATGAAGACAGACAGCATGTAAACACACACACACACACACACACACACACACACAGTGGCGCAGATAGGATTTTTTAACTGGGGGGGACCAAGCTGTCAGCAAATGATTTAAACTCAATTCGTTATTTTGCTTAATTTGGGCTTTAACTAGTGCTCAAGTAGTTTCTTTATGTAATTTGGGCTAATGATTTGCACTAAAAAGCCATTGGGGGATTCTTGTTTGAAATCACGGATAAACAACAATGAACAAAGGTAAACAAAGGCCTGATAGTATGCCAATCACCCACCAAATCTTCATGTCTTCAGCAAAGTATGTTTTATTTAAACATTTGCTTATCTCAGCATACAAAGTCTATCATTATGAACAAAAAAGCAAAGAACCTATGTGCAAAAAATAAAATAACAACAACATTATTTTCTACTGTGGCTGCCCTCCTGCAGATCCTCACTTGACTGACTAGGGCCTGCCTTACTGGTATCATAAATCGCCTGAGGCCAGGAGGACAACAGTTTAAATCTTATAATTTCAGTTAACCCTCTATACCTCTATAGAAAGTGAATATCAATGTGAAATACAACATATTCCTGAGAATTAATGGCTAAAACTACTATTTCAAAAATGTCTAAGAATAACTAAAAAATTTAAATTTAAGTGTTAATTACAATTTTGTTGCAATTTATAGATTAGAAATATCTTTCAAATGACATATTAATAAATGTTTTTCATAGCCCATAATTTAAGAATCTATATCCTCCGTTGCTCCGTACAATAAAAAAAAACATGATTTCCTGCTATAAAGGATGTCAAAAGTTTATGTAGGCCTTTATTTGTTGTTTGCATAAACCTTGCACCACACAAATTTACTTATAGTGGTTTACACGACAGTGAACATACCTCATCAATTTATACAGTACAATGGGTTAAATGATAAGATAAAACATTATTTCCTGACGACGATAAATTGTTTGATTTATCCAACCATTCTTTTTGTGTTCATTCATTATTTGCCTCTGTCCACTCACCTAAATGCATAGTTATGGTCTCCACATTTTGCTGTGTTTACTAAGTGCAAAAGCCTTATTGTCAGACTAGCTATTCCCCTTAACAAATTTAATCTTCCACATCTGGGAAAGTCAACAGGCATAGGATACTTACATTGTTTTTTTTGTTTTTTTTTAAAAAACGAGGTGATTGTTTTTGTTTTTTTTGTCTCTTCATTGCCTTTATGTGGCATTTATACAGTCGATTTTGTTCAGTTCAGAAAATCACCGACTCAGCTCAGTCATAGATGGTATATGATCACTATGGTTACCGGTCCGCTCCTACAGGCACGATTAAGGCAGCTATCAGCTCCTCATAGGAACCTGGCGACGTCACTCAGGAGGACTCGTAGCACACACACACAGAGAGAGAGAGAGTGTAAACGTCGGTGGCATGAAGGCATCGTGTGTTTATTGACAACAGAACAGCGTGTAGTGAGAACGTGGGTATAAAGTAATGGTGACCGGTGTAGATCAGCCCCGACCCGATTCTGAAGCAGCGGCGGGCCGGGACACTCTACTTTGGCTAATGTACATATAGCGAAAACATTGGTTAATCCTCTGTTTTACCGATTTTTGTCACCTTTTGTAGGGATAGTGAGAGGGGGACGGATCGGGTCACTATAAATCTGGGGGGGTCATGTCCCCCCCCGTCCCCAGTGCCATCTGCGCCCTTGCACACACACATGTTGTGTTTTCATGTTTTATGAAGACTTTCCATAGACATAATGATTTTTATACTGTAAAAACTTTGTATACACTGTCCCCTTACACTGTCCCTACCCCTAAACCTTCCCATCACCCAAAACTTTCTGCATTTTTATATTTTCAAAAAAGCACAATTTATTATGTTTATTAATAAATTTCCCCTGTGAGGACCAGCCAGCGGTCCTCACAATGTAGGTAATCTAAGGTTTTACTATCCTTGTGGGGACATTTGGTCCTCACAAGTATACTGTGGGGGAAATAATTATTTGATCCCCTGCTGATTTTGTAAGTTCGCCCACTTACAAAGAAATGAAGGGTCTTTCATTTTTATGGTAGGTTTATTTTAACAGAAAGAGACAGAATATCAACCAAAAAATCCAGAAAATACATTATATAAAGGTTGTAAATTGATTAGCATTTGATCGAGTGAAATAAGTATTGGATCCCCTACTAACCAGCAAGAATTCTGCCTTCCACAGATTGGTTATGTGCCCACGTGAAACACAGATTAGTCCTGTGACTTTAAGAAAGTATAACTAATGTCAGCTCATTATGTGTATAAAAGACACCTGTCCACAGAATCTGTATCTTCCATTCCAACCTCTCCACCACTATGGGCAAGACCAAAGAGCTGTCAAACGTCAGGGACCAGATTGTAGACCTGCACAAAGCTGAAATGGCTACAAGACCATCAGCAAGAAGCTTGGTGAGAAGGAGACTTTTGTTGGTGTGATTATTCAGAAATGGAATAAATACAAAATGAAAAATCAGTCGCCCTCGGTCTGTAGCTCCATGCAAGATCTTGCCTCATGAGGTAAGGCTGTGGTCAGATGAAACCAAAATTGAGCTCTTTGGCATCAACTCAACTCGTCGTGTTTGGAGTTAGAGCAATGCTGACTATGACCCCAAGAACACCATCCCTACAGTCAAACATACCACCAAGCCAACAAAGGAGTCGCTCAAGAAGAAGCACATTAAGGTCTTGGAGTGGCCTAGCCAGACCATAATCCTATAGAAAATCTGTGGAGGAAGCTGAAACTTTGAGTTGCCAAGCGACAGCCAAGAACCCTTAAGGATTTTGAGAGTATCTGTAAAGAGGAGTGGACCAAAATCCCTCGTGAGATGTGTGCAAACCTGGTGACCAACGACAAGAAACATCTTACCTCTGTGCTTGCCAACAAAGGTTTCTCCACCAAGTACTAAGGCATGTTTTGCTTGGGGATCAAATTTATAACCTTTATATAATGTGTTTTTTCTGGATGTTTTGGTTGATATTCTGTATCTATCCGTTAAAATAAACCTACCATAAAAATGATAGACCCTTCATTTCTTTGTAAGTGGGCGAACTTACAAAATCAGCAGGGGATCAAATAGTTATTTCCCCCACTGTAGCTAAACATGCCCACACACACACAGAGGAACAATGTGATTAAATGCATTTTACCCATAAATTAAAACTGCATTTCCCTTTTGAATGGGAACTCACACAGCTTGACCGGTGTCTGAAGCACGCGTCTAAATGCGACAATTGTATTGGTTCGCAACAGCCTATGACATCACTACCAGTACAAGAGTACAAAAGGGCACCAGAGGAACACGTCATCCTCTTCTTTGTCTTCAGGAGCCGTTTGTCTGTATGCACGTATCAGACAGAAACGCCACGGGTGAAGCGTGTTTCTCCTCCAGCAAGCTGGATATGCTCACATGAAAGAGACTGGTAAGAAGCTTTGTGCTTCTTTTTTCTCTCCTGAGGGATAGTAGTCATCGTTTGCACGAGTGCATACAGCTCTTGAGGGAGATAAAGGCACTCTTAGCGATGCATTCATGGCAGCAGACTCTGTTCTCACTTGTTTTCTAATTAGAGCGATAAGAGTCTAGTGTTGAACAGAGCGTTTTCGGCTCGCGGGGGAGTTGAATGTCTGCTTTGTAATGCGGTCGCGGTGAGAAGCTCCACCCATATCAGCGTTTGTATGAGCACGTTTGGCTCTGGAGAGAGTTGAAAAAATTCTTGTAGCGATGCATTCATGGCAGTAGACTCTGTTCTCACTCGTGTCTCGTTACAGAGATCAGAATCTAGCGTTTGAACGGAGTGTGCAGCTCTGGAGGGAGTTATGCTGTGTGGTGTGGTCGCTATGCTTGACTCTCTCTTTAGTGAGAGGTGAGCATCTGCACCCTGTGGTCCGGGTCCCGGGGCCGGATTAGCATCAAGGCGGGATTGATCACAGGGTTTGTAGGTTGAGTGTGGGAGGAGTCTGATGGGAAGTCCTTTCTTTTTTGGGCTCTTCTTGCTAGCTCTGATTAAGGTGAAATGTCTAATTCTGAGGAATCGGATACAGAGTGAGATGAGGCAGATGTTATTAATAAATCCACCCCAATCTGCTGTCCACACACAGGTGAAGGTTGTACTATGTCTTGAGGCAGATGTTGAAGTTGAATGGCTTTTTGTGAGCCTTTTTGACAAGTTTAGATATGGTTGAGTGTTGTTTGTATTTCCCTCATTTTAAAGGGTCGCTATGCTGTGTACTCCATGGGGCTGAACTGCCGATGGATTTGAGATAGTTCTCAATGCAGTACATGAAATCCAAGGGGAGGAGTCGGATCCAGATCCAACTCCTCCTACCTTACATATACCTAAACCTACCCATCTCCGCCCCCTGATCCCTAAACCCACCCCTAATCCCTAAACCCACCCCTAATCCTACCCATCTCCACCCCTTGGATCTTGATCCGACTCCTCCCCGTGGATCTCATGTACTGCATTGAGGTGCTACTGATGGATATGGCAAACATAAGATCTGCCTTCTGATGGTTCGGCTCATGTCTTTAAAGTGTGCGTATGATTTCTTATCCAGAGTTTAGGATTTTTCTGCCTTCTTCTGGCGGCATTTCTCCTCTTGAGTTATTTAGCATTAAGTTGTATGGCTCTTGCTGAGCCTCCTTAATGTTATGGTATTGATGTTATGGTTTTTGTCAGGTTGGCCACTAGGGGCCTCCCTGACAAAGCATGATGAAACTACCCTTCCCGATTAAGTTAAGTTGAATAGCTTTTGCTAAGCATTCTTGGCAATCTCATTTAGTCAAGCATTGGTAGTACTCCCGTCAGAGGGTCTTCATACTGAGTACCCCGCTCCCTAAGAGCTCTATTATCAGGCGAATGGCTTTCTAAGAAAAAAAAGTGCCTTCACCAGCATGATCATGTTGAGCATTATTAGTACTCCCCTCGTACGCAGGGTTGTTATACTGGGTACTCGCTCCCTAAGAGCTCTGTTCTTTGTAAAATCAAGTGAGTTGCTTTCTTAGGGCCTCTTTAGGGGCTTTCGGACCATGTAGTTCTAGGAGTTTAGTTCTAGGAACTAGCTACCAGGGTGGTTCCCCGAGAACTAATGGTTCCCTTAGGAACATTTTCCTGGTTGCATTTGCACCGCCAGTAGGAACTCTGAAGTGACGTAAGCCGTGTTGTTGTGACTTTTATGTTGACGGCGCTGAGAACACCAGAGCCTGAGCTCACAGCACTCGCATTCTCCGTGTTCAATACTTTATGATATGAATACGTTATTAGATAGAACTGTTATACATAGAAAGCAGACCGTGAGCAGACAAGTTATTAGCGTATGCCATATGGTTGATGTCCAGTGTTGCTGAGTAGAAATACATAATCATGTTTCGCTTGGTCCCCTCAAAGTTGCGATGCATTTTCCCCTCAGCGTAAAGGTTAAGAGGCACATCTATCACTGTTTTCTATGTTCCTAGAGTTAGTTTCTGAAGTAAATATATAGGCTATAATATGTGTTTACACAGCTTTTTTTTAAATGGCGGGTGCTGGTGTTTCACATGCGTTTGGCCAATCAACGAACACTTTAGACCCGACTCTGAAGTAGGTGCTAAATTAGTTCCTCCAAAAGGATTTCCTAGAACTAAAATCGTTCCTAGCTCCTGCGGTGCGAAAACGCCAAAATCCAGGTACTTCTGCCAATAGTTCTAGGAACTATGAAAAGGTTCCTCCGGTGCGAAAGCCTCTCTTGATAAGTTATTTGGATTGAGCATTCCTTTAGAGGGTCATCATGCTGAGACCTTCGCTCACTAGTGCTCCGTATGGTTAGGCATTGGAATTAACTAGGCCACCTCTCACGTTTTGCCGCTCATTAGATCTCCTTCACTTGTGGCTCCATGACTGCGGATCGATCCTGCTTGGGTTCTCTCCTCTGAGCCCTGCTGTTTCGAGTGGCAAGGCTTTCTGTGAGCCTCCTCGATAAAATGTTTTTAGGATATGGAGTGATTAGAGGAGGATCTCGTTCTGGAGAGTTGTTCTATAAGGTTTTCACTCTTCTACTACTAATATGATGTTCCAAGTGGAACGGCTTTCAGTAAGGCCTGATAGGACGGCTTCCTTACAGTAGTGTCGTCAGGCCTCCTCTCATTCTAGAGAATTATCAGGTTGAGGCCTCCACAATCTAGAGCTCTTTCTTTAAACTAGCCTTGGCTGCTTTTTTAAAAAGCAGAGTGTTGTTAGGCTTTCGGTCATCTATTGAGAGTCGTTCAGTTGAAGTCTGCACTCACTTGAGCTAACCACTGGGACAGTGAATTCGAACGGCCTGGCTTTCTTCGGGAAAGGCCTCTGCTCTCCTAATGTGGGCAATATCAAGTGAAATGGCTCTCTGTGAGCCTCCTCGTTAAGCAGCCCTGGTATGAGGATGTATTACCTCCTCTTGTTTAGAGAGTCTTTCTGCAGAAGTCTGCAATCCCTGAGCTCTGTCTAGATAGCTATGTCCAGTGGTATGATTCTCCGGGACCCTTGGCAGGGTTGTCCCTAGTATAATACCTAGTTAGGCCTCCTCTTGTTCTAGAGAGTCAAGTTTGGTACTCCCCTCATTAAGAGGTTCAGTATGCAGAGTGCCTTGCTCTCTCAGTTCAGTTAATCTTTATTAATTTCCTGTAGGCAATTTGGTTGCAGCATACAAGCATGTCACATCAGAAAACACATACACGCAATACAAGGGAAGAAAAAAACTAAATTTCCTTTCTAAAAAGTATTAACCTTAAATTTAAGAACTTTACAGCAGAGGGGATAAATGAATGTCTAAACAGATTTGTTTTACTAATAGGAGTTCTATACCGAATACCAGAAAACTTGTGATACATGGTGTGGGAATCATCTAACATTATGCTCTGGGCTTTACCCAAAACCTATCTGTGATATAGCTGGGCCACAGTCATCAGCTTCCTCTGTCCTCTTCCTCAGCATCAGCATGACTGTGCCGCTAGGGGCGGCAGTGGCTCAGTGGTTCATGTAGGTTGTCTGCGAGCCAAAAGGTTGGTGGTTCAATCCCTGGTTCCACCTGACCAAGTGTCGAGGTGTCCATGAGCAAGACACCTAACCCCAGCTGCTCCCGACGAGCTGGATGGCGCCTTGTATGCACGTATCCACGTTAAATGTGGTATCCACGTTAAATGACCTTAGTTTCCGCAAGTAATACGATCTTTGCTGCCCCCTCTTACACAAAGCTTCAGTATTTGGAGAAAAAGACAATTTGTTATCCAAGACAGTACCCGAATACTTGTACTGTTCAACACTCTCAATCAATACCCACTCCATTAGAGCTAATATAACAGGATTGTCTAGTGATGGACAAACTGTTTTTTGGGCCAAGTCTGTGTAGCGCTCCCCTCGTTTAGAGGGTTGGGATGCCGAGTGCTTCGCCCCCAGGGGCTACCGTAGTTAACGTTGGGTCTGCCCCAGGGCCTCTTTTAACAACATATTTATTTCAAGTAGAGAGACTTTCTATAGGCCTCCTTGACAAACTGTCAGTTCTCCCCTTGTTTTAGAGGGTCGTCATGTAGAGTCCCCCAGAGCTACTTCAGTGTAGAGACCTCCTGCAGGATTCTGTCCCGCTCCCGCAAGAATATGTTACCTTCGCAACATTCATGTTTTGTCCCGCTCCTGCCCCCGCCCGCGAAAGCACGCATAAATAGATTTTTTTTCTGTACGTCCATACTTGCAAGTTAGCCAACGTGTAATTACGTAAATTGCTAAAATAGTGTAATAAAGACAATTTGACCTAAATGTTCTAAAGTGAAAGTTACATCCTCATTAATGATGGCACTTATTGAGTGATATTTAAGGTTATTGACCAGAATAAGCCAATAATTATGGCTAAACTGTCACTAATACAGTACTAATAAAGTAATACATACTAATGCTTTCGGGGTGCCTGCCACATCTCCTTTAGACAACAAGAGGATGATGTGTTCCTCAGGTGCTCTCTTATACTCACAGTCGCACTCGTAGTGACGACATAGGCTATTGCCAGCCAATACAATTGTCGTGTTTAAACACCGGTCACTCTGAGGAGTCTTGTCCCCTTCTCAGGAACCCTAGGTTACATTTTTACAGATATTGTGGCTGCTGTTAAAATAGTTCAATTCTTAAGATTGTGAAGCTTCTTATGTTTCCTGAAGGAGATTTTGTATTCATTTATTATGATTTTACAGTAGTTGAGTCAAAACCTGTCAAGAACGTGCCCAGGTTTCTTGAGACTTGCCTAGTAACAATATCTGTAGTTATAATGCCGTTTTAATGTTACCTTGGTAAATTTATGTTATTGTGAGCGAACACTTATTTTTTGGGCTAAAACATCTTCCTACAATATTTCAGGTTATACAATAATGATATAATGTCATAGCAATTTAAGAGTTTTTGTTTAACATGTATCCATGCGTGTGTTTGCTAGGTTAATGACTATGAACCAGATTTGTTCTACATGTAAAGACTTCAGGTAAAGTAAAACCTGTAACTATTGGTTTTAAAGTTTAAATAAACTGTATGAAACTGATTCTAAGTGCTCTGTTGCTCTTTCTCACAGACACGCCAAGTTATTTGGGAAAAGCCACAGGATTAATCAGTGATGGTGTAAAGAAAAGGACCATTAAAAACGAGGAGCGATGTTTGGATAATTTCCACTGATCCGCTGACAGCTTCATCTTGTAAACTAAACATGAGCGCAGAGCTGAAGATATCAGCTCGTATCTTTATGAGTTCAGGAGTTCAGTGATGGACTGATGCTGAAACACTCATTCAGGATCATTGATTTCAGCTTGAAGTGTTTGAATCTGGTTTGAATCCAGTTCAGGATGATCTGTCGAAACAAACTCAACTGCTGCATTTGGTTGTCAAACGCTGCTGATGATTTTATGACTTATTTTAACCACATGGTGTTTTTCCAAGATTTCAATCAGTAAAGGTAATACGATAATATTGAAACACAGACACACCATGTTATTGCAAATATCCTACATACATAATTTTACGATATGTACACAATAGTTATGGGTCACTGATATGGGTTATTAAACGGCTGATGCCAATAACGATATCTAAATAAATCTATATCAACTGATAACCCCATACATGACCTTGAGATATACAAATTAATTCAATTACTTATATTTCTTAAATGTATGTGAGATTTAAGATTTAAAATCAGATGTATTTAAAACACTTATTTGAACCCAAATGTCATTTACTATCGGCTATTGTCTGGCCAATTTAGTTTCATGACTAGATTTATGATCAGCATATGTCATTTTTTTCATGTAAAAATGTAGCAGTTATCAAAACCGTTCTTTGAAATAAGGCGTGGTAAAGCGGTTTCCCGCTGCATGCTTGTGTATCTTTCGTAATATATAGGCTATTTGTGATTATGTAAAATATAATGGGAATGCTATTGGTTTGTGTCACATAATTCTGAATGTATTCACCAACAGAAATAAAAATACATTCATGTATAGTATGCAGCCTGAATATAATTTCCAAAGCCAGTATCTGTACAATCTTCATGGATTTGAACCCGAAGGCAGTCTAGCAGAGGATAGAAGTTCAATCTTCATGACACTTTAATATGAAGGTAAAAGAGTAGCAATACTCGAGAGCACGTAGATGTGAATAAATATATTCGTACTTGTATGTGAACATTTACACTCACAGCTCTGATGTGAAAACCTGTAAAATAAAAATCTGAAGTTGAAATTTGCACTCGTAATAGTCACAAACCTGTATTCTGGATTTGAAGCTGCAGACAAGTAGTCACAAATGTGTAAAATGCCATTCACAGAAATACAATGACAGTCACAAACATGTAATATATATTTGCATTTGGGACTTCTTGTACGCGATGATGTCACGAAACCCGCCTCCTGGTGGATGTTCTGAAACGCTAACATGCCTTAATGCATTAGACTGATATTAAAAGAAATAAATGATATTATCGCGAAATTTGAATTTGCAGTGACAGATTTGAGAAGTTGCAAGTGCCAAATTGAGGTTGTATTGCGAATTTGAATGTTAGAAGTGCAAATATATATTACATGTTTGTGCGTGTCATTGTATTTCTGTGAATGGGATTTTACACATTTGTGACTGCTTGTCTGCAGCTTCAGATCCAGAATACAGGTTTGTGACTATAGTCTGCGAGTGCAAATCTCAACTTCAGATTTTTATATTACAGGTTTTCACATCAGAGCTGTGAGTGTAAATGTTCACATACAAGTACAAATATTTATTGTACAGTTCTCAAATTCACATCTACGTGCTCTCGAGTATTGCTACTCTTTTACCTTCATGTTTTTCCACTCATCTAAAGAACCAAACCAAACAAGTTACCAGAGGTCAAAGTCCACCTGCCCTAACAGGATTTCCACTGGCTCTTCCACCGCTCTTGTGTATGTAAACGACTTCAAGGTAGGATTGTATTCAGATATCTTGTCTTTGTTTTGTAGCACTTTATAGTCTAAAGGTTTGTGACACTGGAACTTTTTAAGACGGGTCTGCTTAAATATTAACCCTGCATGTGTGCTTAAGCTGGTTTGTTTTGTTGATTAACTCATTGAAACTAATCAAACAGTGTCCAGATCCTCCTCATATAACCGGCGACACACAGCCAGATGACACGGACTTCATAACAGGTAAGATCTTAATATCTTCAGTACTTCTGTTAGAAAAGGCTGATGTAGAAACCAGTGAGTCGAGTCATTTTAAATGTGCTTCATGTTTAACATCTCCAGGTACAGATGTGGAAGTTGCCCGTACATGGTCTCAGGTTTAAACGGTCTCAGGACGGGGTGATCTCCTGTGTGTTGTAGGGTTGAGAGCGATGGGTTCGGTGAAAGGTCCCCTCACTACACATGTGCTGAACACCGGGGACGGGGTCCCAGCGGCGCGGATGGCCCTCAGTCTACACCGCCTGGACCCCCGCATGACCGTCTGGAGCCTCGTGGCCGTCGGGTGAGTCCACACATGCCCTCTTTGGCTGTGTTTGAGTGTTTGAACATCTCCCTGGCGCAGAAACACTGGCTCAACCAGTCATGCGAGTTTGGGGCGGGACTATCTGTTGGGCAACCAATGGCAGAAGGGGGAGGGGGGGTTGGAAAACCTGTTTGAAAATAGTATTTGTGGCAATTCTGTTTGGTGATATTATGGCGCCGAAATTACACTTCACCTTTAAAACAGCCAGTGAGCATTCATACAATTAATACAACTTTGTTGTGGCTCCCGATTCCAAAACTGCTGCAAATGTCTAATTCTTTTGGACAATTTATAAGAATAAAATAAACATTAGTAATAATAAAGCATTCCCTGTATCTTACACAGAGAAAGCAATCTCAGAATGTGTAGCGACAAGCTCAGTGAAAAAATTCATCCAAAATGCCAATAAATATACTTAAAATGATCAGTATTAATTTAGTCTCATTATAATGGACTGTTGTATCCAATATTTAGTACATTTGTATGTTTATTAGAGTCGTGTACAGTCTTGCATGCCGACTAGGTTTTACTAAAAATTACACTATGAAAAATAGTAAATAATAACCACTGCAAATAGCAGACAAAAACAGTATATTCTAAAACAATATGTTCACTATATTCAAAAGCATTCTGCAAAAATAAGCCAAAATAAATTAGAATATATAAATAAAACCACTTTTAAGAAATATTCTAATTGTACTTAACATTTTAATTACTATGAATATACTGTATACAGTCATTAAAAATTGCGGGGTATTTTGAGCGTGCTGTAAAACAGAGATATTTCTAGGGAAAGGGACAAGTTCAGTCGGGACAGGACAACAAAATCCAGGATTGTCCTCAGTAAACAGGGGTGTCTGGTCACTCTAACTAGCATGCTAATGCTAATACTCAGCTCTGTAGACATCACTTGTGTCAAGTCTTCGCTCGGTCCAAATTTTTTTTTTTTTTATTGTAACAGTGTTCTGAAAACTATTGCCATCGAAACTGTCCAAAGTGGTTTGGGTCAAACTTGGATATTAAATCTGTCATGATGTTGTCACTGATTTTACCAGAAACACGGATGAGGACGGACGCTGTCCGGGACTGATAACCAGCGACGCCTTCACTCCAGGCATGTACAAGATGCGCTTCGAGACGGGCCAGTACTGGGAGAGTTTGGGACAGTCCAGCTTTTACCCTTATGTTGAGGTTTGTAGGAAAGGCTAATGGTGAACTGACTGTATTTACAGAGTCTGAATGCTAATGTGTTTCTTCTTCTTGATGTAGATCGTCTTCACTGTAAGCGCTGCTGATCACAGCGTTCATGTGCCGCTGCTGGTGAGCAGATACTCGTACAGCACCTACAGGGGGAGCTAGAGAGCACACACACACACACACACACACACACACACACACACACACACACACACACTGCATTCACACACTGAGCTCCAGTTTCATTCGTCACATTACAATCGGTCCAAGAAATCTCCTGTTCTGCAGCCCTCAACTTTAACACCCCAGCAATCAATAATCTGAACCTCATCCTGTTGTTCTTTGCTCAATATTCTTTTGAATTGCCAAAAAATAAACATTTTTATTATTGTCTCAAAGTGCTTAAAAAAAGAAAACTCAAATAAAAAAAATTATATTCATATAATTGTTTGTGTCAAGGTTTTTATGCATTCAAATTACTCTTAACTAGGTCATAACGGTTCTTAAAACAGGGATGTAATTTTTGTATTTTCCAACAATTTACTGTTTGTTTTTTTATTCATGCCCTGGTGAAATTATTTTTGCTAAGTATACTTGCAGCCAGTATACTTATCAGTATACTTAAAGTGTGTAAATTATTAGTTGTAATTAAATTGTAATAAAGCATAATTTTAAGTGTACTTTTGTGTACTAAATTGGACCAACTTCAAGTATATTTGGTGTACTTTAAGTAAATGCATGTGTAGGGACTAATTACATGCTTGATTAGGGATATTAACTTTATACGTTGGCTGGGGGACAGCATACTCTTGGAAAAGTTCACTCTGAGCCCAAGATCTAGATGATCTAGATGCAAATAAGACAGGCCAAACAAAGCCCAATTTTCAACGTCTATTTTTGGGCTAAATGAAGGCTATGACGGGCCGATGTGATTTAGCCCAAAAAACAACGTCTTAATGACGTCTGTTTATCATGTCAATGTTGGTGTAACGGAGTTAAAAATGCACTTTATTAATTCAAATTTCCAACTTATGTTTAATTAAGTTTTAACCATATTTTAATTATTATCATTATCATTTAATTATTTGTTGGGTATTTGTGAATTTTTCATATTACTATTGTTTCCTGTGGAGATGTCGTTGCTGCACTGCGCCTCTATTGTACCTCCTAAGTTGCCGTAGTTTCCGTCTCCTCCTCACAAGCTACATTTAGATTATTTAAAGTAAAATGCATTACCGGTATATAGGTAAGTCACTTAGGAATACAGCACATCGTGCTTAATGATAAAAAAACAATATAGGAAAATAGGTAATTATTTCACGGACCCCCCGGCACTTGAGCACTGCTGGTCTACACAGAAGAAAGCCCTGTAGGCTCTTCCCCGGTACGGGTTGTGTCGAGCCATTGGTTAGTCTGGTTGTTTGATGAGAAAAAGATGAAATGTAGTTGCAATAAACGAGATAAGAATCCGCACATCATCAGCAGCGGAGGACTCTTATTCTGCTGTGCGGACCCGAGGAAGAACTGATGACAGAACAGTTTGATCTTCAGCTGACTAATCAGAGGAAAGGGACGTTTCATTCTCGCCCACGTGTAGAAATCGAATATTCAAGCTTTTTATTAATTTTTCTAGCTCAGAACGAAAAACTAAAAATCAAACTGAAATCTTGTTTTTAATTTTTTGGAAAAAGACGAAAATCGAAAAAGGAACTGTTTTCGACTGAACGAATGATACACGGATTGTAGGCCTACTTCTTCAGTATGCCGATATGCAAATTATATGCAAACTACGCTCTACTGACCCCTCCCCTCAGACCCCTCCCCTCTCCACGCCAAAACAGTGACAGAAAGTTGAAACTGAAAATCAGTGACACTGAAAAAAAACTGACATTGTAAAAAAAAAACTGTCACTGAAAAAATCTGAAGATTGTAATTGAAAAATACAAATAAATCCCAATAAAATAAAAGAATAAGATTGTAAGATTTTAATTATTTTCTTTTTTTCAGTGCCAATACTTGTTTCAATACAACTGTTTTCAATACAAATGTTTCAATGCCAATGTTTCCTTTTTCAGTTCTGCTGTTGTTTTCAATGCCATTTGTAATTTTTGATGCCAAATTTTAAAGTCACCGCCGCATAACCGACTGATTGTAATTAAACGAAGCATCGAGGCAGAGTGGGGGTCTGGCTGTCCTCCCCCAGGGAAGTTTTGAACATTAATGGCTTCATTTCCTGTATTCGGATACACTTTAATGAACCAATTTACAGTGGAAATACCTTTATTTAGCCTATGTGAAGATGAAAAACACAAATGACAATTCCAAATATATCAAAAATATAATGAAAGTACCGGTATGTTGTTGTGTGTCATTTCGCATTCTTAAGTGGGTATATGGGATTCCTGGAGCTTTCTTAGTGGGTATACTGTGTATACCTGTGTATCACGTAGACCTGGGCCCGTATTCATAAAAAATCTTAATGCAACGAATCGCTCCTAGTGACAAAATTCTAAGAAAATTCTTAGAAATGTGGGCGTTTACTCTTAAAATAAAGAAAGAAAAAATACTAGTAAAGAAAAAAGTAATTCAGAAAGCATCTTAACCCTTAAAAGAGGTCTTAAAGGGATTCTATGCATTTTTTTCATTTTAAATGAACAGCTTCAGAGTTATTGAAATGGTTATATGAATTCTTTCGGGTTGAATGGTGGCCGTCTCGCCCCCCCCCCCCCCCCAACCCCCCCACCCCCCCCAACTTGCAAAAAAAATCCCACTTGCAACTTCGGTGCGGCGGGCCGGGTCAAGAAGAATCGCGTGATATCAGCTCTCGCGATGTAACATATTCCTTTACGACACTGCACACATACACACCCCCATCCAGGAACAATGTAGAGAGGGATGGAGTTTGTCACACTATCGTCATGGCTGAGCCGGCATATAAGATGCAGAAAGCTAGGAAAGCATTGTCGGAGGAACAGAGAAAGAGGAAACGGCAGACTGACCGAGCGAGGATTCGGACACGAGCATAGGCATAATTTGCGGGTGTGAAATGTCCCCATTGAAACATCTCGCAGCACGGATGTACCAATACAAACAAATAAAACATCTCCAGTTAACTCTGGTAGAGCATTCATTTCGTTCGTTTGTTAAATAAGAGGCGATCTGAAATGTGTTGTTTTTGAAATCAAGTGACCAAAGTGCTTGCCGCTCACAGACTGTTGCCGCTGCGATCAGTGGCGTGGATTCAGTGTTCTGTTGTGACGCGCATAGTCTTCACACGGACAATCGGTTGCAGGAACTGAGAAACTCTCTATTTGTTACGGTGAAATCACAAAACCTAATGCACAAAAAACTTGTCCATGCTTGATATACAATCACTAATAAACAATCGGTTTTGATGAGGAAAATAAACTATACTACTAGTACGGATTAGAACCCAGAACCTCTGACACACTTGGCAAAAGTTCTGCCACTGGACCATTAAAGTTCATGGGGACAATCGTCGGATCTATGTATTTAATCACGTGAAAATTCTCACCACTAACAACATATATTAGATCTCATTACACGACAAATTAAACACAATGTACTATTGTATACTATGTAACACGTCACGCTCTGCGTGAGTGGTATTTACGACATTAACGTTAAATACAAGTTCTCTACAGCGACTCTAGGGGTCACTGTTTGACAAAAACGGGATTCCTGCCTGGTGTCCCTTTAAGGTCAAAGTTGTTAGGAGTACGGACGAGGACTTTTAAAAGTTAAGAGTTTCTTTAGCAGAGGAGAAAATGACAGAACGATGAAGAGGGAGAAGAAATGTGATGCAGACAATAGATGACAGTGAGTTAATAAGACGCTATGAGATCGTGCAGGGATCATGTTTGTGACACATCTTTTAGAGACACGCTCCGACAGAAATGCCATAGTGCCAGAAATGAAAGAAATCACTACATTAAGATATTATGCTTAGACTTAGACTGCTATAGACTTTATATATAAAGCTTCTAAGAATCCTCTCAGAAAACTAATTTAGCTTAAAAACTTCTATAGCAGACTTAGCTTCAGGCCCCGTTTACACGAAGGGAAAACGCAGATATTTTCCCTTACAAAAATAACCTACAGGAATCCTGCAGGATTTTTCGCTTGTGCTGCACAGCAGTCCTAGCCTGAATTCTTCATACTCATATTCTAGTCAGAATGTGAGTCTGATACTGCTCCATAGGGCTTGGATTATGAGGCGTGTCTTAACCGAACCAGGAAAAAAAAAACTCTGCACTCAATTGGATAGACCTACAACCAATGAGAGCAACACAGTTAGTCAACTACTTTGCATAGCACAGTTGTCAACTACAGAACTCAAATGCACGCACGCTGGAAGAAGTAAAATAACGAGTGTTGCTTCTTTTACTTGGTCCTCTATGAGTGCGACCAAAGGAGAAACCACAACGACCACAGGGTTTTCATTGCGTCCCATCTTCTTAGTTACCATCGGAGCCAGCTGATAAATTAAACTTTTGCCGAATCCCGTAGGAAGGACGGCAAACACATCTTTCCGATCGACAAATGCCTTGATTGCAGTTCTATGTTCGTCTATTAAAATTAATGCGCTGTCGATTTCTTTTACAACAGACGCGATAGCGGAATCTCTACATCTCAGTTCTCCAGCGGCAGTCATCTCTGAGGGAAACCAGTTCAACCCAAGCGCTCTTTGATAACGTGATGATTACGTGACTGCAGATCATCTGTCCATCATCGTATAAAGCCCGCCCTGGCAATTTGATTGGCTCGACGATTTCTGAACCAATCATAATTACTCCTCAATGGAGCGAGTCCAGACCGAACTTCCCGACCAAAAAATGTTGTGGGCGGGGTTCGGGCTGGCATCCAGGCTACAGCAATCCTGCAGGATTTTTCACTAGTGTTGGATGTTCCTGCATGTTTCTGTTGTACTGAAGGGCTCATTCTAAAACAAGTAGGTCCTGCACATACTGCTGTGCAGCACAAGTGAAAAATCCTGCATTTGAACCTGGAGATGTTGTGGATGTGGTGTATGAAGAGGAAAGTTCCCCAGCCACAATTATAGATATTGATGGTAAAAGTTCAGCAAACAAGACTCAGTCATGATATAGAAGATATGTATTTCCTACTTGAGTATTTTTGTCCCTTTAGAGAGCAAAGAAACCCTCAGGAGGAGGATGTTCAGGCTAGAGGGAAAAAGAAAAAGACAGCCATGTTTGCTAAATGATGCAAAAAGAGTGGCAAAGAAAAAAAAAACTTACACTCCAACTCAGTCCCCATCTCACTCCAAAACGTCCCCATCATCTGATCAAGAGCCTACAGTCAAACATCAAGTAATACCTACATCTTTTAAACGGCTACTTTTGTTTTTCATTATGCTTTTTAAATCACAAATATTAATTACACCAAGATACTAATATTGTGTGTCCATCTTTAGGTCATCCACAGAAAGGATAGTATTTTAATGCAAGAAATTAATAGCATGGACAGTCAAGCTGGAGAGCCTAGCCGAGAAACTCGACTTGAGAAAGAAATTCTCAAATTGAAAAAAGAAAATGAAAATCTAAGAGCTCTTAATATATCTCTGCAACAAGGTATTATCATTATTTTCATATATCTGTATTTCTGTCTATCCATCTCAATTTATCTGTCAGTGTAGTTGTCAGTAATCTTTTTTCTGTTCTTTTTTTAAAAAGAAATTCTTCCAATGCTCAAGTGCATGAACCAGGACACTCTTGTAACTGTTCATCAACAACCACAAGATAGTGCAAGCCAGAAGAATCCCCCTGAAAAGGTGAATAAAAATATATTTGTTTATATAGCCTATATTCACGTAAAGTGTTGTGCAGAAGTCGTAGAAGGCATGTTAACTTCTTCATGTATCATTTAACTTTTGTAATACAAACTTGGTATGATTACCCCCTTGTCTATAAAACAGCTGGCACACTAAAGGAAAATATATCACTTTTTTGTTGAAGAATCAGAATCAGAATCAGAAAGAGCTTTATTGCCAAGTGTGCTTGCACACACAAGGAATTTTCTTTGGTACTGAAGCTTCCAGTGCACATATACACATACAAATACAACAAGAAACAGTAATACAAATTCTAAAGATAAAATGATAAAAATACGAAAATACTATAAAATATAAGGCCACAGTTGGGTTTAGTCAGAATAAACATTTACGGATTATGAACATATTTACAGTATTACTTCAATATTATGAATAAATATAAAAAAAATATAAATCACCTGAGTTTAGGAGATATTGCACTAAACAGTGGGAGTATTGCACTTAAGGCATATGCCTTGGGAGGAGTGTTAACTGTTCAGAAGGGAGATGGCCTGTGGGAAGAAGCTGTTCCTGTGCCGAGATGTTCTCGTGGCCAGTGATCTGAGTCTCCGTCCACACTACTGCGTTTTCGTTTAAAAACGGAGACCTTTTGCTACGTTTGCACCTCCCGTCCACACTAAAACGGCAAAAACGGAGACCCAAAACGGAGAAGTTTAGAAACGCTGCCGATCCGTTTTGCGTTTTGAGTCTCCGGAGGGCGTTTTAGTGAAGACGGGTCAAGACGGAGGACTTTAGAAACGATGACGTAGTAGAGGCTCACGCTCGGCTCTATGATTGGGTGTCATCAGTCATGGCGTATATCTTTGCTAGCCGCTGTTGTACAAGTAAATTCTGCATTTTACAACGCTATAACTGCCGACATGCGCGGGAGTCAAGCTATCATTCGAGCGATCTGTGACAATTCCCGTGTGCAGCGGCGGCGTTGACCGTACATGGAGCGTCGGTTTGGGGTTAACCCAGAGCATGGTGGGATAGTTTTATCAATGAAGTTGTGTTTACACCGGCGCGCGCATGCCCAGTGTTGGTGAATGGTCACGTGATCCGCGTTTTCAGTCGTTTTAATGTGGACGGAGATCAATTCTAATACGCAGCTAAAACGCTGGTGTGGACGGAGATCGTACTCGTTTTAATTCTCCGTTTCTAAACTAAAACGCAGTAGTGTGGATGGGGCCGTCTTGAGTCTCCGTCTTGACGGTAACAGTTTAAACAGGTGGTGTCCAGGGTGAGTGGAGTCTGTGATGATTTTACCTGCTCTCTTCCTCACTCTGGAAGAGTACAGGTCCTGGAGGGTTGGCAGGGGGGCACCAATGATCCTCTCCGCAGTCCGGACTGTCCGCTGTAGTCTCCTGATGTCTGATTTGGTAGCTGAACCAAACCAGACAGTGATGGCTGAGTAGAACTGAATCAGCAGCTCCTGTGGCAGGTTGAACTTCCTCAGCTGGCGAAGGAAGTACAGTCTCTGCTGGGCCTTTTTCACAATGGAGTCAATGTGATTGTCCCACTTCAGGTCCTGAGAGATGATAGTGCCCAGGAACCTGAATGACTCTAACAAGCAGTGGTGGAAAGTAACGAAGTACAAATACTTCGTTACTTTACTTAAGTACATTTTTCACGTATCTGTACTTTACTTAAGTAGAATCAACAGTGCATACTTTTTACTTTTACTTCGTTACATTTTGCAGCAATTATTATACTTTCTACTCCACTACATTTCTAAAACGTTCTGTTACATTTTCGTTACATTTTCTGATCAGTTTTTCCCCTGCCAAAACGTCTTCCTGACCGTCCGTTCATTGCACGTTTCTGTCTCACCAGTGAAGTTTGGTTGCCATAGATATAATAACCTGGTCACACTAAATGCGTCTCTATAGCACGCAGTGTGTTTATCGTGCAATTTATCGCGGAAATTAGTTTTTATGTGCATAGGATACGCATGGATAGGTTTAGTAGTGGTGTGGGGTGCGTGTGTATTATAGGCTACGTTTGGTTAGGATTAGTATGGCAAGCCAAGAGGTTCAGAATTACGCCATAAATTAATCACGTTCACACACACACACACAAGCTTGATGTGTATATTGCCTAATTGCAAGCTTGTTCAGAAATGGTGACAAAAACTTAAAAAATAACGGCTTTTCCATCCATATTGAGTTCATTATATGAGTATTAGGTTGAATGAGTTAGAATTAACTGTTTTATTAATCATTAGAATATAGACATTAAGAGAATAAATTGTTATGCAAGTACTTTTACTTTTAATATTTAAAGTACATTTAAAATCAGGTACTTTTTACTTTTTACTTAAGTAGGGTTGTCATTGTGGTACTTCTACTTTTACTAAAGTAAATATGTCTCTGGTTATTTGTACTTTTACTTAAGTACTGAGATTCAGTACTTCCTCCACCACTGCTAACAAGCCTAACACTTTTGCACAGTATGTAGTCAACATTACATGCTTTTAGATATAGTGTCCCTACTTTTTTTTCTTGACAGACACATGGGCTAGGAATTAGTCCAACTGTCCTGACAAGTTGTGGACGGGGTGGCACATTATGTTCTGCCATGGTGAAAGATCTGGCGGTGGCAGTGTTTGGGAGAGAGACGTTGGCCACACACGGGCTGTCTGGAAAAGCTGGCAATGCTAACAAAGGCGCTAATGCAAAGCCAGCTCTTGACCAGGAATAAGTTTTGCTGATCCTAGGTGAGTAAAATGTCCTTCTTTTTTCTTTACGCAAACATGATGTTGCAGTTACAGTGCAAAATTGTCATCATATGTTATCACATATGATAAGTGGAATTGCATTTACAGACACAGTACAAAAAAAGTTTCCTGATGTTCCAAAAAAGTTCATTAGGGCAGCACTAAGAGAAAAATTAAATGATGAGCACAAGTTACGAGTAAGGTAATAATTTGTCATACACACCACACACACACACTCATGCTCACACACACACACACACACACACTCATGCTCACACACACACACACACACACACACACATACACGCACACACTCATGCTCACACACGCACACGCTCTCTCACACAGACACACACACGCTCATGCTCTCTCTCTCTCTCACACACAATCACTTTTTTAAACCCTTTTTTTCCCCTTTTTTTCAGGAAAACAGTGTAGAGGCTTAATTTAGGCTGTGAATTGGACTCCGCTTCTCTCTGCTCTGACAGTTTCAATAAATAAAATCAATAATTTGTGAAAATACATTGTTTGTTGTGAAGTTATTTCCCTGCATAATTGCATACATATCCTGCACAACAGTCCTGCAGGAAGTTTGAATATTATATTTTAAAACCCTGCAGGATATAATTCCTGCATGTTTTCCTTCATAAAATTCCTGCAGGTATTCCTTCAGGAAAATGAGCTGAAAATCCTGTAGGAAATCTGCATAATATTCCTGCAGGATTCCTGTAGGTTATTTTTGTAAGGGTAAGGATATGGGCCCAGGGGTTTTTAAATTGGGTGAATGTGAGCCTCACCTAAGGCTAAGGCTGCGTTCACACT
This sequence comes from Rhinichthys osculus, assembly GCA_029959095.1. Classification (NCBI taxonomy): domain Eukaryota; kingdom Metazoa; phylum Chordata; class Actinopteri; order Cypriniformes; family Leuciscidae; genus Rhinichthys; species Rhinichthys osculus. The sequence continues at coordinate 26,964,078 of JARWKJ010000025.1, read as the reverse complement.
GCAGGGGCTTAATGCTCAATTCAGATTTTTTGAAAAAATTTGATTTTTTTTAGGGCTGTCAAACGATTAATCACGATTAATCACATCCAAAATAAAAGTTTGTGTTTACATAATATATGTGTGTGTATAATTATTTTGTTTATATAAATACACACACATGCATGTATATATTTAAGAAATATTTGCATGTATACATTTTATATATATTTATACATAATTAATATTATACATAAATATAAATATTTTATATATTAATAACACATTTTTCTTAAATATATACATGCATGTGTGTGTATTTATATATACAAAATAATTATACACACACATATATTATGTAAACACAAACTTTTATTTTGGATGTGATTAATCGTTTGACAGCCCTAATTTTTTTGCAAGGCCGTTGACATTTTCCAATTAAATGCGACCTTTTGTGATCTCCTGTGTGAACGTGAACGTGAAATGACCCAGAAGTGACCCGCATGCGCTGAAGAGTACTCAACGGTCAACGACGGCACTTGTTGTTTGCGGAAGTAGCTAAACATGGATGTCAACAGTGGAGCTCGGCCACTTCGCCAGTTCCAGTCTTTAACCTTCTTGTATTTGGCTCGGAGGCTTTTTATTTTTCGCTGGCATTGGAGCCAGGATCGTCTGTAACCACGCTCGGCCATTTCGCTGGAAATGTTTTCATAAACCGCCCGGTTCCGATAAGAGCCCTCGAGTTTGGCCTGAATAGAGCTGTCCCCCCAAATATTAATTAAATCCGAGACCTCGCTTCCCTTCCATTGACTGGTCTCAGCATCGTCCGCCATAGTTGTTGTTTGTCTTCTCATTCCCGCCTACTTCAACGCAGAATTATGACGTTTGTCACATATCTATGACGTGCGGGTAGGATACATGTGACCTGGCCGTTCAGATTGAAGTTGCATTTCAAAAGATCGGATACATATCGGATTTGGACCACATACTCAAGTGGCCTGAGTCGCATTTCAAAAGATCGGATCTGTGTCGTTCAGACTGTCATGAAAAGATCAGATACAGGTCGCATAGGGGCAACAAATTTGGAATTGGGTCGTTTCAGCCTGCAGTGTGAACGTAGCCTTAGAGTAGGTAAAGACAGCCGACAGCAGTAAATTGTTTCCAGATTTGTGTGCATGGTGACTTATGATGTGGGGGTCTGGGGAACACCCCCGAAACATTTTGAGCATTAAACACTTCATTTCCTGTATTCTGGTGAATTTTTATGCACCTATTTCTAACTTTTTCTGAATCAATGTATGCTGGAAATATCTTTATGTAAAGGGAAACATAGATTATAATCCAGATATAAAAACATAATGGAATATACTGCAGTATATCGTTATGATTCACACATTTGTTGGCAAAAAACAAGGAGCGTGTCTTCAGTTAGTAATTCTTTTATTAGTTTGTCACAATATCTTCATCTGGTGGTCGGATCAAGAACAACAGAGTTACACTGAGCTGAAACAGACTGCAGCAACATAATGTTACTTTAATAACTTATTCATATTTAACCCTCTGGGCTTCTTTGTTTAGGGGTTACACTTGGCTCCCTTTCGGTCAAAAAAGACAGAAGCCTTAAAATGTAACTTTTCTTTTTCCCAGGAAAACCATTCAAATATATTTTTGTTCAATAATATTTTCTTATTATTATTTAGAATTTTTTAAAGATTTTTATGATACTTTGCATTATTTATGTAATTTTTATGAGCTATTTTTTTCATTAGAATAATTTTTTTAAATTTATTATTATTATAAAAAAAAAATGTGTTCAAAAAACTCAACGTGGCACATTAAAATATAATGCTGGCAGCAGGCAAAAAAAAAATTCAAGTGAGAATACCGCCATCCAGTGGCTTTGAAAATGTATTAAAGTGTGTAATGTCCGTAACCGCCTGTAGGCTGCCCATAGCTTCCTATGTAAATACATAGAAATGCTTTTTGATTCCTATTGCTGTTTTAGACATGATTTATCTCTCTTATTCGTTTTTTTTTATTTATATATAAATTTAGATATCTAAAAAAAAAAAAAAAAGTTAGAATAAGTAAAAATGTATAAATGTGTGTAATGTCCGTAACCGCCTGTAGGCTTCCTATATAAATACATAGAAAGGCTTTATGATTCATATTGTTTTTTTAGACATGATGAGGTGTGTGTGTGTGAATTTGAGCGAGAAAGAGTAGCCTATCTTTTGTATTTTATTTAGCATTTTCTCAACAGTGTCACCCCTTCATTGCTGTACACTTTTTTTCTGCAGAGTGGCTGATCTGTAGTTTGTACCACCAAAAGTTTCTCTGAGTTTTCCTATTTTTTCATATTTCCCATTCATTTCCTATGTCGGTCATTTTTGACCGAAAGGAAGCTAAGTGTGACTATTTTTTTTTACGACCCTTTAACATATCCGAATCATCTCCTCGATTTTTTTGTGTGTTCACATAGGTAATACAACAAAAGTTCAGATGAAGCAAAAAAATTAAACATTTCAAAACGTATACTGTTTCGGTCATTTTTGACCGAAGAAGCCCAGAGGGTTAATTATTTTCAGGGCCTTCAAGCTTTTAATGAATCAAAATAAACAACTTAGTTGATGGTTTAAAACTGGGGCACGCAGATGCAGGGCATGCGAAGATAATGTAGTGTGTAATTGGTCATCAGGTGGCCAGTGTTTCACTTTCCCTCCAATCTTATTATGAACATAATAAAGACACCTGTAGCAAGACCAGTGGCAGAGACCGAGACATGTTCAAATACCAGTGAGTCCGAGACCATAGAAAAACTGACTCGCCCTAGTAGGATGGTCTGATGTTGTCATTCTGCTTAATAATTAGCCATGTGCTTCTGTTTAGGAGAATATTTTTGGAGAAACAGGCCTTTGGAGCAATGCAAGTTTGTTTTTGTGATACCTAGCTGTCAGACTAACAGACTTTCTTTCCAATGGGACAATTTTCTGACTATTGGGGCTTTGATTAGGGACCCTATTTTAACGATCTGAAACGCAAGTGTCAAGCGCAAAGCGCAAGTAACTTTGTGAGCGGATCCCGGCGCTGTTGCTATTTAACCGGCGGGATAAATGACTCTTGCGCTCGACGCAAATCTAAAAGGGGTTGGTCTGAAGTAGCTTCATTATTCATAGGTGTGGTTTGGGCGTAACGTGAAATAAACCAATAAGAGCGTCATCTCACATTCCCTTTAAGAGCATGATGAACGAGGTGCGCTTGTTCCATGGCGCAATACTATTATAACGGCGCATTTACCAGGCGCGCTTCAGAATCGGTTCACAGCCGAGGAGATCGATGTTCTCGTCAGGGCCGTAAAAGAAAGGATGGGATGGGACTACTGGGATTTATGTGTATGATTGTATGTGTATGTACTTTTATGTATGTACTGGTGCGCTTTGCGTGCTTTCCGTTCTTTTACTATTGTCTGGTTGCAGGTGGTAACTGTGTACTTTGTCTGTACCACTTATTTTTCATAAACTATGGGCCCCCACCCATAAGCTTTTATTAGCTTCTTTGGGGGACCCATTCACTATACCAAATTATGATTCTGTACCCCCGCTGTATTATAGAATTTGATGGTAATGGTATTTGCGAATAAACTCTGAATATATGAATATATTCACACAAAACGGTGAAAAAAAGTGACATTGGGGATGGGACAAACCCACCCAAATTAGCTTCGGTTAAACATGCATATAATAATTTGGGTAAATGTGTAAGCTTTATGCCTATTTTCCCATCGTCATGGACACAACAATGATTTCCCTCGTGTTTTTATTATTTTTCCTTATAATAATGTATCATTTGCAAAAAGTAAAATGCATCTGTGTTGATGAGAGAATCGTCTACAGTGTATGCGCGTTGTTAACACTCTGTATTATGGCCAAGCATGCGCGCTTAAAATAGCATCTGAATGTACGCGCAACGCTGACTTTAGACTAGTTTTTTTCTGGTCAGTGGCGCAATCGTTTTCTGGAACTGCAAAATAGCACTAGGGAATGTTTGCACCAAAACACGCCTCCTTTTTGCGCCGACCCGCCCAGGGAGCGCAAGTTCATTTCCTTGTTTACCGACGTGCGTCTGTGGAGGGAAAAGCCCGCTTTGCGCGGGTGCAAAATAGGAATGATACATGCGTCACTGTACAAAGTCAATTGCGCCGGGTGCAAGATAGGGCCCTAAGAGCTGTTGGAGAATTTCATATTTCATCTGTCTTATACATGAGTCTGAATGCTGTAATGCCAAGCAGAAAAACTAGGTCACAGGGCATGTGAGGATAGGGCACATGAGGACATGGACAAGAGAGTGGAAAAGTACCCAAAAAAACTTGTAGTAGAGATGCAGGTGTTGGGAAACACTGGAAGAGAAACATATTGTAGACAATGTAACGATGTGCCACCAAGAAAAGGATAATGATACAAAATCCCCATTGTGTAAAAGGATAGTAATACGAACGCTAATTGGATACTAACGATAAGAAAAAGGTATAAGACTAGAGCACTGGCCCATGAAAGATCAGACGGCCAGCTGGCATCTCACTTTGTTGAACTGCTCAATAAAGTTAATTCTCCTGAGACCTGAGACTTCGACTCTGAAAGATTTCTTCTGAAACCTGAACCAGACTTTGAAGACTTGAACCAAAGATCGAGAATTTGCCACAACAAGTCCTGGTTGTTCCAGACGTCTACCATCTGTCATGGAGGCCACTTTGCTCGGACACAATCCTGCTTCTGATCTCAGCAGGAAGGTCCTCCAGCCTCGTGGTGTGGTTTCTGTCAGCTGGGAGTCTATAGACAGATGTGTGCCTTTCCAAGTTATGTCCAATCAGTTTAATTTATCACAGGTGGACTCCAATCACAGCACAAGGGGCTGAATATTCATGTCAATGTATTATGTACATTTCTTCTTTTTAATATATCACAAAAAAATTCTAAAATTCAGTTTTCTTTGTCAGAAATGGGGTATTATATGTAGATTATTAAGGGAGAAATGTATTGATTTTAGCATGAAGCTGCAAATAGAAAAGCTCTGAATACTCTGTGAATGCTCTGTTTGTGACAAAGATTGATCTGATTTGTAGTTGTTAGTGACCCCGACGGATGAGGTCGAGAATCTTCTCCAGTTTGGCGTTGATGCTGGTGATGTCAGGCACCGTGTGACCTTTGAGAATAGCTGGGACGGTTTGGTTCTCAATCTCCTTTTCACATCTGTCTCCATGGTAACTAGGAAGACACTCACACAAATATTCATTGGTGTCCAGCAGGCTCTTGCATGTTCCTCCGTTCTCACATGTGTCTTCGCGGCAGGGAGAGATGTTTGGGGAGTAATGGACATAGAGCTCGCCATGATATGAAGGATCATAGTCAGGTAACATACACTCATAATAATGAGCCTCCAGGGGTTTTGGGACTTGAACAAACTGCTGTTTAGAACTAGCGTGCATCATCTTAAAATCCTTTCTAAACTCACCGTAATATTCACAATGTGGTATATAATATGGGGGTCTTTTTTCACATAATTCGAGCCTGTTCTTGTGGCATTTAATCCACCTGTTTGTTCCTTCTTGCATATCTAACTCCTCTCCTTTCAGAGTGAAGCCCACATTGACAGTGATCGTACCCACAGGGATCTGTATCATATTATATAACTTATGATTCGTATCTTCATCTGTGTACACCATCACCACCCAGTTGTACCAGAAGTACTTCTTATCCAGAAACTCTTTCAGCTGAACAGCAATGGCTGTTGTGTTGTCAGCACTGAGTCCTGTGCTGATCCTCACCACGTCTTCCTTCAGGTAGTGCTCATAGTTGTCCAGGCATTCGGCTTCCAGAGCTGATTTCTGAGCTGCGTAGACATTGTTAAACATCTGGGTGTGTTCGGCTTCTATACCTTTTGAATTCAACCCGATCAGTTTCCAGTAGAACTGGTTCAGCACCATCCCCTGCCACAGCAAACGACTGAAATAGACGTTATATTTGCCGATATCTTGAAAGTCACATTTAAACTTCTTCCTCAGCAGTTCGTTGAGGTTTCCACTGAGAGACGTGTCTTTGACCGTCAGGTAATGGTAGAGGTTGGCCACACTGGCCTCAGTTCCTGTGTTCTCATAGTAGTTGACGAATATCTCTGCCAGTCGGAGTTTGTCCTCTGCACTTTGTACCCACTGACTCTTCTGAAGAAGCTCATTGAACTTCTTCCAGGAATTGAGGATGCGGACTTCGTCTTGAGAGTAGACGCTGGCGTAGTTAAACCATTCTACGTCTGTTGCCAGGTTGGAGATCTGGATGGAGAGCAAGTCCAGCTTTCTGTTCACTTCGGCAAACCCTTTCTTCACCTCGTTCAGCACCACGTCTTCCTGAGGGATGAAGATCAAGACCATGTTGACAAAAGACGCAACCAGCCCTCCGATCCCGGGCGCCAAGCTGGCGATGTTGGCGAGTCTTTTCATCACATCTGATAACTTTTCGGTACCACGCTTTTCAATCCCTTCTTTGACCACAGTGAGGATGCTGTTTGCCACGGCCAAAGATTTATCCACTTTGTCTCTAGTATCGGGATCCAGGTCTCTCTTCACCCTGTAGGATGGTGAGACGACGGAGGACGTGGGATCATGTGACCGAGCTGAGGATGTCGTCCAGTAGAGAAGGAGGATCAATGAAGCTAACAGCATGGAGCAGGACAGCTGAGGGAACGCCATGACTGCAACACAGACAACACAACATGGTAAAAATATTGAGGTGTTTTTATAGCCTGTGAACCAAACAAATCTTTGAGCTGGTGTTTTATTTTCTCTGGCAGATACGACTGGCTCTCCTCACATTCAGACAGATTATAAGATGAAGACAACCTTGGCAGTTCAATCACAGAGGAGCGTCAACGCACAGACACACACACACACACACCACACATAAACACACACCGCACACAAACACCGCACAGACAAACATACACACACACACACACTCACACACCGCTCAGACAAACATACACACACACACACACACCGCACAGACACACACACACCGCATAGACAGACAAACACACACCGCTCAGACAAACATACACACACACACACACACCGCACAGACACACACACACACACCGCACAGACAAACACACACACACACACACACCACTCAGACAAACACACACACACACCACACAGACAAACACACACACACATAAACACACCACTCAGACACACACCGCACACACAGACACACACAAACCACACAGACACACACACCGCTCAGACAAACATACACACACGCACACACCACTCAGACAAACACACACACACCGCACAGACAAACACACACACACCGCACAGACAAACACACACACACACACACACACACACACACCACTCAGACAAACACACACACACACACACACACACACACACACACACACACACACACACACACCGCACAGACAAACACACACACACACACACACACACCACTCAGACAAACACACACACACACACACACACCGCACAGACAAACACACACACACATAAACACACCGCTCAGACACACACAGACACACACAAACCACACAGACACACACACCGCACAGACAAACATACACACACGCACACACCACTCAGACAAACACACACACACCGCACAGACAAACACACACACACACACACACACACCACTCAGACAAACACACACACACACACACACACACACACACACACACACCGCACAGACAAACACACACACACATAAACACACCGCTCAGACACACACCGCACACACAGACACACACAAACCACACAGACACACACACCGCTCAGACAAACATACACACACACACACACACCGCACAGACAAACATACATACACACACACACACACACACACACACACGGCTCAGACAAACATACACACACACACACACGCACACACACCGCTCAGACAAACATACACACACACACACGCACCGCTCAGACAAACATAACGAATTACAGGGGGTACTGGGGGGGTCCGACCCCCCTAGATGAGACTTGGACCCTCCCAAAAGGGATGGAAATAATAGATTGGGGGGTACTGAAAAAAAATTATAAAATGTAATGTTAGCCTATCCAAAATTATTATATTATGTAGCGTATTTAAATGCAGTATTACCATCACCAACAATTCAGGAAATAATCTAATGAAATACGATTTTCAATCCCTCACTACGTACCAGAGAAATGGCACAGCCCTCCCCGTTGGGCTGTACCATTTCTCTGGTACGTTCAGACTGGTTCTTTGATATCACCAGTGATGTCAACTTAGCGCTTTTCAGACCCCCTTCATGACTTTTCTTTTTTTAAAATCGACTAGCGACAAATCTAGCGACTTTTTGTGGTGTTATTGGAGACTTTTGGAGATTTTTTCTTACTCTTCTTAACGAGCACGAGTGCTGCCGTGGGCCCCTCCCCCGTCCGAAAGCACTCAAAGGCGGCCCAGTCCTCGCACCAGGCTCGTGCAAAATTCGGAATTTCAGAATTAGCCCCCATTCAATTCATGAATTGGAATTTGAATTGAATTGACTCCGCCCCACAGGAAGTTGAATTTGAATGACAGGAAGTGGAATTAAATTCATGGCAATTCAAAGAAATTCCACACAGTCACACAACAGAAAGAATGTGTTGAATCTCACACACACTCAGTGTTAGGAAGGTTACTGTGGAAATGTAATTGCTCACTGTTATAAATTACCCATTATAAATGTGGTTTGGATTACTTTATTTGGATTACTTTATCAATGTAAAGCAATTTCCTTTTAATTTGATTAGTAACTAATTTGATTAGAATTACACATTTTACCTCAGTAATACAATTAAATACAATTACATTCATTTTGTAATTTAATAACCCAATTCGGTAACACTTTATAATAACTGCACGCTATTAATCATTAGTTAAGCATGAGTGAACACTGAAAAGTTAATTCATAATTTATAAAGGATTAATAGACATTAATAAGCAGTTTATGAATACAGCTATAAATGCTTTTTTTCTTGATTTATAAGCATATCTATAATGTGTTTAATAATTGTATTTTCATTCTTTATTAATAATCAATCAATAATTTCTAAATGAAGTATAGCATTATTTACAAACCAGTTATTTAAGAGTTGTCAGTGATTCATAAGATCACTTAGAAAGTGTAAGTTGTAAATGTAGTAAATACAGGTAGTTATAAAGCAGTGGTTAGTTAACTATTTTTGTGAGCTATTTATGCCTTGTAAAGCATTTACAAAGGAGATTTAAAGACGCAGTTATCTTCTAAACAGAAAAATGAAACAAACACAACACATTGATACAGAACATAGAAAATTTAACAGCCTTTAAATATCCTTTATAAATGCTTTACAAGGCATGAATAGTCCTCACTTTAGATGAGCTCACAAACATAGTTAACTGACCACTACTAAATTGATTTTTAACTACCTGAATTAACCCTGAATTACAGTATAAATACATGTATTGTTAAAGCTCCAGTCCGTAGCTTTTCCTCTTTGTCGCCATCTCTGTTTGAAGTCTGCAATTGCAGTCATTCGCGGAATTATTAATTTTACGTGAGTTGTACATCGGCATGAAACAGCGCGGATGAACACAATGTTGTGAGGAGAGTGCGCGTCGCGGCTGCCGGTCACAGCGCCGGTGTGGATACTGGCATTCAGAATCACACATTCTACTTTTTGGAAGTACAGGATGACCAACATAAGAATTTTCACCGGAAAATGTCATCTGAACAAGTAAGTAACGTTCACTTTTGTTCAGATCAACTACGGGGAAAATGCATTGATTGCACTGCAGTAAATCGCGCTGATTAAATCTAACGATCGCTTATCATGTCGAACCGTGCAAATTATACTTTGTTCTCAAATTGTTAATGTTAACAACATCAGCTTTGCGTGACTACATTTAATGTGTTTTATGGTTACCTGTAGTTCAGAATTCATATTCTCCATAATAGCAAAACGAGAAAGGCACAACAAAGGAAACTCCATAACTGTGTGAATTAGGCAAACAATTGTGGTACTGTTACACGATTGAACTATTGAAATGTCTTACTTGTCCAGCAGAAAAAAGCGTCTCTTCTTCCATTTTGAAACCCTTCAAAACACGGAGTTCACGCACCAAACGCCCTGCCTATGTTCCTTGTGTTCACATGAGACGGTTGCTGTCTTTCTCTAGCCACTTTAAATCCGAAGTACGAAGTCTTTTGGGTTTTATAACTGGTGAATCTCCAGTTGACACTGATGATTGTCGTTTGGATCTTTCTGGATCCGCCATAAGTTCAATTATGTAAAGTGCTGCGAGAAAAGGCATCTCTACTCTCCCCAACGTCAACATCCTCACGCGCAGTATAGCTAGCCGAAACGCCGAAACTCCTTCTTTATGTGTACAGATGTGACGTTATGACGCAAAGACATGCTCGAATTTCCCGCGGAAATCCACCAGTACCACTGGAAATAAAATCATTATTACAAGCTAACCGTTTTGAATCGAGCTACGGCAAGCAGATAGTTTTGAACACTGGCTGAATATGTTTTTTTTTAAATAATTATTTTGGATTATTTTTAACTTGAAAAAAGTTACGGACAGCAGCTTTAATAAAGCATTTATTAACACACTAAGTAACTATTACTATATGTCTGAATAATAAGATGTATGAATGTACATTTAAATAGTTTATTAATCATTGACTTACACTTTCTAAGTGATCTTATGAACCACTGACAACTCTTAAATAGCTGGTTTATAAATAATGAAATACTTCATTTAGAAATGATAAATTGAGCATTAATAAAGTATGAAAATACAATTATTAAACACATTATAGATATGCTTTTAAATCAAGAATAAAGCATTTATAGTATTTATAAACTGCTTATTGGTGTCTATTAATGCTTTATAAATTATGAATTAACTGTTTACTAATGCTTAACTAATGACTATTAGCGTGCAGTTATTATAAAGTGTTACCCATAATTCCATTACACGTAACTAGTCACTCCTCAACCCTGCATACATTTTGTATATATAAACAAATGTCCTCCTCAAATTGTTTTTTTTTTTCTCTACTAAAGTAATTCTGGGAAATGGAGTCATGTTCCATCATGTTCCACAAAATTACAATTACAATAAATCAAACTTATTTGTTCTGTGACTAGTCAAAGTCAAGTCAAAGTTTATTTATAAAACACTTTTTAAAAACATCAAGTGTTCATCAAAGATGAACAGTGTAGGTAGGGGAGACAGTACGTGGGAGAGACAGTGGGTGCCGAGGCCAGTGTAGGTGGGAGAGACAGTGGGTGCGGGGGCCAGTGTAGGTGGGAGAGACCGCGGATGCCAGTGTAGGTGGGAGAGACAGCGGATGCCAGTGTAGGTGGGAGAGACAGCGGGTGCCAGTGTAGGTGGGAGAGACAGCGGGTGCCAGTGTAGGTGGGAGAGACAGCGGGTGCGGAGGCCAGTGTAGGTGGGAGAGACAGCGGGTGCGGGGGCCAGTGTAGGTGGGAGAGACAGCGGGTGCCAGTGTAGGTGGGAGAGACAGCGGGTGCGGAGGCCAGTGTAGGTGGGAGAGACAGTGGGTGCGGAGGCCAGTGTAGGTGGGAGAGACAGTGGGTGCGGAGGCCAGTGTAGGTGGGAGAGACAGTGGGTGCGGGGGCCAGTGTAGGTGGGAGAGACAGCGGGTGCCAGTGTAGGTGGGAGAGACAGCGGGTGCGGAGGCCAGTGTAGGTGGGAGAGACAGCGGGTGCCAGTGTAGGTGGGAGAGACAAGCGGGTGCGGGGTCAGTGTAGGTGGGAGAGACAGCGGGTGCGGGGGCCAGTGTAGGTGGGAGAGACAGCGGGTGCCAGTGTAGGTGGGAGAGACAGCGGGTGCGGAGGCCAGTGTAGGTGGGAGAGACAGTGGGTGCGGGGGCCAGTGTAGGTGGGAGAGACAGTGGGTGCGGGGGCCAGTGTAGGTGGGAGAGACAGTGGGTGCGGGGGCCAGTGTAGGTGGGAGAGACAGCGGGTGCGGGGGCCAGTGTAGGTGGGAGAGACAGTGGGTGCGGGGGCCAGTGTAGGTGGGAGAGACAGTGGGTGCGGGGGCCAGTGTGTGCGGGGGCCAGTGTAGGTGGGAGAGACAGCGGGTGCGGGGGCCAGTGTAGGTGGGAGAGACAGTGGGTGCGGGGGCCAGTGTAGGTGGGAGAGACAGTGGGTGTGGGGGCCAGTGTAGGTTGGAGAGACAGTGGGTGCGGGGGCCAGTGTAGGTGGGAGAGACAGTGGGTGCGGAGGCCAGTGTAGGTGGGAGAGACAGCGGGTGCGGGGGCCAGTGTAGGTGGGAGAGACAGCGGGTGCGGGGGCCAGTGTAGGTGGGAGAGACAGTGGGTGTGGGGTCAGTGTAGGTGGGAGAGACAGTGGGTGCTGGGGCCAGTGTAGGTGGGAGAGACAGCGGGTGCGGAGGCCAGTGTAGGTGGGAGAGACAGCGGGTGCGGGGGCCAGTGTAGGTGGGAGAGACAGCGGGTGCGGAGGCCAGTGTAGGTGGGAGAGACAGTGGGTGCGGAGGCCAGTGTAGGTGGGAGAGACAGCGGGTGCCAGTGTAGGTGGGAGAGACAGCGGGTGCGGAGGCCAGTGTAGGTGGGAGAGACAGTGGGTGCGGAGGCCAGTGTAGGTGGGAGAGACAGCGGGTGCGGAGGCCAGTGTAGGTGGGAGAGACAGCGGGTGCGGGGGCCAGTGTAGGTGGGAGAGACAGCGGGTGCGGAGGCCAGTGTAGGTGGGAGAGACAGTGGGTGCGGGGGCCAGTGTAGGTGGGAGAGACAGCGGGTGCGGGGGCCAGTGTAGGTGGGAGAGACAGTGGGTGCGGGGGCCAGTGTAGGTGGGAGAGACAGCGGGTGCGGGGGCCAGTGTAGGTGGGAGAGACAGCGGGTGCGGGGGCCAGTGTAGGTGGGAGAGACAGTGGATGCGGGGGCCAGTGTAGGTGGGAGAGACAGTGGGTGCGGAGGCCAGTGTAGGTGGGAGAGACAGCGGGTGCGGGGGCCAGTGTAGGTGGGAGAGACAGCGGGTGCGGGGGCCAGTGTAGGTGGGAGAGACAGTGGGTGCGGGGTCAGTGTAGGTGGGAGAGACAGTGGGTGCGGGGGCCAGTGTAGGTGGGAGAGACAGTGGGTGCGGAGGCCAGTGTAGGTGGGAAAGACAGCGGGTGCGGGGGCCAGTGTAGGTGGGAGAGACAGCGGGTGCGGAGGCCAGTGTAGGTGGGAGAGACAGCGGGTGCGGGGGCCAGTGTAGGTGGGAGAGACAGTGGGTGCTGGGGCCAGTGTAGGTGGGAGAGACAGTGGGTGCGGAGGCCAGTGTAGGTGGGAGAGACAGTGGGTGCGGAGGCCAGTGTAGGTGGGAGAGACAGCGGGTGCGGAGGCCAGTGTAGGTGGGAGAGACAGTGGGTGCGGAGGCCAGTGTAGGTGGGAGAGACAGCGGGTGCGGGGGCCAGTGTAGGTGGGAGAGACAGTGGGTGCGGAGGCCAGTGTAGGTGGGAGAGACAGCGGGTGCGGAGGCCAGTGTAGGTGGGAGAGACAGTGGGTGCGGAGGCCAGTGTAGGTGGGAGAGACAGTGGGTGCGGGGGCCAGTGTAGGTGGGAGAGAAAGTGGGTGCGGAGGCCAGTGTAGGTGGGAGAGACAGTGGGTGCGGAGGCCAGTGTAGGTGGGAGAGACAGTGGGTGCGGGGGCCAGTGTAGGTGGGAGAGACAGCGGGTGCGGGGGCCAGTGTAGGTGGGAGAGACAGCGGGTGCAGGGGCCAGTGTAGGTGGGAGAGACAGTGGATGCGGAGGCCAGTGTAGGTGGGAGAGTGGGTGCGGGGGCCAGTGTAGGTGGGAGAGACAGCGGGTGCGGGGGCCAGTGTAGGTGGGAGAGACAGTGGGTGCGGAGGCCAGTGTAGGTGGGAGAGACAGTGGGTGCGGAGGCCAGTGTAGGTGGGAGAGACAGTGGGTGCGGAGGCCAGTGTAGGTGGGAGAGATAGTGGGTGCGGGGGCCAGTGTAGGTGGGAGAGACAGTGGGTGTGGAGGCCAGTGTAGGTGGGAGAGTGGGTGCGGGGGCCAGTGTAGGTGGGAGAGACAGCGGGTGCAGGGGCCAGTGTAGGTGGCAGAACGGGAGAAAGACGCCGCTGAGCTGAGCTGGCCCTGGTCAAGCCAAGCCTTCTTTGAGAATTCTTTATAGATCTTTTTCCCTCCCTATGCAGAATTTCTTTTTTTACTTCAAAGATAGGCTACCTAAGTAATAATTATAAGGTAAAATAAATGCATGTATTGAATTTGTGATTATTTGGCTAAAGATTTCTATTTCTTTCTATCTACCACTAAGCTTTATGCAAATTATTGCGTAATGACATCATAAATATGCAAATGAGTGTATGACGTCATCAATAAAAATAGAAATAGCTGTAACCCCCGAAGTTCACGGTATAATTTGAACACTGGGTAACAGCACAGTGGATTATTTCCTCACTGACCAAATGTGTCTCCGCAAAAAAGTGAAGGGAGCGAGCAGCCCCCGCTGCGGCCGCTGACTACCGTTAATGTTAGTTAGCTAGCTAACGATAGTTAGTTAGCTACACATAACGTTATAATGTGCCGAACAAGCGTCATCTGGCGGGAACACGGCGCTACGCTCTGACAAGAGTGTGTTAATGAAACATTAAGTTGTTAACATGTACTAATTTAGTGATCGGTCTGTGTAATTGTTGACATAGGTTAACCGGTAGAAAAAGCGGTTCATGCTGTCCATTTAAATCAAGGGCGTAGGTTTAGGGGGGGACGCTAGGTACTAGTCCCAATCAATATTTTGAGGTGACAAATTTGTCCCCACCAATATTTAGCAAGCTCCTTTGAACTGCTATTTTGATCTTTGCGCTGATATTTGGATCGATTGACAACGGCCAGGGCGACTACAGTACAAGATACGCCGTAATTTGATTGGCGGCGGGGTATCTGACAGGCAGGCTACACGCGCGGGCCGGGACTACTTTTTGTGCTTGCACTCACTGGCAGCGAGCGGGTGGTGTGTGTGTGTGTGTGTGTGTGTGTGCGCGTGACGACGCCGACGGTAAGTTACCAGGGCTGTCTCTCTGCCTGCCATATACAAAGGCCAGAGTAAAACATTTTAATATTCCGTTTTTTGCCCCTTTTTGTACTTTGTAGATAAGCTGTCACCCAAGAAGAAGAAAGGGGACATACGAAGCTTTTTCATAAAGCAGAGTGTAAGTAGGCAAAAATAACTAGCCACACAAATAACTAGCAGTAACGTTAGTAGTGACTGACCAGGCTTTCAAATGCTGATTCTACTGTGGAAAATAGTATTAACTGGTGATCCTGGTTACCCAGGATATTGTTACAGTTAAACCTAGCTTCTGCAATCGTTCAAGGTTAGGAGCATTAATTAGGGGTGTGCAGCACGGATAGACTCATAGAAGTCGCACTGTCATGATAGAATGAGATTAGCAAGTCACTGAATGTTAATTAGCCTACCTTAACTTAGAATCTTGCAGTCAAAAACAGTGGATCATCTGAGACATTTTTCGTTTCTACATTCTGTTTATGTAATGTATTTGTAGTGTAGCCTACTTGCTAGACACATGTGCTGGAAAAACACGTTGGCAATGTTAAAAAGGCAAAAGTTAACACTGTTGGTTATTCAAATATAATGAATCGTTATTTGATTGATAATATCCAAATAACAATATCTGGTAGGAGGGTTAAACTTGCTAGCCATAGGATAGACAACAGATTTAATTAACCATTTTGTATGCAGGAAAGACAGCATCAAACCACAACAGATTTACATTTATTCATTTAGCAGACACTTTTTATCCAAAGCGATTTACAATTGAGAACAATAGAAGCAGTAAACCTAGGATAACAATATGCAAGTTTTATGACCCTTCCCAGTTTAATCTAATGCACTTTTTTTTCTTTTCTTTTTTTAAGAATAGAATATATCAATAGAATTTGATATAGAATAGAAGGGTCAGGATACAATATAATGAGATGAAGTAGATTCACTTCTGTATTGTAACATTCTGTATTGCCAGCAGTCTGAAATGACGAAGGAAATCGCCATTAAAGCACTGTTACTTATCTTACAACAAAATAATTCCCGGGGGGAGGGGGGATGTCCCCACCAAAGCTGAGACCAAACCTACGCCCATGATTTAAATGTACTGTAGTGAGCAAGACCTGGCTGTGGAGAGAGGCCGCCACAGACTAACCTGGCTCCCCAGAGAGGAGAGACTGTGCACACACTGCACCCTGCAGGAGGTGGAGACCAAGGGGCACCTTCTAACCTCTCTCCAACTCTACCAGGACATCAGGGACACTTTTTAACCACAGATCTCTGCCATCCACAGAGACTGAGTAAGCCTGGAGGACAGGACAAGGACAAACAGACAGACAGACATACAGAGACCGATGGAGAGAGATAGAGACAGACAGACAGACAGAGACAGAGACAGAGACAGATGGAGAGAGAGAGAGAGAGACAGAGAGACAGACAGAGAGACGGACTGAGAGATGGACAGACAGACACAGAGACGATAACAACCAAAGGAGTCAACACAGAGACAACGGGGTAGACTCCACACACAAACACCCTAAACAGTACAATGACCTGACATCCAGACAAAGAAAACACAGAGACTAAATACAAGGTAACAACTGAGGAAACAAGAGACAGGTGACATGAGGATAAGGACCAGGTGAAACACATGGGCCCATAGACAGTTAAAGAAATTGGACCAACAGATCCCATTGCTCTGGACGGAGACCAGTGAAGTCTATTAGAAGCGGCAAACTGAGCTTGACGACGTATGTTACGTGAACAACCTGTCTGAAAGTTGTAAGTCTTCTGGTAGCTGGTTTCTGCCAAGAGAAATCTCAATCATTCCCAATCTTGCAGAGACGGAGAGCATAGGTACTGTATATGTAAGGCGATAACATGGGCACAGGCTAATTATTGATCACTAACATGCTTAAACTTAAACAGCTAATGTAAGTCCAAACTGCCTGCGAGCTTCTCCTGTACTATACGGTAAGTCCTCTACTATGCGACAGTAAGTCGCGTGGTTATGACACAATCGTTAGCCTATTTTTATAAAAACATCTGCTACGGAGCCATAACGTGAGATATAAGGTAATGGAGCCTTTTATACATTGTCTAAGTCTTTAAACGCTTCAGATGTAAAGTTGAATGGGAGTCAATGGAATGCTAACGGGAGGTGAGTGCTTGTTAGCATCAAAATGGCACCATAGGAGCTACGCGTTGTGGAGAGAGGCTTACACCCTTGGGTGGGGCGGACAATTACAAAGGCGGGAAAACACAAGGCAGGAAGTAAACCAAGACAAGACAGAAAAACAGACTACCAAAATAAAACAGGAAACAGAAACATACAACCATGCATAGGCGTAAATCCCAGGGGTGTTGTGGGGGTAAATAACATAATGATGTATACTTAAAATATCTGTGTAAGTAGTAAAACAATAGCCTGACTTCGTCATACTCATATTCTAGTCAGAATGTGAGTCTGGTACTGCTCCATAGGGCTGTGATTATGGGGCGTGTTTCAACCCAACCAGCCTCTGCATTCAATCGGATAGACCTACAACCAATCAGAGCAACGGAGTAAATAACGTTTTTGTTCTTCATTCAGCTTTCCGATCGACAAAACGTCGTTTTCTGTTCCTCTTTTAAATGAATGCGCTGTCGGTATCTTCTATAACAGACATGATAGCGGAATCTACAAATGATGTTTCAAAAACAAAGTTCGGGAGGAGCACGTTCAAATAATAAATCCAATCAACTTGTCATCAAACAATACCATGTCTAACGTTACCTTATCTGAGAGGAAGCATATTCAATTCTGTCAACTCACCTAACACTCCTCGACAGTTTTCCAGCATCCCTCCACCACCCCGAATCCTCACTCTTGGCTTGTTCTCTCACAGCCAGGAATACGGGGGGAGTAGCTTGCTCTGGGTTCGGGCCGAATACCGAGCCCACAGTACTCTCCTCGGACAGCACGTCATATACGCATTTATTCTATCTGACTTATTTGTAAGTGTGAACTCGTGAAATCTCAATTCTCCAGCGGCAGTTATCTTTGTTGTAAACGAATTCAACCCAAGCGCTCTTTGGTGATGTGGATGATTACGTAACTGTAGATCATCTGTCCATCATCGTGTAAAGCCCGCTCTGGCGATTTGATTGGCCCGGTCTTCGCTGAGCCAAGCATAATTACTCCTCAACGGATCAAGTCCAGACCGAGGCCGTTTCTCAATACCAAGTACGCACACTTCGGACTTGCGTCCTTGGTAGTTCAGACTTGCCAACTTCAACTCAGGCGAAAGAACTCCAGAGGATGAGAGGACGCAAGTCCGGTTATTCTGTAAATGGAACAGCGGCGTTCTTGATCGCGTCACTCAGCACGCTCTGGCTACTCCTGTTATCTCTTTATGTATATTTTAAGCAAGAATAAAACGAAATATGCTACAACTCTGCCTCTTTTCGTTAACAATAAAACGAAATATGTTATAAAACACTCTGCCTCTTTTCATTTAAAAAAAATCTTAAACATATTAGCCTAATGGTGGCCACACAAATGTGGTTCAGGCAACGCGTACATTGATATCTTCACTGCATATATTTATAACAACATGAAATATAAAACACAACCCTGCTTCCTTTTTATTTCATTTTAAAAATATGAAACATTATTGATTTTTATTCTCAAACAGAGAAAGGTTGTGTCATTTTATTTTATTGTACATATAGTGAAGAGAATGTTAAAATAAAGCAAACAATTCAGTCAAACATAAGTAAGCTCTCTAATTGGCTACAAAGTTAAAGTTAAATAGTCTAAATATATAAAGTTATGAAACTTCACTTTGCCCTCAGCCAAAACGATTTGCCATGGAACAAACTATAGATTAATGAGACCAAAGATCGACTTATACACAAGACGAATTATACATCATGTTTATTCACTAGACTAGAGACATCAGAGCTAGCGGCAAACGTCAGAAGCACTAGACGAGGAAAAGCTGTTCCAGTCGGGGTTAATGAGTGTTGAACACCCGGTGATCGCCTGGATCTCAGAACTCCGAAAACATCAGATACATTTTTCAAATAGGCGCTATCTTTATAAATAAACCACAGATTTGAGTTTTAAACAACTACATTCTCGCCTGAAAAACTCTTAAAATTACATTTCATGACACAATAACAGTAGTATTTTGATATTACGCGGGTTTTCTCCTCTGCTATTGATGCTTGCTGGTTGGTGCGAGATGCATTCTGGGATACCTGGCTGTCTCAAGTTTGCACAAGTCACCTGTCGATGCATCCTCAGTAAAAGGGGCGGATCAATAACAAATCCAGGGATTTGAACTGGACTTGGCTAGATGTGAACTTTGAATTGGAACATTACTTGGGCAGCGACTGATGACGTTTCACAAGTCCACAAGAACACAAGTACAGACAAGAACGCATATTGAGAAACAAATTTTGTGGGCGGGGTTCGGGCTGACAGGCTAGTAAAACAATACAAACCCCAAAAAAATGCTTTTTAAAGGAACACTTCACCGTTTTTTCATATTAAACTATGTTATTCCCTTAACTAAGACGAGTTGATACATACCTCTCTCGTCTAAGTGCGTGCACTTCATCGCTCTGGCGCGCGGCGACACTTTTAAATACAGTTACACGAGTAGTTACACGACCAAGTATGGTGACACAAAATAAAACGTGGCGCTTTTCTAAGCGGGTAAAATGGATAACTATAATGTATGGCGGAATAGCACTTGGGAGCACTTCGACTCGACGCAGTAATACCATCACTCCAGGAGAAGTGAAGGTGTTTGGTCGCTTCTAACTTCATCTCTGTTTGGATCCTAATGAATGAACTGGGCTATCAAAGTGTCGCCGCACGCCAGAGTGATTGAGTGCACGCACTTAGACGAGAGAGGTATGTATCAACTCGTCTTAGTTCAGGGAATAACATAGTTTAATATGAAAAAACGGTGGAGTGATCCTTTAAGTTTAGAAACATTTTGAGTTCCCCCTCCCTTGCCTCACAGTGGTTTGGTCCACTGCCTGCTTGGGCGGACCACAGGAGAGAATGAGAGAACGTTAGTTGTGGAATGTAGGTAGGCGGTTCAAGGCTATTTTATTCACATTAATATTGGATGAAGTTTTTCTTTTCTCAAATAGAAATGATGCTGAGTAATTAATAAATTAGTCATGACAAAAAAGTTTGCTATGTTAGTGTAATATAATGTAACGTTAGCTAGCTTGTTGGATAGAAATGCACCTACTACAACTAACGTTAACACGGCGATAAGCCTAACATTATGTGTGTGAACTGATATTAGGGTTAATATTGAAGATCTACACAGTTGTGTTTTGCTCAATATGATGGTCAGTGGCAGATCAGTGTGTTTGCTGTAAGTAAATACATATCTTCTGTCCCAGACAAAACATAATATTTATGTGGAGGACGCAAGATCATTTTATAATTATAATATGACTGCGTGGTGAACCTATGAATCTAACTCATATTTAGACATCTGACGTTAAAAGATTAATGGTGTTGTTGCCCAGAGAAAATGACAGAGAAAAGAAAAACAGACATAAGATCCATTTTCAGTGCACCAAATGCCATGTAAGTACAATAAGTCCTCAAATCAAGACAATTTGGTAACATCTTTATAAGAATGGGATGCTTATGGAAATGCTAACGTCACTATGTCACAGTGTTACGTCCCTCCACTACCTGTGGTGGCTCTGTTTCCTCTATTAATTATTGGCTGCTCGGCAGTATGTTTTCATTTGTTATTGTGTGCAGGTGTGATCAGGTAACGAGTGGGCGGAGAGACACCCTTTAAAAGCTGAGGCACTCCGTGCAGAGAGGAGAGGGGGAGAGACTTGTGTTCCGGCCACCACGCCTGTTATTGATCTTCCTGAAATGTTTTATTTTGTTGTAGTTAAACTCCCAATTTCTGTTTTGTTTGTAATTTATTCAATTGTTTAATAAACCCCTTAGACAAACGAGTCCAACTGACTTTGCGGTCACTTTATGTTGTGGCCAGTGTGCCTGATCATAACATTTGGGGGCTCGTCCGGGATTGAACCGGGTAGGAAGTAATGTTTTGTGAGCGACTTGTTGGTGAGTACTATATATTTTTTTGTCTGGGTAGAGGAGCATGCACCTCAATAAGTAAGTCACCGGGCAGACACGGAGTCTGCCACTTTATTATTTTAGTTTCATTATTTTTGGTGGTATCCTTATCGGTACGTTTCGGGGGTTGTGGTAGACTGCGCAATCGGTCTGCTACGTCCTCACGAGCTTAACGTTTAATGTACACCGGGTAGGGGATCCACTGAAGACTAGTGAGGCTAAGTTTAGTTTTGTTGGATAGGTAAGTAGGGGTTGGGGTGTAGCAGTGAATCTACCAGTCTTCTGGTACTCGCTTATTTTGTTTGTCGCTTTAGTGATTAAATAGTGCACTGCATAAAGTAGTGTTTAAACAGGATGAGGTCGGGTTTAGACTTTTGTTGGCTGCAGTGATTTGTGGGGTTTTAGCCCATTCGTGCGTCTAACTTTTCCTCAACTTGTCAGTATTGTGGTGTGGTGGTGTTATGTTAAAGTCTTGTGGTCATTTTGGGGATTTTGATCAATTTTTCTTTTCTTCCTTTGTAGTTGTGTAGCAGCCTGTAGTATTTTGTTTTGTTTATTTTGGATTGCTATATTAATCATGTCTATAGCTCAGGAGTTTATGGAAAACCCTTCTGTAGAGGCGTTTAATAATCTTAAAAAAGAGCAACTTTTGGAATTGGCTACTTATTATGAAATTGAGTTGTCCGCTTCCGATAAACGCCTCAAAAACAGCATTAAAACTGCTCTGCTACCAGTTTTGGTAGAGAAGAGGGTTTTGCCTCCCGTTGATATGAGAGATTCTATCCGGTTGAAAGAGCTTTCTATTCGGGAGAGAGAATTAGACAATGAGAGAGAAGAGTTGCGTTTAAGAGTCTCCGAAAACGAGTTGGAAATGAAACGCTTAGATTTAAAAGCTAGACAGGAAAATATTGATCTGATTCACACCGGGTCTTTTGATGTGAGCAAAAACATTAGGCTTGTACCACCGTTCATTGAGAAAGACGTGGAAAAATATTTTCCGCATTTTGAGAAAGTTGCGTCAACTTTAAATTGGCCGAAAGAAGTATGGACTTTGTTAATTCAGTCAGTTTTAACTGGTAGGGCACAAGAAGTGTATTCTTCACTTTCACTTGAGCAAAGTAAAGACTACGGTGTGGTTAAGGCAGCTATTCTTAGTTGTTACCAACTAGTTCCAGAAGCTTACCGACAGCGCTTTCGCCGATGTGAGAAAACCGAACATCAGACTTATATCGAGTTTGCTCGTGACAAAGAGGCTTTGTTTGATCGATGGTGTTCGTCAAGTGAGGTAGACAGCCAGGCAAAGTTGCGAGCATTGATTCTTGTGGAGGAATTTAAAAACTGCTTGCCCGATGTTGTAGCTACTTACCTTAATGAACATAAAGTCAATTCTCTGCATGAAGCTGCTGTTCTTGCAGATGAATTTGTTTTGACCCACCGTATCTTCAAAGACAGATATAAGCCTGTAGGTTCATCTCCTAAGCCCAGTTATGCTGCGGTGCATTCTTCCAGTAGTCCAGAGCAGGCTTGTTTCTATTGTAAGAAGCCTGGGCACTTGGTGGCAGACTGTCCAGTGCTGAGAAAAAAACAAGCTGCGAAAGGCTTTGGGTTGATTAAAGCGTCCCCACATTTTGTTTCGCCCTGTCCTGAATTTTCAAGTGATATGAAGACCGGCTATGAACCTTTCCTTAGTGATGGTTTTGTGTCATTGTTTGGTGATCATAATCTCGTTCCCATACGCATTTTGCGTGATACCGGTGCTGCACAATCATTCATTTTGAAAGGGATTTTGCCTTTGTCGGAAATAACAGAAAATGGCACCAGTGTATCAGTTCGTGGCTTTGAGATGGGCTTTACTGTTGTTCCACTTCACCAAATCATTTTAAAATCTTGTGTAGTCACCGGCTGCGTTGCGGTTGGTGTTCGTGAATCTCTGCCCATTCCTGGTGTGTCCTTTATTTTGGGCAATGATTTAGCAGTGTGGAACCAAGTGAGTTCGGAAGTTCTCCCTCAAGTTGTTACTGTGCTTGGCAAGACAGCCGTCCATGAGTGTGTAGAGAAAAATCCAGATGTTTTTCCTGCATGTGCGATTACTCGCGCTATGTCGAGGAAAGGAGGGCGCTCCTTTTCTCCTGTTGAGTATGAACTGTCTGATTCTTTCTTTGTGAATCTTGAGTCTGAAAAATCTCCAGAGTCAATAGAGAGATTATCCGTCATTGATCTATCTGGGCCTGATAAGAAAATTAAGAAAGAAAAAAATTCTTTATAAGAAATTTAAAAAAATTATTAAGAAAAAGTCTGCGTGCTTATCCCGCACAAAATTGATTGCTGCTCAAAAAGCAGATGTGTCATTAGTCTCTCTATTCCGCTCTGCCTCATCTGATTTTAACATTGATGAAGAACCTCAATGTTTTTTTCTTTCAGGACGGTGTTCTAATGAGGAAATGGAGGCCTTTCAATGTTCCAGACCATGGTAACTCTGTTCATCAGATTGTGATGCCTGTTGAACACAGGGATAAAATTTTGAGTGTCGCCCATGACTGTGTAGCTGGTCATATGGGGGTCGCCAAAACACTAAACCGTGTTAGTCAATATTTCTACTGGCCAAGATTGAAGCGGGATGTAGTTAGTTTCTGTAAAACCTGTAAGGTCTGTCAGCTGGTTGGTAAACCCAACCAGAAAATCCCTCCTGCTCCTCTGTATCCCATTCCCGTGGTGGCCCCGCCATTTGATCATGTCATTGTTGATATTGTTGGTCCACTTGTACGCTCTACGAGTGGATATCAATATCTTTTAACAATGATGTGTGCAGCTACTCGTTTTCCAGAGGCTATCCCTTTGCGAGGAATTTCTGCCAAAGTGGTGTTAAAGGAGCTGCTAAAATTTTTCTCTATGTTTGGTCTGCCAAAAGTCATCCAGACTGATCGGGGATCGAATTTCATGTCTCGTGTGTTCACCCGTGTTTTGAAACAGCTTAGCATACAACATAATGTTTCCAGTGCCTATCATCCTGAAAGCCAGGGAGCATTGGAACGTTATCATCAAACACTGAAGGGCATGTTGCGTGCGTATTGCCTTGAGACTGGTAAGGATTGGGCAGATGCAGTTCCCTGGCTGCTGTTCGTCTGTAGAGAGGTGAGACAGGAGTCACTTGATTTTAGTCCCGCTGACCTTGTTTTTGCACATACTCCACGAGGTCCGTTGGCTGTATTGAAAGATCAGTTTTTAAGTGAATTCCCTGCAAAAGACATCTTGAGTTATGTGTCAAATTTTCGTTCTCGTTTACACAGAGCCCGTGAGTTAGCCCATGAAAATATTGAGAGAACACAAGACAAGATGAAAAATTGGTATGACCGTAAAACCACAGATCGACACTTTGAAGTGGGCGATAAAGTACTTATGTTACTTCCCATCCCTGGATCTGCTCTACAAGCCCGTTTTAGTGGCCCATATGTGGTAGTGCATAAAGTTTCTGACCGCGATTATGTAATCGCCACTCCAGACCGACGGAAGCAGAAGCGTCTTTGTCACATTAATATGTTGAAGCCTTATTTTGAGCGTGTTTCTCCTTCTGCTTGCCTAGGTTCATCTCCAGCTGTGCTGGAATCGGATTCGTCAAGGTCGACGAGTGATAAGTCTGTGCTGTTGTCTGTTGTGGTGGAAGAGAGTGATGAAACTGAAAATAATCCATCTCGTGCTCTAATTGAGGGTCGCCTTAACAATACTGAAATGCTCTCAGTTTTAGCTGATCACCTCCCACACCTCACAGACTCTGAGAAGGTTGACATTTTGGACGTTGTCTATCAATTTCCAGAGTTGTTTAGTGATGTCCCAAAACAAACTCATGTCATCGAGCATGACATTGATGTTGGAACAACAAAACCGATAAAACAACATCCATACAGGGTAAATCCTTTGAAACGTGCTGTGTTAAAGAAGGAAGTACAGTACATGCTTTTAAATAACATTGCGGAACCTAGCATGAGTGCATGGAGTTCTCCATGTCTCTTGTTGGCAAAACCTGATGGTACGTTTCGGTTTTGTACTGATTATCGGCGCGTGAACGCAGTTACTAGACCTGACTGTTACCCGTTGCCCAGGTTGGATGATTGTATTGATCAGGTGGGTTCTGCAGGTTTTGTTAGTAAGTTTGATTTGCTGAAAGGCTATTGGCAGATTCCCCTCACAAGTCGTGCAAGAGAAATATCTGCATTTGTTACCCCAGATGACTTCCTGAATTACCACGTTATGGCTTTTGGGATGCGTAATGCTCCCGCAACGTTCCAGCGATTGATAAATACCGTGTTGTCAGGCATGTCTGGCTGTGAGGCCTATTTGGACGATGTGGTCCTTTATAGTGCGTCATGGCCAGAACATGTTCAGCAGATCCGAGAGCTATTTTGTTGACTGTCCGCAGCCAAATTGACCATCAATTTGGCTAAATGCGAGATCGGCAAAGCAACAGTCACTTACTTGGGTAGAGTGGTAGGAGGTGGCCAGGTGCGTCCTTTGGATGCCAAAGTGTCTGCTATCTGTAGTTTTCCTCCCCCTACTGATCGTCGTGAGTTACGCAGATTTCTTGGTATGGTGGGCTACTACCGTGGTTTTTGCAGAAATTTTTCATCTGTAGTAGCTCCACTGACTAATTTACTCAGTCCAAAGGTGGTATATCAGTGGTCTGACCAGTGTCAGAGCGCTTTTGAGAACGCAAAGGCATTACTTATTTCAGCTCCTGTGTTGGCTGCACCTGACTTTGCGACACCTTTTTTTTAAATGGTTGACACGAGTGATCAAGGTGCTGGCGCTGTCCTTCTCCAAGATGGGCTTGAGAATGTCCATCACCCCGTTTGCTACTTCTCCAAGAAGTTGAATCAACATCAACGGCGGTACTCCACCATCGAAAAGGAGACGCTGGCCCTTGTTCTTGCTGTCCAACACTTTGAAGTATATCTGGGTGCTTCAGATAGAACAACTGCTTATAGTGATCATGACCCTCTAAAGTTCCTAAGCCGCATGAGAAACGCTAATCAGCGTCTGATGCGGTGGAGTTTGATCTTACAACCTTTTAACATCGAGGTTAAGCATATCCGTGGTACTGATAACGTCTTAGCAGACGCCTTATCTAGAGTGCCTTAGTCCGGTATTTCTATGTTTACAGTTACTTGATAACTGTATTGTCACAACTCGATTTTCTTTGTTTTTTGTGTGTTTTGGTAACTTAAATTACAGTATTGTTAAAAAAAAAATGTTGAGTTTTGAAATTGTCACACGCATCTCTATTGGTGGGGTGTTTGTGTATGGCATATGTGTCTTGTTATTTATATTATGATTATGGAGACTGGAGTCACCATTTTGGTGTGGGGGTATGTTACGTCCCTCCACTACCTGTGGTGGCTCTGTTTCCTCTATTAATGTTTGTCTGCTCGGCAGTGTGTTTTCATTTGTTATTGTGTGTAGAGGTCGACCGATTCATCGGTTTTGCCGATTAATCGGCACCGATAGTTGCTTGGTGGAACTATCGTTATCGGCAAAAATTCACACCGATAGTTTTTCCGGGTTGCGTCCATTGCTGGAGCGGCTGAGAAGTGTGCGCGGTCATTACACAGCACGAGAGCGCTGAGAAGAGACTGCTGGCATTATACAGAGCGAGAGCAGCCTCTAGAGGCCAACAAACTATCACTGGCTGAGTTGTTTACATTAACGCGTGAGGGCACGGAGAGAACACGCAGCACAGAGCGCTGACACTTCAGACGAGTATTTAAAACACCGACAGCAAAACGGTATGAATACAGAACACTAAAGTATATTGCCATATCATTATAAAATAATTAATTTGTTGACTAGATGCTGCATCAGCAGAGAAAGAACAGCAGTTTGCCGTCGAGGCTGTGTGGACTCTAACATTTGTAACGTTACCTCAGTCAAGCGGTTTAAACAATGTGACAAAAACACACGCAGACCTGACCCAAATGTTTTATGTTGCAATTGTTACCATCTATTTGCGTTATTTTATATCCGGCTGGTCACTTTTATGCATTCATTAGCCGATGAAGTTGCATATTTAAAGCTAGTGACGACGTGATTGCTTTCTCAACATTCATGTTCATGCAGCCGACAGAAACAAATCAGAAATCAGATTTTTTTTTTTATCACTAAAATACATCTTGTTATTTTGATTAGATAATCATCAAGTGTTCTAAAATATAAGCAAATAAAGTGAGAGATTATACATAGGCTATATTACGTATACGTAATATCGGTCTTTATTAAATTTTCATGGCCATCTTTAAGCATGACTCGTTGGAATTATATGAAATGGTAACACTTTACAATAAGATTCCATTTTTAGCATTAACAAAGGTTAATACAAGTTGTAGAAGTATTATTCATTGTTAGTTTGTTAATTTCAACATTTAGTGCATTTGAAATGGAGTTTTACTTCTTATTTTATCTGTTAGTTAGTTATTGTACTATGAACTAATATGAATGATAAAGGTACAACTGTATTGCTCATATTAATACATGCAGTAAAGTGCATAGTGTTGCAAAGTGTTACCTATGAAATTTACGTATGTTTCTGGTTATAGCTAACGGAACCTGTAAGATTTTAATGTTTAAATTATTTTCTGTATAGAGTTCGTTCTGTAGAACATCTCATTTTAATATATTCATATTTATATATTTATTTAATTTAGCACATTTCAGTTCAGCACTGTTTTACTTGTGAGTGTTTTGTTTGTTTTTAATCCAGTATCCATTTTAAAAAATATCGGTTGAATTATCGGTTATCGGCATGTACGGTCAAACCTAAATATCGGTATCGGTAAAATCCACTATCGGTCGACCTCTACAGGTGTGATCAGGTAACGAGTGGGCGGAGAGACACCCTTTAAAAGCTGAGGCACTCCGTGCAGAGAGGAGAGGGGGAGAGACTTGTGTTCCGGCCACCACGCCTGTTATTGATCTTCCTGCAATGTTTTATTTTGTTGTAGTTAAACTCCCAATTTCTGTTTTGTTTTTAATTTATTCAATTGTTTAATAAACCCCTTAGACAAACGAGTCCAACTGACTTTGCGGTCACTTTATGTTGTGGCCAGTGTGCCTGATCATAACACACAGGCTGAGGCAAAGGAGACAGAAAGAACTGAGGAACAGGGAGACCAGGGACAGTCAGGCGGAGAGTCTTAGTGAGACCAGGGACAGTCAGCCTCAGGTGTAGAGTCTCAGGGAGAACAGGGACAGTCAGGTGGAGAGTCTCAGTGCTCAGGTAAGGAACAGGGAGACCAGGGACAGTCAGGTGGAGAGTCTCAGGGAGACCAGGGACAGTCAGGTGTAGAGGCTCAGGGAGACCAGGGACATTCAGGTGGAGAGTCTCAGTGAAACCAGAGACAGTCAGGAGGAGAGTCTCAGCGCTCAGGTAAGGAACAGGGAGACCAGGGACAGTCAGGTGGAGAGTCTCAGGGAGACCAGGGACAGTCAGGTGTAGAGGCTCAGGGAGACCAGGGACAGTCAGGTGGAGAGGCTCAGGGAGACCAGGGACAGTCAGGTGGAGAGGCTCAGGGAGACTAGGGACAGTCAGGTGGAGAGTTTCAGTGCTCAGGTAAGGAACAGGGAGACCAGGGACAGTCAGACTCAGGTGTAGAGTCTCAGGGAGACCAGGGACAGTCAGGTGGAGAGTCTCAGGGAGACAAGGGACAGTGAGGTAGAGTGTCTCAGGGAGACCAGGGACAGTCAGGTGTAGAGGCTCAGGGAGACCAGGGACAGTCAGGTGTAGAGGCTCAGGGAGACCAGGGACAGTCATGTGGAGAGGCTCAGGGAGACCAGGGACAGTCAGGTGGAGAGTCTCAGGGAGACCAGGGACAGTCAGGTGTAGAGGCTTAGTGCTCAGGTAAGGAACAGGGAGACCAGGGACAGTCAGACTCAGGTGTAGAGTCTCAGGTAAGGGTGTTGAGCTCAGTTCATATTTTTGGAGGTGTGTGGCTGTCAGGGTTAGCAGATGAGCTACTAGTGGCTCTCTAATTTACATTATGATCAGCTAATTTAACAAGTGTACAAAAGCATTGTATTTATTTTATATGGGGCCACTTTTTCAAAATAAGTCATTACTCCACAAAATACTAGAAAAAGTTGTGTCCGCTCAACTGTGCTCTTTCTTGCAAGAAAATTATATCTATGAAAAATTTCAGTCAGGATTCAGACCGCATCATAGCACAGAAACTGCACTCGTTAAAATTACAAATGATTTATTTTTAGCTTCTGACCAAGGCTGTATCTCAATACTAGTTCTACTCGATCTTAGTGCTGCGTTCGACACTATAGATCATAAAATACTCTTGGATCGACTACAAAACTACACGGGTGTTCAGGGACAGGCATTAAGCTGGTTTAGATTGTAATTATCAGACCGTTACCATTTTGTCTGTTTAAATGGGGAAAAATCTAAGGTAACGTCAGTAGACTATGGAGTGCCGCAAGGATCGGTGTTAGGCCCTCTGCTATTCTCAATATATATGCTGCCACTTGGAAATATTATAAGAAAACATGGAATTAATTTCCACTGTTATGCTGATGACACCCAATTATATATTTCATCACGACCAGATGAAAGCACTAACTTGTTAAAGATATAAAATACTGGATGACGTGTAATTTCCTGCTATTAAACTCAGATAAAACGGAGCTATTAATTATTGGTCCAAAAAACATTCATTCATGACCTCGAAACTAGATTACTGTAATGCTTTATTAGCTGGTTGTCCTGCATCCTCAATAAACAAGCTACAGTTGGTGCAAAATGCAGCCGCTAGAGTTCTTACAAGATCAAGAAAATATGATCATATAACACCCATTTTATCATCTCTACACTGGTTACCTATTAAGTTCCGTATTAATTATAAGGTATTACTATTGTCCTATAAAGCCCTAAATGGTTTAGCTCCTGTGTATTTAATGGACCTTCTATCACCCTACAATCCATCGCGTTCTTTAAGATCCCTAAATTCGAGGCGTCTGGTCATTCCTAGGATATCTAAGTCCACTAAAGGAGGGAGGGCGTTCTCACATTTAGCTCCTAAACTCTGGAATAGCCTTCCTGATATTGTTCGAGGCTCAGACTCGCTGTCCCAGTTTAAAACTAGATTAAAGACGCATCTCTTTAGCCAAGCATTCACATAATGCTTACCTTTTATACTACTGTTGAATCAGATCGAATGCATTAATATTATGAACAGCAGCTATGCTAATTATTTCCCATCTGCTTTTCTGCTGTTATCTCGGGACGCTAGTCCCGAGGTAAATAGTGTTCGTCAGCTCCAGTTTGTATCCAGCCTCTCACGGAGACTTCAGATGCCCCAACGCCTGCGATGAGACGACTCGACGCCTGTGAAGAGACGACTCGACGCCTGTGAAGAGACGACTCAACGCCGGTGATATGTTATGCCCTAAATTAATACATGACATTATTAACTAACTGTATTTTTTCTATGTACATTTCTGAAATGCATTTTCTATAAAGCTGCTTTGAAACAATATGTATTGTGAAAAGCGCTATACAAATAAATTTGAATTGAATTGAATTGAATGTTTTAAGGTATTTTTGTGGCTTGACTGTAAACATCTTAAAAATAAATAAATGGTTTTAAAGAAGAATATTTTGGTCAATTTATTCAGCTTTTTCATTGAATCAAGAGAAACACTAAAAAGAAGGATAATGGTACAGTCTCCATCCTACACTAATGATAGTTTTAAGGCTTTCCTCTGTGTAGACATGTCCTCTACATAATTAAAGTATAATTTTGGCTGTATTATTTGTGTCCCCTTCAAAAATTGCTCTTCAGAAATTTTATGTTTATCATCCCCCCAACTGTTAGATGAGATTTACGCCCATGCAACCATGACAAAGATGGCGTCCTCAAATGTCTTGTTTTGTCATTTAAAGGGATAGTTCACTTTAAAATGGAAATTCTGTCATCATATACTCGCCCTCAAGTTGTTTCAAACCTGTATGAGTTTCTTTCTTCTGCTGAACACAATGGAAGATATTTTGAAGAATGTCAGCAACCAAACAGTTAACTGGAGCCATTGACTTCCATAGTAGGAAAAAATATATACTATGGAAGTCAATGGCTCCAGTTAACTGTTTGGTGACCGACATTCTTCAAAATATCTTCTTTTGTGTTCAGCAGAAGAAAGAAACTCATACAGGTTTGAAACAGCTTGAGGGTGAGTATATGACAGAATTTTCATTTTAAAGTGAACTATCCCTTTCACAGCTGACATCAGAGACGTTTTCTGTCTTTTAAATGTTTAAAGAAGACATTTAATTTATAAAATGTATTTACAGAATCAAACTTAAATTTAACCGTTTTATCCAAAAAAAAGGGATAAATATTCATTTCCTTTTTTTTAAATGGGGTTTTCCAGATATTCATAATGTCAGATGTTTCCTGTCTTTTACAGAAAAGTCTATTTTTGCAAAAGAAATATATATTTTTGCATTTTTAAAACTACAGGAAAAATCTGTAAAATCATAAATGACATTTTACACAATGTAAAATTTTTTTTTACAGAAAGCAGAGAGTGCAGACCTGGCGAGAGGCTCGGTGATCTGGACACTGGCCCAGAAGCGTCTGCCTGCTGTGATTGGTTGGCTGGCTGGATGGCCCAGAAGCGTCTGCCTGCTGTGATTGGTCGGCTGGCTGGATGGCCCAGAAGCGTCTGCCTGCTGTGATTGGTCGGCTGACTGAATGGTTGCTGGATGTGATGGCGGTCTCTGATGACAGTCTGCAGGTTGTTGAGTCTCGGAGGAAGCCCCTGATCTCTGAGCCCGGCAGGACAGAAGCAGTCCTTTTTAAAGTAAGCTGATTGGCCACTCCTTCTGACAGGTGGAGCTGCAGATGCACAGGATTGCCATGTAGGTACAACTCTCTGACACAACGCTGATTAAACAACTCTGCACTTCATCTATCTATCTATCTATCTATCTGTCTGTCTGTCTGTCTGTCTGTGTAGTGAAGATAATGGGTAGACGCTCAGTCTAGGTGCTAGTTCTGGGTTTATCACCAAGTTCACTCAGGAGTGTCGGCCAGAACACCACTTAAGGCCAAATGTTCCAGAGTATGAAATAAAGAGCGGAGAAATAGTTCTGATTCTGTTTCTTTATTCCTCTTTCCTTTGTAAGTGAGTTTGAGGGTGAGTGTAATTCTGAGTATGTCTGAGTGTGGTTTCTATAAAGAGAGAAACAAATTACAAATGAATAAAGGAAAACATGCATACACTCATTCCTCCTTAACCAATAATATACATCACCATACATAAAATAAACAATAGTCAGAATATATTACAATATATTACTGCTTACAATATATCTCTTAAACTCTAATAATGTAAGCATAATGAAAAGATTAAATGCTTATTAGGAATTCTCAACTTTTCTAATATGTGTTAAGTTCCCTCTAATATAGACAGCACTTCCTTTCATCTATGATAAACTTTATAGCTTCCAACTAATTAAACAGCTGGATGCGTTTATTGTGGAAATCCCCGGACCGAATGCTATGTTCCATCGAGCTAGCAAAGCCTCGATAGAGAAACCTCGATAGCGGTCCAGAAAACAATATTTAACACCACTTACTTCTTATTATACTCAACTACAAAGTACTAAACAATCCTAACAACAAATATGAAAGTATAAACATTCTAAACACAATATTACATATCTTTAACCCGACGTACTAAATCAGATGAGTCGAAGCTCGAACGTGAAATGTACAAGCGCGTATATAATTAGTCACCACGGTTACATAGCGACTCCTTAAACTCCTAACTCTTATTCACACCAATAACAGAAATAACAACTAGTTTGACAAAGAAATACAATATCACAGATGTACTTACTATTCTCATTTACGCACACACGGACAAAAGGTGCAGCTCACAACCACAATCCAACAGACCGACCGACTGACTGACTGACTATCTCTATCGTACTGCATACTAGCTGTGTGACGTCAGATAGTATACAAACCAGCGCGCGCTTCGGCTACCGTTACAAGCACTGAATAAACGGAAGTAAACGTGAAACATAAAGCCTAATATGGTCAACTATACTAAATAATAGCAACACTAACATAACTTTGGGGCCTTTTCTACAGCCGCCCCCGAATGTATGTAATACATTCGCTCATCAATAAAGGCAACAAAGTTCTATGGCTGGGGTGTAGTGGCAGGAGTGGAACCGTCTCCATCTTCTCCAGAAGGAAGTGCAGGGAGGACAACCAGCCTGGCAACTGGCCGTGTGTAGATTCTCTCCTTCACCTTTACATCAGCGGACCTGATGTGCCCGTCAGGGCTGGGATGAGTCTTGACTTCTTTCCCAATGGGCCAGAGGGCCCCCGGAAGATGTGGGTCAGGGATCATCACTACACAGTCCCCTTCAATATCAGCTAGTGTAGCCTGCCACTTCTGGCGAGCTTGCAGGCTCGGCACATAGAGTCGGATGAAACGGGCCCAAAAGTGGTCAGGCAAAACTTGGGAGTGTCTCCAACGGCGGCGACAGATGAGCTCACTTTCGGGGTAGACTACCTGAGGTAACGAACCATCAGGCCGCCCCATAAGAAGAACACTGGGACTCACTGGATCTGGGTCGCTGGCATCTGACGACACATAACCCAAGGGCTTACTGTTAAGGATCCCTTCCACTTCAGTAAGTACAGTGCGAAGCACTTCTTCCGGAACAGGTTGAGCACCGACTGTGGCATAGAGTGCACTCTTAACTGAGCGTATCTCCCTCTCCCACACCCCTCCGAAGTGAGGAGCTGCTGGGGGG
Organism: Rhinichthys osculus; assembly: GCA_029959095.1. NCBI lineage: Eukaryota > Metazoa > Chordata > Actinopteri > Cypriniformes > Leuciscidae > Rhinichthys > Rhinichthys osculus. The sequence goes on along the minus strand of JARWKJ010000025.1, from coordinate 26,930,035 downwards.
TTAAAGCGGAAGGAGATCTTCTGTGGTGCAAGGAGGTGTTGTAATTCTTTAGACATTCCAGCGAAGGTCTCACGGAGTTCTCGCTCACCTCCCTTGAAATTTGTCCCTTGATCGGAGAACAGCTCAGCAGGTGTTCCTCTACGGGAAATAAACCGACGAAGGGACATCAGAAAAGCATCCGTATCAATAGAGGTAAGGAGGTCCAAGTGCACTGCCCTCGTTGTGAGGCACTTGAAAATGATCCCCCATCTCTTCTCCCGGCGCCGGCCAACTTTGACCTCAAATGGCCCAAAGCAGTCCATCCCTGTAGAATAGAAAGCCGGCTTGTAAAGGCGCAGACGGGCTGATGGCAGGTCTGCCATTTTCGGCACTGCAGGTCTTGCCCTCCATCGCCGACAGTCAGCGCAGCTATACTGGTAGCGCCGGACAGCCTCACGCCCTCGCAGGATCCAGAAGGAGCGTCGAAGCTCAGCGAACACCCGCTCTGGGCCTGGGTGGCGTAGGCGGTTGTCGAAGTCTTGGATCAAGAGCGTAGTCACTCGATGACCTGGGTCCAAGATGACTGGATGAAGAGTGGTCAGTTCTAGGCCTTCTGCTCGACGGAGTCGTCCTCCAACACGAAATTAGCTCTCCCTTTTCATCAAGCTCTGGAGACAGTCGACTGCTGCTGGGAACTGGTTTACCAGGTTTCAGGAGGCTGTACTCCTGCTGAAAACTATCCCTCTGAGCCCTCTGAAGTATTAACTGTTCAGCCTGTCGGTAGTCTTCAGCTGTGGGCTTATCATTAGAGTTGGCCGCCCCATTCAGCTCCTGCACCGTCTCTTCCAGCAGCTCCTTCCACGAGCCGTATTAACTCACGTCTGATGTCGACTGGCTTGATGCAACTGCGGCGACCCCACAAAAGTTAGACTTGCGCAGCTCTGAGGTATCTTCTGCTTGTTCAACAGCAGGGTCCTCAGGCCATGAGTCTGGACTGGTCAGGAGGAAGGCAGGTCCCAGGCTCCATCTATTTGGCTGAACAAGCTCTCGCAGCTTCTTCCCTCGTGTTACGTCATCAGCAGGGTTTCTTGCCGTATCAACATATCTCCAGGCATGCCTGTCAGTCAGCTCCTGTATCTCGGCCACACGGGTGCCCACAAAGACCTTGAATCGACAAGATTCAGACCTCAGCCATGTCAGCACCGTTGTGGAATCAGACCAAAGGATTGTCTGATCAATGTGGATGGTAAGCTCCCTCTTCAGCACCTGTGAGAGCTGTGCACCAGTAAGGGCAGCACAGAGTTCTAATCGGGGCATAGAGGGAAATCGCTTAGGAGCGACTCTAGAACGGGCCATCAGGAATGACAGATACACTTCACCATGTCTGTCAGTGGTCCGGAGGTACGCCACTGAGCCATACTCCTCTTCTGAGGCGTCGCAAAATACATGCACCTCTCTCTGAAGACCGGAGATGTCCACGTCCTTCGACCAGAGATGCTCACAAGTCTCTGAGCTAGAGTCCAAGTCAAGTCTCAAGTCTCTGAGCTAGAGTCCAAGTCAAGTCTCAAGTCTCTCAGCTAGAGTCCAAGTCAAGTCTCAAGTCTTTGAGCTAGAGTCCAAGTCAAGTCTCAAGTCTCTTGTGGTTATAAGTGTTGCATCACATACAGCGACCCATCCAGGTTGCTTAAAACACTGCATAGCTTTATATAAGGAATTCAAAGCATGTAATATGTTAGGTTACACTTTATTTCGATAGTCCACTTTAGACATTCGACTAACCATGTACATTTTCAACTGCATGTCAACTAACTCTCATTAGATTATTAGTAGACTGTCAGGTTATGATATGGGTTCAGATTTGGAGAACAAGTTGACTTGTAGTTGCCAAGTTACTTATAGTCAGTAGAATATCTGTTGGGGAACCAACAAAATAAGATATTATAATATATAAATAGCAGATATTAAGCAGACAGCCTACTAATAATCTAATGAGAGTTAGTTGACATGCAGCTGCAAAGTTACTTATAGTTAGTAGAATCAATGTTTAAAGTGGACTATCAAAATAAAGTGTTACCATATGTTATTATGACTCCTTTATCTATTAGCATACAGTATCAGCTTTGATTTTGGTATATAATCAGTGTAAACAGGCTATTGCAACATGACAAAAACACCAAGAATGCTTTACTTTTAGTTAATTTCTTTATTTTGCCTTGTAGCTTGAACATACAGGCCATAAGACCAAATATAGAAAATGTTATAACTCACAACACTAAAATTGACACACTCCTATTTAGTGCAAAACATCAGTGTAGCTAAATGCAAAACACTATTGCAACCAAATTAAAATTTTAACACTACAGTGCACTTCCAAAACATTAAAATGCTCAAAATCTTTAGTGTAAATGTGAAGGCAACACATCCCTAGTCTCGCGTAGCCAGACCTTCAGACTGACGGCTTTAGCCAACGTTCCGTGGGCGTGACGTCTGAGGCTGAGACTAACACATCCCAGACTCTCAAACCAGTGTAGCGTTATAAATAAATGAAACTGTAACGTTACATAATCAACAATAATCCTGTAACCTGTTTGTAGACAACGGGCAGCCAGCGGCACGTAAATGATTAACGTTACATTAATCGACCACCACAAGTTTGGCAATTAAACAAACGCTCATTTATATTTCATAAGAAAGACAGTCGGAGTTAACCTCCCGTAACGTTAGGTAGCTAAAGCAATAAGCAAGCTAACGGTAGATGGTCAATGCTGAGCTAAACATGTTTACTCACCTATCAGGGTGCGTTTTCAGATGCCTGATAAAATTAGATGTGGTTGAGCCAGAATATTTTATCGTGATACTGCATATTTTGCATTGAGCGCTTCTTTTGAGCGCGTCTTGTTTGAAGTTTTTGAACCCAAAACTAACGATGAATGGCACAGCAGCGGCCGGTGCAGTCGACATTTTTGTTTGTTATCCTCTCATGTGTGGTCGCGCGCGCTGCCAGCAATAGGCCACGTAGTACGTGGTTACGTAGGCAGGTTATAGGTAACGGAGGGAGGGGGATAACAGCGAGCTCATCAGACGTTTCCTAAAAATAAACATTGTTCACGAGTCCCGCAGCTCGAGTCCGAGTCGAGTCTGAAGTCTTTCGAGGACGAGTCTCAAGTCGAATCTGAAGTCACTGTGTGTGCGACTTAAGTCGCACTCGAGTCCGAGTCTCAAACTCGAGTCCCCATCTCTGCCTTCGACAAGTACGGTCGGGGCAGGGTGACTTGAGGTAAGACTTGTAATTCTTCTTCCCAGTCTTTCCACTGCTGCAGAAGCTCCTGCGGTAGTAATGGATCATCCCATCCCCTGTGTTTGTCCCAAAGGTGTCGGACAATTATCTTAGCCCTGGTGGTGTAGGGTAGGATGAACCCCAAGGGGTCGTACTGACTCGCCAGCACCTTATAGATATTACGCATCGTGGGAACCCCGTACTCCACATGGCGATGCTTGTAGCCAAGGACATCCGTGTGGAAGAGCCAGCTTAGCCCTAGAGTAGATTCTGGGGTATCTGTCTTGTTCTGAGGCAGCCATAGCTCAACACTGGCAGAGCAGCTCTCTTCTGGTAGGTGACTTATTACACCTGGTTCGTTGCTTGCCCACTGACGCAGATCAAAGCCTGCAGACGCAAGAAGGGCTCGTAGCTTGTCTACAAGGTGCCTCGCCTCAGCAATATTGGGAACACTATGGAGGCAGTTATCTACATAAAAGCATTTCTCAACTGAGAACCTCACCTCTTCATCTGGCTGGCTGTTATCAGAGACGTGGCGCTGTAAGGCGAATGTAGCACAGCAGGGGCTACATGTTGTACCAAACGGTAGCACCTGCCACTCATACACTGCAGGAGGGCCTTCTTGACTGACGTCGCGCCAATGGAATCTGAGCAGAGCACGATCTTCTGGGAGGAGGCGAACTTGGTGGAACATGCCTCTGATGTCTCCGCTAACTGCAACTGCATGCTCTCGGAATCTTAGCAGAACTCCCAATAGTGATGCTCCTAATGTCGGCCCAGGCAGTAGATGGTCATTGAGGATCTGCCCTCGATACTGGTAGGAACAGTTGAATACCAGCCTATTCTCGCCATTATGGCTCACCAGATGGTGAGGAATATACCATTCCTCACGACCTTCCTCGGCTGAAACTTGCGGTCCACACTTGATGACATAGCCCGCCTTGATAAGTTTCTCCATCTCCACTCTGTAGGCTTCTGCCCTTGCAGGATCTCTAGCCAGTCGCCTCTCTACACTTCGTAAACTGGGCATGAAAGAGCGGCATGTCTCTCTTGCGGAGCAGCGGGGTGGCGTAAAGTAGAATGCCATCAACCTCTACCCTGATGGTTTTGGTCTCCAGGATGCTGATGGCCTCTTGGTCCTGTCTTGAACGAGTAACTAGTTTCTCGCTTCTGAATGGGACATCGTCGACCTGCCATAATCTCTCAACATGTTTCATCAGTTCGCTCTGGTGGGGTGCTACCGTTGTAAATAGACACTGTCGTGGTTGGTTGAGGTGACAGATTACACTTGCTGGGCCCTGCAGTGTCCAGCCCAGCCTTGTGCGGATGGCAGCAGGCCCTCCTGGAGGTCCCAATCTGACAGGTTCAATGGGAGTGACGAGATGGGGGTGATCACTCCCAATGAGAAGCAAGGGCTTAACATTCATAAGGGTCTGAATGGGAAGGCCAATGAGGTGCTTGTATGTGTTCCTCGGTTGCTCCATGGGGTAAGTATGGGTAGCTAGTCCAATACGAGCACTGGTGAATGCACCTATAACCTTGAACTTAGTCTTTGGCTTTGACGGCGAAGAAATGGAGAACGACACTGATGGACCACAGAGGGTCCGCACTTCATCTCTAATTGTGCGTAGTGGTAGGTCCTCTTGAATCCCCTGCACACCTAGCTTCTCTGCAGCATCTGGCAACAGCATAGTTCTCTCTGAACCGTCGTCAAGTATGGCATAGGTGTTGATTGATTGGTCACCATGGTGAATGCGGACTTTGACAACTTTAAGAAGAACCCGACTGCCTTTAGTGGGTCTGTCTAGATACAGAACCTCTGTTGTGCCCCTTATGCCATGGCTTTCCGCTGCTGGTGTCGATGATGCCTCCTTAGGTGACCTCATATTCACCTCATGCAGAACCTGGAGGTGTTTCCCTTGGCAGAGGCTGCATGTTTTCTTTAAGTTGCACTGAGCCGCCTGGTGTGGCCGTGCACATCGCCAACACCTCTTGTTCCTTTTTATCCATTCAGTCAGCTGATCCTTTGATAGCCTGGATACCTCTGTACACTGGCTAAGGTAGTGTTCCTCGTTATTGCAGAATGGACAGTATGGCTTGCTCTTGTTCCCTTTCAAGGAGTTGCATGGCACTGGAGCCTCAGGTTTCTTAGCTGTGTCCTTCACACCATGGAGGATAGTGGTAGGTTGCTTACCCTTCCTACCCTCTTGTCTGAACACCGGCTTCTCCCGCGCTCCTCTCACAGCTAACTGTCCTTCAAAGTCCTGGCACCAAGACTCGTATTTCAGCCAATCTGAAAGATTACTTAAGGTGTGGGTTCTTGTGCCCTGATGATACATGCAGCGGCGAAACTCGGCTCTTTGCTCAGATGGCAGTTTGCTCAGCAGACGAGCAACATGCGAGCCACATTGTAGTTCCACTTCACCCTCGTGGCCTAGTGTTTTCAGCATTCCCACGAGTGACTGTATCTGGAGTGCAAACTTCTCAAATGCCTCAAAAGTCTCCCCGCCTTATGTCTGGTGAGTCCAGCACAGCAGCAATACGCCTCAGCGCTATCTGATGTGGTTGACCAAACTTGTCATTCAGGGCAACCATTGTGTCTGAGAAGGGTTTTGGGGAGTTAAGGTAAGCATCTGCTATTAACCTAGCTTCTTCTAATTGCAGGTGATCGACCAACACTTGGTATTTAAACAGCTCAGATGCGTCATGTGGTAAGAGGTTCTCCAATGAGATCTTGAGCCGTGCGAACTCACTTGGGTCCCGACTGGCGAAGTTGCGGATTGTTGGGCGTGGCCCACGGTAACTTGGCTCTGGGACGTTGGAGTCATGACCCTGAGGTGATCTAAAGGGCAGTGGCTGTGTCCATGCCATGCTTGGATGTCGCTGTTGGGGCGTTGGGTTACAGCCAAGCTCACTCCGTTGACCACCGTAAGCTGTAGAGTACTTGGGCTCTGCTGAAGGTACTCCGTGTGACTGTGGCAGAAACTGAACGGGCTTGAACCAGTGCGATGGCTGGCGGACAGTGTCCTCCCATGGCTTTGTAGTAGGAAGGGCCCCACGTGCTGAGTGATAAACTTGTGGCTGGCCCACAAACATGTCAAGAGCTGGGGGTGGCAGTGCTTCTTCCTTAGTTCTTGGAACCTCATCTATTCTCCTAATAAGCGAATTTAGCATAGGTGGGTCACCAGGCAGAAGTTCGTTGGTTACTGGGTCTGGCCATGGTGGTGGTGCAGGCCAATCATCCTCTTCGTCAGCGTTAGGTTCACTTTCAACAAGTGGCCGTGGCGACATCACCGTTAACTCTGGCTTTCTGGTATGAAGAGAGGTTGGACTCTGCATGTTGCAAACAGAATCTACTAACTGTCTCATGTCTGCTCGCAGCGCTCTAAACTCGACCAAGTCTGATGCTATGTGGCGCTGTGTCTGCTGCAAGAGGTGTCTTTCATGACGAATGTCATCTAACTCAACTCGGCTGTCATGATGTAGATGTATGGGGTGCAGCGCTGGAGGTAGGGGAGTAGAGTAATCTCGTAGCTTTTCCCTAAACTCACTCTCTGGAAACCGCTGGGGGGCTAGCTGATTCCTCTGGCTGTGCTGTAGGTTCTCCGCCCTATAGCCCAGGTCCATCTCCTGAAGAATAGCATCCCGCCTCTGGCGTCGAAGAGGAGAGTCTGGTGGGGAGGTGAGGGATGTCATCCTGGCATTTCCCTCCTGGTGAGAACTCTCTGATTCTTCTCTGTACCTCTGACCAATGTAGCCTCTATGATCGACCTCATAATCTGCATAGCGCACAGGTCTGTCTGTCTGTCTGTCTGTGTAGTGAAGATAATGGGTAGACGCTCAGTCTAGGTGCTAGTTCTGGGTTTATCACCAAGTTCACTCAGGAGTGTCGGCCAGAAAACCACTTAAGGCCAAATGTTCCAGAGTATGAAATAAAGAGCGGAGAAATAGTTCTGATTCTGTTTCTTTATTCCTCTTTCCTTTGTGAGTGAGTTTGAGGGTGAGTGTAATTCTGAGTATGTCTGAGTGTGGTTTCTATAAAGAGAGAAACAAATTACAAATGAATAAAGGAAAACATGCATACACTCATTCCTCCTTAACCAATAATATACATCACCATACATAAAATAAACAATAGTCAGAATATATTACAATATATTACTGCTTACAATATATCTCTTAAACTCTAATAATGTAAGCATAATGAAAAGATTAAATGCTTATTAGGAATTCTCAACTTTTCTAATATGTGTTAAGTTCCCTCTAATATAGACAGCACTTCCTGTCATCTATGATAAACTTTATAGCTTCCAACTAATTAAACAGCTGGATGCGTTTATTGTGGAAATCCCCGGACCGAATGCTATGTTCCATCGAGCTAGCAAAGCCTCGACAGAGAAACCTCGATAGCGGTCCAGAAAACAATATTTAACACCACTTACTTCTTATTATACTCAACTACAGAGTACTAAACAATCCTAACAACAAATATGAAAGTATAAACATTCTAAACACAATATTACATATCTTTAACCCGACGTACTAAATCAGATGAGTCGAAGCTCGAACGTGAAATGTACAAGCGCGTATATAATTAGTCACCACGGTTACATAGCGACTCCTTAAACTCCTAACTCTTATTCACACCAATAACAGAAATAACAACTAGTTTGACAAAGAAATACAATATCACAGATGTACTTACTATTCTCATTTACGCACACACGGACAAAAGGTGCAGCTCACAACCACAATCCAACAGACCGACCGACTGACTGACTGACTATCTCTATCGTACTGCATACTAGCTGTGTGACGTCAGATAGTATACAAACCAGCGCGCGCTTCGGCTACTGTTACAAGCACTGAATAAACGGAAGTAAACGTGAAACATAAAGCCTAATATGGTCAACTATACTAAATAATAGCAACACTAACATAACTTTGGGGCCTTTTCTACAGTCTGTCTGTCTTGAATATGTAAACGCTCTGCTTCTGGGGGGATTTCTGAGTCTCAAAGTGGGCAAATCTGCCAAATTTTGCTTTGAGTGTTGCGTAATTGCAATAAAAAAAGAAAAGAAAGGTTCCCTTCTTTTTGGTTTGGCGCACTAGCCTGACTTCGTCATACTCATATTCTAGTCAGAATGTGAGTCTGATACTGCTCCATAGGGCTTGGATTATGAGGCGTGTCTTAACCGAACCAGGAAAAAACAACAACTCTGCACTCAATTGGATAGACCTACAACCAATCAGAGCAACGCAGTAAGTGACTTATGTTGAGCTACGCATAGTGGTCAACAGAACTCAACTGCACGCACGCTGGAAGTAGTAAAATAATGAGTGTTGCTTCTTTTACTTGGTCCTCATGAGTGCGACCAAAGGAGAAACCACAACAACCACAGGGTTTTCATTGCGTCCCATCTTCTTAGTGACCATCGGAGCCAGCTGATAAATTAAACTTTTGCCGAATCCCGTAGGAAGAACGGCAAACACATCTTTCCGATCGACAAATGCCTTGATTGCAGTTCTCTGAATCTATACATCTCAGTTCTCCAGCTGCAGTCATCTCTGAGGGAAACCAGTTCAACCGAAGCGCTCTTTGATAACGTGATGATTACGTGACTGCAGATCATCTGTCCATCATCGTATAAAGCCCGCCCTGGCAATTTGATTGGCCCGACGATTTCTGAACCGATCATAATTACTCCTCAATGGATCGAGTCCAGACCGAACTTCCCGACCAAAAAATGTTGTGGGCGGTGTTCAGGCTGGCATCCAGGCTATTGGCGCACAACTAGGTGGGCCAGAATTTGCGAGGGGCCGGGTTTGACTTGTCCGAGTCTGGAAATGTTTATTTCTACAGTGCAACAACGACAGTTTCCCCTGAATTTTTGACAAACTGAATCAAACAGCAAACGGACTGTAAATATTCAGACTAATTTCTGTCAGAGAAACTGGTTTCATGGATCTGATGTTTAAACCTTCTGTTTCATTAGCAGAGAGCAACATTTTTGCCGTTGCTGATTGTGAAAAGCTGAAGTTACAAAGCTCCCAGATGGCAGATGATATCAGCTGTAGATATTAATGTGTAACTGTGTGAATGAAAGGATCCCTACAGAGATAGACCTTTGAAACCTCAGTAAGACCTTTCTGTTTAACCAGAAGCAGCTCTAAGGACGCTAGCGCTAAAAAGCAAGCTTTTTAAAAAAGCAATACTTTTAGCGTGTAGAGCCAACGTATTTTCACATGTAAAAATCTGTGATCAATCAACCGTTTAAAGACCTGAACAATTAATAAACATGGGAGTGGAACCATCCATCCCATACCACATGAACACAACATCAGTTCACTAAAACAGTGCGTTAGTTCAGAGTCATCATGCTTTATTGATTTTGGCTTTATTGATTTTGGAAAAGCCAACGTCCTCTCAGTGGTTACAGCATCTCTTTCACAACCTTCACTTACAGGAACCCTCACTTATGTAATGTTAATGCTGATATTAGGGTCATATCTATGGGCTGAAATATGTGCCACCAGAAACTGAATTTGAATCACATAATTTAAAATTGTATTGTTTAATTTGAATAATTGCATTGAAAAACTTTGAATTGTATAATTTGAAATTGAATTTATTTGTTTGGAACTGAAGTCCAATACAATTTGATCCTCACTGAAAGTTCAACTCTCTTTATATACTCGGTCCGTGTAGGTCCGTGTATCTTTTGGTCATTTGATTTCCTGTTTGGAATGGAATAACGAGAAATGAAAAGATCTGAGTGATCTTGAGGGGCTATGTGTTTCAAACATCTCTGCTATATAGAGAGGTCCTTGACCATTTAGTGATTTAAAAACAAGAAAAAGAACTTTAAAATCAATTCTATAGATCACTGTTAGCCAGTGTAGAGATTTTAAAATTGGTGTGATATGATCTTTTCTTTTGGTTCTGGTCAATAGCCTTGCTGCTGCATTTTGGATCATTTGAAGAGGTTTTATTGTTTTTTTAGGGAGACCAGTGAAAAGACCATTACAGTAATCCACCCTACTGGTGATAAAAGCATGAATAAGCTTTTCTAAGTCTACCGGCAATATGAAGTTTTTAACCTTTGCAATGTTTTTTAAGTGATAAAAAGCCGATTTTGTGACTGCCTTCATGTTGCTATTGAAGCTTAGGTCGCTGTCAATAATGACCCCGAGGTTCTTCACGGTTTCCACTACCTCAAAACCTTTCATTCCCAATAGTGTGGCAGTCTTTAGTCTCTGATCCTTTTTCCCAAAGATAATTACTTCAGTTTTGTCTGTGTTTAATTTAAGAAGATTTTTAGACATCCAGTCTTGAACTTGATTAAGACAATGATAAAGGGATTCAAGGGGAGCAAACTCATTGGGAGACAAGGATAGGTATAACTTTGTGTCATCTGCGTAACTAGGGTAACTAATAGAATGGTTCTTCATAATTTGGCCAAGCGGGAGCATATACAAATTAAACAAAAGAGGGCCAAGGATTGAACCCTGAGGGACACCACATGTTAAGGACACAGGAGCTGAGGCATGATGACCAATAGACACATAAAAACTCCTGTGCTCTAAATAGGACTTTAGCCAGCAGATGACCGAGCCAGAGAGACCCACACAGCATTTAAGTCTTTCTACTAGTTTGCTGTGGTTAACAGTGTCGAACGCCGCACTGAGGTCCAACAGCATAAGAACAGTAGTTTTTCCAGCGTCATTATTTAGCCGAATGTCGTTGACTACTTTAACCAAGGCTGTTTCAGTGCTATGGTATTTTCTAAAACCTGACTGGTAGAGATCAAAACAGGAAGTTTAGGTTAGAAAAGCAGACACTTGATTAAAAACAATTTTTTCAATTATTTTACAGATGAAAGATAGATTTGATATGGGTCTGTCGAATTATTATATCAATTATTAAAAGCACATCCGTTGCTATTAAATGAAGCACAGATTAAAAAAAGCTAGTGGGTAAAATGTCCAACTCAGATGTGGAGGAACTTTGAAATTTTGTACAGTCTTTTCAAGAGTGTCAAGGTCAACAGGGCTGAAATTTGAAAGAGTGCTGAGCTCATTTCTCAGAATAGTTGGTGATTCAAAGTGAAAGATGCTATGCAACGTATATGAGATATAATGTGTTCTCTACTTTGCTCTTAAAAATAGAGGCAAATTCATTGCACTTTTCAACTGAGAGTAGTTGAGCCAGATGAGGGGAGGGATTTGTTAACTTCTCAAAGGTGGAGAATAGCGCACGGGTGTTATTTGCTCTACTGTTGATAATATTGGAGAAATAAAATTGTCTTGCTTTACAAATTACAGAATTGTATTCGTAAAGTGTCCCTTTATGGATCAGATAGTCTGAATTAAGTTTGGATTTACGCCATTTACTTTCTGTTCTTCTACATTCTTTCTTTTGCAGTTTAACTAACGGGTCATTCATCCGTGGAGCTTTCTGTTTTCCAGTGGATTTTTTCTGTTTTAAAGGAGCAATGTCATCCATTATATTTGTCATTCTTAAATTAAAATCTTCCAACAAGTTATCAGCAGTCTTTGGGAATGAGCTTTTGGACTCAAAGAGTGCTTGCTCAAAAAGAACACAAGTTTTGTCATTTATAGCTCTTTTTCTGATCATAATAGAGTTATTCTGACGATAGGGGGACAAGCAGACTTTAAAGAAAATACAACAGTGATCAGATAAGGCTAAATCCACAACAGATAGAGACAGTTTGTGATGACAAGATCGAGTGTATGGCCCTGAGAGTGAGTGGGGCCCTGTATATGTTGTGTCAGATTGAAGGCATCAATCAGCACCAGAAAGTCTCTTGCATGCGGGTTTTCAGGGTTATCTACATGGATGTTGAAATCACCTGATATAACAATGCTGTCAAAGTGAACACAGATTTCAGAGAGCAATCACAGAAATATTCAAGGAAGTCTGCAAATGATAAAATAGGAGGTCTATATACAGTTAGCAGCAGGATTTTTGGACAACTTTTAAGGACAGCACAAAGATATTCAAAAGAAGCATGGTCACCATAGGATGACTGTTGACACTGAAAAGAAGTTTTAAAAATTGTAGCGCTCCCCCACGTCTATTTTCACGGTTGACACTTATGAAGTTATAGTCGGAGGGAGAAGATTCAATAAGAGTAGTATTATAGTTTACTGAGTCAAGCCAAGTTTCAGTTAAAAGTAAAAAACGACTCGGTTACTAACGTAACCTCGGTTCCCTGAGAGGAGGGAACGAGTATTGCGTAAGTAGCTTGCGCTATGGGAAAACTCCTTTTATTGAGAAATATTGAAGTCTTTATGTAAAACGCATTGCAGCTGCACAGCATACAGCAGTGAGCGAGGGAGCTCGGTCATTGGCTGTGCTGCGGCAACTGCACGAACCTATGACGGGGCGACTCTGAACACGCTTCCAATGAGCGTGCTTCGCGCCCGCGCGCGTCAGAGCCCGCCAAGATGGGCGTGGCCAAGGGCTATATATTGGGCGCCCCGTCGTCTGAGTTCTTTAGGTTCAATCGACTGAAGCGAACTGACCAAGCACAAGCACGGCAGCTTACGCAATACTCGTTCCCTCCTCTCAGGGAACCGAGGTTACGTTAGTAACCGAGTCGTTCCCTTTCGAGAGGTCTCTCTTATTGCGTAAGTAGCTTACGCTATGGGAACACCATGTAAAACGCCGTGCGTGCTGACTTCGCTCTATTATAGCCAGAGGCAGATGCCTGAGCCTTTAAGCAAAGTAATTATCCAACGAGCCGGCCGAAGGCGGGCTTATAAGGGACAATGTAGAACGGCCCAATGGGCGTCCAGTGGAAAAACACACAAGCACATTTTATGTACTGATATGCATAAAAAACCCTCTAAGTCAGTCAGAGACGGACCCTATAAGGGAGGAGATAATGCTCAGCATATACACACTCCAGCCTATACATAGTTAGACCGACAGTATGTTGGAATGCAATGAGGGGACCTGTAGGTTATAAAACCTGATAAATGTTGACGGTGAGGCCCAGCCTGCTGCCGCACAAATATCTTGAATGGGTATCCCACTCGACCACGCCCACGAGGAGGCCATGCCTCTCGTAGAGTGAGCTCTGATGCCCAAGGGGCATTGAAGGCCCTTGGCTTCATAAGCCAGCGCTATAGCATCAACTATCCAGCGCGATATTCTCTGCTTTGAAACAGCGAGACCTTTGGTGCGGCCGCCAAAGCATACAAATAATTGCTCTGTCTGTCTGAACAGGGCAGAACGTTCCAAATATACTCTGAGCGCCCTGACTGGGCAGAGTAAATTAGCGTCGCTTTCGTCTTTGCTGGAGACGATAGCGCGGCCAGAGATATCACCTGTGCTCTGAAGGGTGTAGAGAGCACCTCAGGAATATACCCGTGTTTTGGCCTAAGGACAACTCTGCTGTCGTTAGGTCCAAATTCCAGGCAGGCAGCGCTTGATGACAGCGCGTGCAGGTCGCCCACTCTCTTGACTGAGGCAAGAGCCAGCAAGAGAGCAGTTTTGAGCGAGAGCTGTTTAAGGTGCACAGTTCGTAGAGGTTCGAACGGGGCACTCTTGAGTGCGTCCAGGACCGTGGCCAGGTCCCAGATCGGCACTGAGGGGGGGGCGTGGGGGATTTATCCTCCTGGCGCCTCTCAGGAAACGAACAACTAGGTAGTTTCTCCCTAGTGTGCGTCCTTCCACAGGATCGTGTGACGCCGCTATGGCAGCCACATATACTTTGAGCGTGGAGGGGGTGCGGCCTGCCTCCAACAGCTCTTGTAAGAAAGCGAGCACGCTCGGTACCTCGCATGTCTCAGGATTCAGGTTCCTGGTTTTACACCAGTCACTGAACACCTTCCATTTCTGGGCATATAAGCGCCTCGTAGAGGGCGCTCGCGCCTCAGTGATGGTTCTCAACACTCCACTGGGGAAGTTTCCGGGAACCCGTTGAGGGGCCATGCATGGAGGGCCCACAGATCGGGGCGGGGATGGAGGATCATCCCGTTGGCCTGCCTGAGGAGGTCTAGCCTCAGCGGAATCGGCCATGGGGCAGATTGCATCATCTCCATCAGTTCTGGAAACCACGTCTGGTTCTTCCAGAGTGGGGCTACCAGGAGCACTGCACATTTCTCCTCCTTGACCCGACTGATGACCTGAGGTAGCATCGCGATCGGGGGGAAGGCATACAGTGGGCGGCTCGGCCAGACTTGGGCGAGCGCGTCTGTGCTCTTTGAAAAGAAGAGAGGGCAGTGCGCATTTTCCTTGGAGTCAAAGAGGTTGACCTCTGCTCTGCCAAAGGTTTGCCATAACCACTGAATCGTCAGGGGGTGGAGAGACCATTCTCCTGGGAGAACTTTGTCTCTGGACAGCATGTCCGCTCCCTGGTTCAGGACACCTGGCACATGCGCTTCTCTCAGCGAGCGCAGGTTGTGCTGGGACCATAGGATGAGTTCCCTGGCCATCGAGTGCAGGGAGCTCGACCTGAGTCCACCTTGGCGATTTATATATGAGACTACCGTCATGTTGTCCGTTCGGACCAGGACGTGCTCGTCTTTCAGGTACGGAAGCAGGGCTCTGAGAGCCAAAGCGACCGCTTTCAATTCCAGACAGTTTATATGTAGGCGCTTCTCCGGGTTTGACCACAAGCCGGAGACAGGCCTCCCCTCGTAAAGGGCCCCCCAACCTATTTTGGAGGCATCTGTCGTGATCATTTTTCTCCTTGTGTTCACGCCCAAACTCACACCGGACTGATACCAGTCGACAGCTTTCCAGGGCGTCAGGGCTTTCATGCAGCCGTGATTCGCTCTGATTAAAAAGTGGCACGAGCGCATCCTTTGAAATCGCTTGACGGGGGCGCGCGCGCCCGCTCTGAACGATGTTGCAAGGCGCCGAATAGTGAACGCGCGCTCTGATGAGAGGCGCGCCGTCATCTGCACTGAGTCTAGCACTATTCCCAGAAAAGAAATATTCTGGCTGGGAGATAGCATGCTCTTTGCAAAATTGATTCTTGGACCCAGGCATTCTAGATGGCTGATAATCCAAGACCTGTGTGTCATTAACTGACTCTCTGATTGTGCTAGGACTAGCCAATCGTCGAGATAATTCAGTATTCGCACTCCCCGCTGTCTCAGAGGGGAAAGTGCTGCATCCATACATTTCGTGAATGTACGGGGTGCCAGTGATAGGCCGAATGGTAGTACTGTGTACTGGTATGATTGTCCCTCGAAAGCGAATCTCAGAAATGGCCTGTGATGAGGCACTATCGGAATGTGAAAGTAAGCGTCTTTCAGATCCACTGATAGAAACCAATCCCCCGGGTGAACTTGCGCGAGGATATTTTTGGTTGTTAACATTCTGAACGAGCGAATCATTAAAGCTTTGTTCAGATGTCTGAGATCTAGGATGGGGCGGAGACCACCATCCTTCTTCGGGACGAGAAAATAGCGGCTGTAAAAACCCGCCTCGCTCATAGAGGGAGGAACAGTTTCTATAGCGCCTTTCTCTATCAGTTTGAGCACCTCGGTGCGTAGAACATGTGAAACATCTTTTCTCACTTTCGTCTTGACCACCGCTGAGAAGCGGGGTGGTCTGCGAGCGAACTGAAGCGAGTAACCGTGTTTTATTATGTTCAAAACCCATTTCGGCATGTCGGGGATATTTTCCCAAGCTTTCGCTCGCACAGATATGGGCTGAATGCTGGCTGGGGGCGTGTTGCAGTGACGTATGGCTCCCGCTGGCGAATGGCCATTAACTTTGCGCGCACGCTGAGCAGCTTTGTTGAGTGCCGAGTGCAGGGGTGCGTGTGAGATTACGGGCACGCTCGCCACATCTGTAATGCTCACAGCGTGGGCTGGAGAAATGTTTAAGACTGTATGGACAGTGCTTATGGGTGGGGGTGCATAAACTGTGGTAGGCACGCGCGCCACTTTCATAAAACTTCCCGCTCGTGGCGGGAGGTTTTTGGCCATGTAAACAGTGTTTGTGAGTAGGGGTGCGTGCATGACAGCGGGCACACGCGCTACCTTGATAGAATTTCCCGCTTTTACTGGGGAAGTGTTTATAACTGTGGGAACAGTGCTTATGTGTAGTGGTGCATACATGACAGTGGGCACACGATCTACATTTATGGGGCGTCCAGCCTGAGCTGGGGAAGCATTTGGCACTGCTTTGACAGTTTTGATATGTGGGAATGCGCACTTTAGTGTGGACACTTAATGACACAGGCAGAAAATGACTCTTTATGTGATTTCTGTGTGTCGCCGTTGAAACGGCGTTTGTTTGCAGGTGAGCGAGCTGTGCGGCTGGCCCATTGGCTGCTGTACAGACATTTCCAGCCGCCTGTAAGGGGACTGGGTAATGCTTTAAACGTTTTGGAGAGAGTGGTCCGGCTTTTGCGAGACACGCGCTCTCTCTTTTTCTCCCTATAGCTAGGAAGACTTACGAGGCTCCGGGTTCAGCACAATCTTGGGCCGAGGTCCCCGTCGCTCGGGCGGTTGCTTCCTGTTGGCGGAGCGCGAGCGGCGTCGGAAGTCAGTTTCAGGTCTGGGCTGAGAGACGGGAGGTGCCGTCTTGACTCGCTGCTGCTGAGGCGGCTTTTGACGGCTCTGCGATGAGCTGGAGCGCTTGGGCAGGAAGTGACGCATAGCCTGCGAATCCTTCCGGGCTTCGGTGAAGCGCTCAGCGAACTCTCTTACCGCCGGTCCGAACAGGCCGCTTTGGGAGATCTGCATCCTTCATCTCTGTTAGCGTCAGCCACAGATGGCGCTCAAGGACAGTCAGGTTAGCCATAGCACGGCCGATGGATTGGGCGGTGGCTTTTGTGGCTCGCAGGGCTATGTCGGTGGCGCTACGCAGGTCCTTGAACACCTCAGGATCAGGTCCAGACTCGTCCATGGTGCGGAGAAGTTTGGCTTGATAAACTTGGAGGACAGCCATGGAGTGAAGCGCTGACGCAGCTTGGCCGGCGGCGGCGTATGCGCGACCGGCGAGAGCTGAGGTAGATCGGCAGGGCTTCGAGGGATGAGAAGCTTTGGCTTTCCATCCAGCGGTGGAGGGTGGGCACAGGTGGTTGGCCACAGCCTCCTCGAGGGGCGGAGTTCCCTCGTAGCCTCTTTCTTTCGCGCCGTCCACAGAGGAGAGCGACGAAGAGAAAGAAGGCTTCAGGCGAGCGGAGTGAGGGGCTTTCCACGACTTTGTGAGTTCGTCGTGAACTTCCGGGAAGAAAGGGGAGGGCCTTTGTCGAGGGGCCTGCCGGCGCCCCTGCAGGAACCACTCGTCTAGTCGGCTGCGGGCGGGTTCTTCCGGGGAAGACCAATCGAGCCCGAGGTCTTCCACGGCCTTGGACAGGATGCGGACGATCTCCAAGTCCATGCTGGAGCTCACACTCGTGCCCGCTAACGTCGATGGCGCGGGGTCGAAGGACGAACCCGGCCAGTCGTCGGATGCAGCATCAAAGGAAAGGCTGTCATCCTTTTCGTCGTCATCCCCTGACGCGCCAAACGAGACGAGACCCATCGCTCTGCTGGAGGGGTGCTGGTCCGCCTGCGTGAACTGAACTGGCGGCGGGGAGTCCTCGGGTGGCGGTGAAGCACGCGGGGATTGGCTCTGGCGGCCTCTGTGAGCGGCGCTTCTTCTTGCACGGCTCAACTAGAGGGAACGGTAGCACGGTGGTGGCAGGCTCTTTCGCGGCAAAAGCGGCGAAGCGAGCGCGCAGCTCGGTGAGGCCCAGGGAGTCACACTCGGGGCATCCGCCTCGAGTAAGGGCAGCCTCTGCGTGGTCCGGACCCAGGCAGCGAGTGCAGATAATGTGACGATCCCCGTCCGGAAGAAGTCCTCGACACGAGGCGCAGGAAGGCATTTGAAACAACGCCTTAATTTGCTCTTTTAGAAAAAGTGTCGAGGGAGCGAACACTTGATTTTTATAGCTCAAAAAGGATATGAGGTGATGCGCGCCGGATGGCTTAGCAGAAGGCGTTCGAAGGCGGCTGAAGGCGCGGCGTCCTCGTAGCACTCCTGCTGTAGGCTTGTCGACGGCGGCGGCGAAAAGACTCCCAAGAAATCCGGAGGATCCAGCGAAGAGAATGGCCTTTGCTGAAGGAGATTAAATCTAAAGAACTCAGACGACGGGGTGCCCAATATATAGCCCTTGGCCACGCCCATCTTGGGGGGCTCTGACGCGCGCGGGCGCGAAGCACGCTCATTGGAAGCGTGTTCAGAGTCGCCCCGTCATAGGTTCGTGCAGTTGCCGCAGCACAGCCAATGACCGAGCTCCCTAGCTCACTGCTGTATGCTGTGAAGCTGCAATGCGTTTTACATAAAGACTTCAATATTTCTTGAGAAAAGGAGTTTTCCCATAGCGCAAGCTACTTACGCAATAAGAGAGACCTCTCGAAAGGGAATCAAGTTTATATGTGGAGATAAGATCATTAATTAAAAAATACTTTTTTATGAGTGACCTGATATTTAGCAGAGCAAGTTTTACTGTAAGAAAAATGTTTTTTTTTTCCACAGGGACAGATGATTTCTTAGGAATAGGAAGTAGATTAGATGGGTTAAGTCTGCGAGCCAGGTTGCATTTAGGTCTATTCCACTTCGCTATTGTGGAAGGAGAGGGGAGAGGACCAGATACAATACAGCGCTTTCCCAAGGATTCAATTTGAAAACATAGTTCCTCAAGGTCTAAATGCAGTCTGGCTGATTGCCTGTCCATTATCTCATTGGTCCCGGTATGTAAAATGACTATTTTGACAGATGTATGTGAGTGAAGAAGTTTAGGCAAAAGCTTGATGAAATCACCAATCTTACCATTAGACAGACAATAGGTGATACAAGCTGGAAGTTTAATTCCCTTGATGGAAGAGTCACCAAGCAGGAGGACTTGTGGCAATGAGGTGTCGTTATACATATAGGAAGAGAGATTCTGGTGAATTATATGTGTGGCAGAAGACTGAGGCTCCCGAGAGCCAGGGGGCATTGCTGGCTCAGCGCCAGCAGTTGTCGCAAGGTCAGAAAGTCGAGAAAAGGACGGCAAATATATGACGTCATCACTCGACGGAAGAAGCCTGGCCTAGCATCTGTTGCAGGTGGAAACACCGGTGCAGCACAGCCAATGTCGGCACTAACTTCGGAGGAAGAGAGGCAGCGACGGCGCTTTTCACATCTTTTTTAATATTAAATTTAATATCATGCTGCACACCATAACTTGAGCATACTCGAAGATCAAATGTCTTAGATGCATCTAAAAAACACAGGAAAACTGTGGAATTATGTCCATTATACTTACTAACCACTTCTTTTATTGAAGATATGCATAGATCAGTGCCATGCTTACGTTTGAAGCCAAATTGATTATACGTAGTTATTAAATATTCTTTGAGCCTATCCATGTCAGCATATTGTAGCCTATGGCTTGCGATCTCTCAAGTGTCGTATGCCTATAGAAGCAATGCTTAGAAGCAGCACTAATTGTCTTCCTAGCAACATATTTCTGCATGTCAGCGAGTGGTGCAAAAGCTTATTAAAGTGGGATTTGTCAGTGTGCTGTACGGACTCTTATTTTGGCTGTACTGAAGACGGAGCGGTTTAACCAATCAGATGAAAGGGGCGTTTCAGCGCCACCCACATGTGCGAACGAAATAGAGAGCCTAAGTCCCTCCCCTTCCGGTCGACCACCATGGGACCTTATTTCGGAAAAATACTGCATGGTAGTCAATGGCGAGAGACAACAAATATTTTGATCTCGTTTGAATTGTGCCCTGAATTACACATATGATGTTTGTCAATTTAAAAGATACATTTTAAAGTCAAGAAAGTCGCAGTTTGATGTAAAACTGTTGAGGTATAAGACTGTGAAAATACGTAATTACAAAGACTACAACCCCAAAAGGCGCACATTTTCTCTCAATGAATGAAGCTAACTTTACTGAAGCTAACTTAACTGAAGCTAATTTTACCGAAGCTAACTTTACTGAAGCTAACTTAACTGAAGCTAATTTTACCGAAGCTAACTTTACTGAAGCTAATTTTACCGAAGCTAACTTTACTAAAGCTAATTTTACCGAAGCTAACTTTACTGAAGCTAACTTTACTGAAGCTAACTTTACTGAAGCTAACTTTACTGAAGCTAATTTTACCGAAGCTAACTTTACCGAAGCTAACTTTACTGAAGCTAACTTTACTGAAGCTAATTTTACCGAAGCTAACTTTACTGAAGCTAACTTTACTGAAGCTAACTTTACTGAAGCTAACTTTACTGAAGCTAACGTCTGTCATTTCTTCTATAGTCTTACGTTATAATCGTAACGTTACGCCGTCATGCCTGAGTGTTTTGTACCAGACTGCACACACACGAGCAGCGGATCTCGCTCGTTGTTTCTCTTCCCGGGAGATGTAGTTCATTGAGCGATTTTCACATAAAACTAAACGTTACTCTTCTGTTTCATGACAAACTGCGGCTTTCTTGACTTTCATAATTATATTTTAAATTGACAAACATCATATGTGTAATTCAGGGCACAGTTCAGACGGAATAAAAAGATATAAGTTGTCTCTCGCCATTGACTACCATACAATTTTTTTCCGAAATAAGGTCCCATGAGCCGGAAGCGGTGGCGAGGGACTTAGGCTCTCTATATCAAAGCCATAAACTAAGGGTGTAACGATTCATTCATTTTCTCAACGCATCGATTACAAATCCTGCATCGATCAAATCCTGCATATGCATCGATCTTGAAACATGAATTTTTAAATCGTTTGTTTCGGTCAATAATCGTTTTTAAATAATAAAAAAATCGAATGAATCGCGATTATATAACATGGATATTGATAATGTTAAAAAATAAATATAAATCTTAAATTAGTTGCGTCTGTGAAGTAAAGTGCGCCCTCACTACAGTGGCGCAGTGGATTACGTCACTAATATTTAATTCGCACCTGTTTGCTGTCATTTGAATAAGCGCAGCAGTGCATTATGGAGAAATTTGCAAGGCACCAGCCAACATGAGAATTAAGGTTTGGGATTACTTCGGTTTTAGCTCAATTAAATGAAAGATTGACAAGTCTGTTGTAGTTTGCAGACATTGTAAATCTGAGTTAAAATACTTTGGAAATACAACGAAACTTGGCAACCATCTCCGCAGACGCCATGCTATTAAGATAGAAATACCTGCACCTAAAGCAGCTAGTATTTCAGGGTCAGACGTGAGAAGTCCTACTCCTAACGTATTTGGTCAACTTCAGAGTCTTCCCGAAAACACCCATCGTGCTAAAGCAATAACTGCATCTACTGCGAGATTCATTTGCAAGGATATGCGCCCCTATAGCGTGGTGGAAAACACTGGTTTCAGAGAAATGATAAACACTTTAGAACCAAGATACAAGATACCTAGCCGTCAGTTTTTCAGTGAAAAATGCATCCCGGAATTGTATCGGTCTACGAAAGAGGAGCTACAGCTTATCTTTCTCAATCTGTCCGTGTTGCCCTCACGACTGACTCTTGGACGTCGTGTTCGACAGAGTCTTATGTGACAAATTACAGCACATCTGATTTCCATGAACTGGCAAATGCAGGGCTTCGTTCTTCAAACAAGGACTCTAAACGAAGCCCACACAGGCAAAAACATTGGAGAATTGCTGCGCGATCCCTGCTCCGAGTGGACAATTGCAGACAAGAGTCCTGCTCTTGTTACTGATAACGCCCACAATATGATTGTTGCAGGTAAAGTTTCTCTTCAGGCTAAACTACTGAGGGGGCTTTCACACTAGCACTTTTGGTGCGCACCCGGGTTCGAATGACGTCAGAGTTCGGTTCATTTAGATGATGTGAACGCTGTCTTCCGAACTCGGGTGCGCACCCGCGAACCGTACTCGGGTCCGCTTAAAAAGGTGATCTGGGGTACGGTTCATGTGAACTCCAGTACGGTTCGCTGCCGATATGAACGCAATCGAACCAAACCGCGGAAGTGAACCGCTATTGGCAGGGCCGGCTCTAACCCTTTGGTTGCCCTAGGCGATTTTTATAATAAAAAATTATAAGTATTTATTAAACTAAACATGCTCTTATAGTTACTCAAAAACTTAAACAATAAATAGTTCATACAAATGCTACAAAGAACGTTCAAGGATATTTATATCATAGTTGCATTGTACAACTATATTTTATCTGACCATAAATAACTTTTAGTAGATAAATTACAACTACTACCACCACAAGGCCTACTATTATTACAATCTATTGGGCTGCTACAAGGTTAAGGGGTTTCGGGGGTATTTCCCCGTAAGAAAATTTTGTGCATTTTAATGTTAAATTCATCAATCTGGCGCACTTTGAGAGTTCAAAACTAAAAGCTCCAACCCATATTCAGTGTGCAAATTGAACAAAGAAAAATTCAAACCTCTTTTAATTACAGTGTCTGTCTTCATTACTCTACTACATAATAATAGATATAATATTAATCCCATGACAGTAATTGCCATAGGCTATATTGTAAAACAAATGCACTGAAAAATAAAGGAAACTTTCATGAGTATTGTACAAATTTCTATACTTGAAAGTAGACCCTTTTACAGCCCACGTGATCAAATAGTTGCGTGCGCATTTTGGCAACGGAAGTGGTGTTGTTTACCACTGGCTCTAACGTGTTAGCAACTCCGAAAGTTTATCAAAACGGTTTCCCAGCATCAAAATGTCTGGTTGTTGCGTTTACGGTTGCACTAATCGATATTCCACCAAGGGGCTTAAGTTTTATAGGATTCCAACAGGATCACGGGCACGGCCGTTTCAGAAGAACCGGCGGCGCCTGTGGCTGCAGGCGATTAAGGGCCTGTTCACATATCTCGCGTCTTTTGCACCCTCAAGTTCGTTATTTCAAATGTAGGCGAGCGGTATGCGCGCTCATAATGGAAGCGGCGCGTTCGTTTTTTCCAAGCGTGTCCGCGCCGCATCGAAATAAAAACATCTCAACTTTTCAGAATGCCGCAAGCACACCGTAGCTGATGGTTGCTTAGCAACGACAGACGCCTTCGGAGCGCAACCGCCCTAGCGCTTTGGAAAAAGGAGAACGCGGCGCGCCTAGCGTTTTCTACGCGTTTTTAGGCGCTAAATGTGAATGGCGCCTAAACGTGTTGATTGGCCCGAGGACATAATAAAATATGCTTGCGTCTGCAGCGCCCACTTTATATCCCCTCGCGTAGCTTGACCATAGAGCTTGACACGCTGCTGATTCTCGCCATACTTCCGTTGCCAATATGCGCGTGCATACGTTGCCACGTCATCATTGTGTACAAACAGTAAAAGGGTCTATTAAGCAAAACAAAACAAAACGAATGGGCCACCGATGTACGAGTTTTATGGGCCGTTAAGACAAAAATAGAAAAATAAAAGTATGAGATGTAGGCTATGTATCGGCCCAAAAAGCATGTCGGGCCCGCGGGAATCTCCCGGTTGTCCCGATGGCCAGAATATTTGACACCTTAATGGATGAGATGAGAAGACTTACCTCTATACTGGGCTTTCTTTTTATCTTGTTGCTTTCTCCGTTTTCGTCCCTGTGCACCAGAGGGTTTAGACCGCTTCATTTTCGATCAGCGCGCGCAGCAGCCGAGCACTTGCCTAACGTAACCATAGAACGTAACGTAACGCAACTAACCCCCACCCCCCCTTTAGGAAATGATCGACAATAATCATCCATTCAATCTAATAATCAGGTTGACAAGTAATTAAACGTATGGCTGAGGGGCGCCTTAGGATGATCATGTTTAATAAACATGTTTTTGTTTCGCTTGTCATTCTAATTCTATGATTAATGGGAGGTAGGCCAAGGGCGACACCAAAGCCCGTCTACGGAAAGCCTGGCCACTCCCTATTAAGTCCTATTGTACCGAAATTTGGTTGTAGTTCCACCAGAGTTCCACTGGGGGCGATCGTCCGAGTGCAAAATGAATGGGAGTCAATGGGGCTAGACGGCTAAATTTGTCTCTTTTACCCGATTGTCATTGAGAAATCTCAGATTTGAATGTAGGTTCTGCAAGTTCAACATGGGTTATAGGTCGAAAGTTGAATGAACGAGTGCTTATGTCCTTTCGATTTCTTACAGGTTGAGTTGTTGTTGCCCATAACACGCTAGCATTTTGCTAATGGACGACCAGAGACACCGCTTGATGGCATCGTGGCATATACGATATGGTACAACTACAATGCAGTGCAAATAGTAAATATAAGATACAGTGAGTAATAGTAAATAGTTTAGTCAATAAAATAAACAAACAGTATACAGCAAATAAAATAGTAATGAAAAGGCTATATAAAAATATAGGCTATATAAAATAAAATGACACAACCCTGTCTATTTTTGTTAAATTTCAGTTTTATTGATCAGTAAGAGACATTATAACAGTATAAGTAGCCTAAAAGGTATAATAAGTTATACAAGACAATAAATAAAGTAAACCATTTAGACACAGCAGGATACAACGTTAAAATAGCCAAAATATAAAGCTATGAAACTTCACTTTGCCCTCAGCCAAAACGATTTGCCAGGGAACAAATGATACGATTAATGATACCAAAGATCGCCCGTTAGATATACACAAGACGAATTATATCTCATGTTTAACCACTACTAGAGACATCAGAGCCGGGCGGCGAACGTCACAAGCACTAGCCGAGGAAAGGCTGTTCCAGGCGGGGTGCAGAGCGCTGAGACCCGGTGAAAGACTGGTCCTCACAACTCCGAAAACGTCAGATCAAACTTTTAAATAGGCGCTATCTTTATAAATAAACCACAGATTTGAGCTTTAAACAACTACATTGTCGACTGAAAAACTATTAAAACTACATTTCGTGACACAATAACAGTAGTATTTTTAAATTTCGCGGCTTCTCTCGTCTGTCTATGCGCGAAAGCACCAGTGAATGAAGGATTGCCGTAAAGCAGGTTTCTGGTCGTACGATGTGTATGACGTCATTGACATTTTAAAAGACTTTTTAAAGCAAATAAAGCAAATAGTGACTCTAAAAAATCTAACACCCAGTAATGTGTAATTTTGTTGCATCTTCTTTCGAATACAACATTCAAATTACTAGACAAAAAATTATATCCTGAGAAAAGTGGATTTTTAGGGGTATTGCTCCATAGACCTCCATTCATTCTGCACTCCGCCTGTGAGCGCCCTCATATGGACCTAGAGTGGAACTGCAACCAGTTCAGAACCCGGAAGTTTAATGTGAGTGGGAGTTCTCCCCATATTAGACATTCTCTGCCTATAGCAATCGCCGGCCCTGGCTATTGGTGACGTATAATGTATAATGTGGTCGACAGGACAGTCGTCAGTGCGTGTGTGTGTGTGTGTGTGTGTACACTTACCTTGACGAAAAGCGGGATTGACGCACTGCAAGCAGAGAGATGATTTATGCTTGCCTCTGCAAAAATTGTCTTCGGCTGACAGCCAGCTGTCTTTGGAACGATTTTAGTACTTTTGCGGCAGACATAGCCAAGTGTTTTTCTGTATCTTTTCTTTTCTTTGGAAACAAAACCAAAGGTTAAAAAAAAGAAGAACAAATGTGAAGCGACCAATTCTATCCATTTTGACGCCTTTTCATTCATAGCGGCGCCGGTTACCAAGCAACATGATTACGCGCCAGCTGCAGCTTGATGAAGCAAGCGTACCGCGGTTCGGATACAAATAATATTTGTGAACACAGTCCATCGGGGGCAGGGGGCAGGGAGCAGGGGGCGGGGCGGGGCAGGGGCAGGGGCAGGGGCAGGGGGAGGGAGCAGGGGGCGGGGCAGGGGCAGGGGCAGGGGCAGGGGGAGGGGGAGGGGGAGGGGGGAGCAATCGAACTCTGGTTCGGAACAGGCAATCGAACCAAGTGTGAAAGCGCCCTGAAACATCTCGAGCCCTGCGAGGACGATACAGACCTGACTTGAGAAATGAAATCAGCGATGACAACGGACTTTTCATCCGGGTATACAAACTACCGCGACATTCTGCTTAAAAGTAAGATGTCTCTCTAATTGTCAAAAGCAAAAGTATTGCAAATGCACTACAATCTATGAATTATTTATTATTAACACCAAATTGTTGCTTATAACATTGTTGCTTATACATTTTTTTTTTTTTGTTGTTGCTGCTAGCATCTGCATTGGACCCCCGCTTCAAAGGGCTACCCTTTCTAGAAAACGAAGAAAGAGAATTTGTCTTCACTAAACTTACTGTTGATGCCACAAACAGTGTAGCTATGTCTGCAACTTCCCTTATTTTCATGAACCAAATGCTGGCTTAATAACTATACTGTATTAAGGATTAAAATTATTGACTTGACTGGTGTTAGTATTTATATTTCATTTTGTTACAGATTCAAGTGGAACAGCAGGAGGATGCAGTTGAAGAGAAACCGCCAGACACAGCTGAAGAAGTTATTTTAAATAGTTAATAATACGTATTCTGTTTAAATTTAAATGGTAGGCATACTGTAGCTTAAAAGTTTGGGATGCATTTGTAATTAAAATGTATTTAAGGACAAGAAATGAAATGCAAACAAACTTTTTCATCATGTATTTACATCAATCTAATTAATTTTCTTTTTCAGATAAGATGGGTCCTGCCAAAAAAACTGAAAGCTATGGATTTGCTCTTCGGCAAAATCTTTCAGCAGGTGCCAGAGACCTGTCCACTATCAAGGTCTGCTAGCGTGGTCAGCAGAGACGAGGTACAGATCCATGGTTCCTCTGCCACTGACTGAAAATGCACTGGACTGGTGGAAGTCCCATGAGACAGAACTACCAATCCTTGCAAATCTGGCAAGAAGTTATCTTTGCATTCCTGCTACCAGTGTGGCCTCAGAAAGAGTTTCCAGCACCGCAGGAGACATAGTGTCTTCTCAGAGAAGCAGTTACGCCCACATTGTGTTGATCAGTTAATATTTGTGAAAAAAAATCTAAAGTAGATGGGGTTAAAAGCAAGTCATATCATAGCCATTTGTTTGTTCAAATCTGTCTTACTACACTCACCACCATGTTTTAATCGCACTCTGTGTGGTATTACTACGAGTTGCACTTTGCTGTATTTACACACTTTGCTGTGTTTCCTAAATGTTCAGGAAATTTCAGGAAAGCACTCATGGTGCATTAAATATGTAGAAGTAGTATTATTTTTCTTGGTTTACTTGCCTTAATGTATTTTGAGTCCTAAGAAGATAAGCTATTGAACTGAAGTCCTGAATCAAGTTACTGAAAACTTGTATTGAAGGGTCATGAATTTCCCAAAAATTTATTTTATTTGCTCAGATGCAGATGTATACTACAATTTACAGAATCGGTTACAATATAGTATGACTGTTACATTTTTTTTATGCTTATTCTTTTCCTATTGTTTTGCGACCAAGTCACGTGACTTTCAAGATTCCGGCCGTGAGAAAAAAAAAAACATGGCGATAATTTCTCTAGTTTTTAGTGAAAAAAATCAATATTTTGAGTTAGTTTCTGCATAAAAATAAGTTTTGATTACATTTCTAGAGATTTCCATAATATTCACTCAGTGAAATGTACATAATCACTCGCTTGCTCGTTGTTGCGAAGATTTTTTAGATCTCACCAGAATAATGTGAAACTGAAACGTTTTGGTTGCTACAAGTCTCACAACCAGTCTCACGGCAGTTCGTGATATGGTCACGTAATTTAATCTATTGATTCATGACACGGACACGATTTACTGTATTTCATTATTTTCGTCATGTCAGCACGTTTTTTAAACTAATGTATTTCAATGGGAATCATCTTTCGTGATCACAGCACGATTCTTTCTGCCTGTCGGTCTGCAACAGAGAAGCTGTTTAATCAACATTTATTCACGAGATCATGGTTTATATATTTATTTCAATGTTATTATTTGGGTCTTATTGCCAGAGAAGCTGGATTGCTTTGCTGTTTATTGATATTTTTTAATTATATTTTATATAATTTAAGACTGCCATACCTACCCCCAAACCAGCTGGAATTGTGATCAACTGAATACCACGCAGAAAAATATATTTGTGTATATTGTGTTGGTGACATGAAAGTGGTCACAATTCTTATTATTAAATACCTGCTGTTGCAGATTTATATAAATAAGTAAAAAAAATATTGTTTTTTCACTGTTATTTTATACTGTGTTTTTTGTTATCTTATTATTGACCATTATGCCCGCTGTTGCAAATTTGCAACATACCAAAATTTCGATTTATTTGTTGTGCAAAAGTGAAATTGATAATCTCAACATTATTTACCATCTACTTAAAGGCAAAAACACACATAATTTTTTTTTTTTATATACAGCTATATAAATTCAGGCCTTAAGGGATATAATATATTAGCCGAAGAAGTCTCATTCCGAACACATCGCGATATTTGGCATCAGTTCACGTGTGCCAGATGTTGGTAAGTGGTAAATACGCTGTCCTAATCATGTTTGATATAATGTCTTTTCTGTTTGTCGATATTAATCAGATTAGCTCACGTTCAGTCACTGCATTACAGTATATCTGTCATCTCCACGGAGGCTTTACGTTTTATTGCTTTCAAATCCAAAACAGGGTGATACTGTCTGTCACGTGACGTGCTATAGGCCTAGACCTTCAGTCAGTTGATCAAATTCATATCAGGCTTAAAGTAGTACAATTAGTTCCAAAGTGGTATTTGTAATAGAAGCTCAGTAAAAACAACACTTACCATGCTTTTACCACAGTGACCTTAGTTTGACTGTGATAGGTGTAGTAAAGGACAGTAATCACAAAACTTACCATGCTTTTACCACATCATTGGTAGTTTTAAAGTGATATTTGTTGTAAATGCATATTAACCACACAACACTTACCATGCTTTTAATGCTTAATAATGTATCATCCAATATTTGTAAGGTAAAGCAGTACTTTTTCCTTTAAATAATCCTATATATTATACATAATGATATTTTCTTTTCTCTTTTTTCAGCTGAAAAGACCAAAAGGGCCTTTCGGACTCAGTCAGCCCATTATTGTTTGAGGAGAAGTAAACGGAGGAGACGAAGAGCTGCAAAGGCGTGTGTGTTGGTTTTAACCCTTAATCAAGCATTTTATCAAGCATTTGTTGTTTCTTAAACATTTTCTTACAAATCCCATAACCCAATCAGTACAAACATAGTCTCAAAGTCTTAATAATTCACAAGATTTAACAAGTTGTCAAATTTGTTCGATAATCGTACATTGTACATTGATTATTGCTTGCTATTAAAGACATACTTTTATTCATAGAAATGCCCACATATCAGTGAACTTATTACATAAAAATGCATTTAACATGCATTTAACTAATCGGTTATTGGTTTCTGAGAAGCCAGTGAAGAGTCTTGGGAGATGGTACGATGAGGATCTAAAGGACACAGTTCGGGTGGGAGAAGTTAGACGACAAGCAGTGGAAGGGTTGAAGAGCATAAACAGCTGTGCTCTACCAGGCATACTAAAACTCTGGTGCTTTCAGTTTGGTCTACTGCTGAGGTTGCTGTGGCCACTGACTGTGTACGAGGTTTCTTGGACAACAGTGGATAAGCTGGAAGCGTTAATAAGTTCATACATCAGGAAAAGGTTGGGAGTTCCACGCTGCCTCAGCAGAGTGGGACTTTATAGTAAAGGAATATTGCAGCTGCCAGTCTCTGCTTTAACCGAGGAGTTCAAGTGTGCCAAGGTCAGACTGGAAATGACCTTAGTAGAGTCACGCGACAAATGTGTAAGGAAGGTAGCACCTGCGTTAAAAACTGGTAGAAAGTGGTCAGCAAAGAAATCTGTGGAAGAGGCAAAGGCTGCCCTTCAAGTTGGTGATATCGTGGGACAGGTACAGCATGGAAGAGGGGGTTTTGGGCTCAGTTTAGCTCCTCCTAAATGGCACAAGGCAGGCCCAGCTCAAAGGAGGAAGCTGGTAGTCAACGAGGTGCGACAGCAGGAGGAGAGGATGAGGTGTATAAAGGCCATTTCCCAGGCCAAGCAGGGAGAGTGGATGAGATGGGAGAGTGTGGAACAACGCAAGATGGGCTGGCAAGACCTTTGGTCAATGGAAGAGAGTAGGATCAGTTTCCTTATCAGGTCAACATATGATGTTCTCCCATCACCGCAGAACCTAAACCTCTGGGTAGGAGAGGATCCCTCTTGTCCTTTGTGTTCATCACCTGCCACATTAAGGCACATTTTGACAGGATGTAAGGTGGCTCTTAGCCAAGGTCGGTTTACTTGGCGCCATGACCAAGAACTGCGATGTTTGGCTTTGGCATTGGAAGACAAGCGTAACATGACCAATAAGTTGCCACCTGTTCTAGCAAAACATTACACACAGAAGAAAATATTCCTCCGCCCAGGCGAGCAACCACCAAGAAAAGGTGTTAAAACCAATTCTTGCCCAGGACAACTGGAAGCTGCTAGGGACTGGAAGATGCTGGCGGATCTTGATCAGCGGCTCATTTTTCCACCTGAGATTGCCACCACTAACCTACGACCAGATATTGTTTTGTGGTCTGGATCAGCACGCATTTTTCAACTGATAGAGTTAACAGTGCCATGGGAGGATGCGGTAGATGAGGCATATGAGAGGAAGAAACTGCGGTATGCTCATCTGGCCACTGAAGCAGAACAGCGAGGATGGAGAGTCCGGGTTTATCCAGTGGAAGTGGGTTGTCGAGGATATGTGGCACACTCTACAACCCGGTTCCTTAGAGACGTCGGATTCAGTGGCCAAGAGTTGCGTCGCACAGTAAAGAACTTATCTGAAGCAGCAGAGAGGAGCAGCAACTGGCTGTGGTTGAGACGGAAAGATTCTGGCTGTGTACGGGCCGCCACGCTACGGTTTCGAAGAATTCTTGAAAAACTCAAAGAGTCTGTTGGTTTAGTTGTATAGTTTGCAGAGTAGTTACAGTTATTACGTCCTGTGTATTTTGCGTGAATGAGGATACGAGGATATGAGGTGTTTGGACAGATATTGTGTTTTGCGGTAGTATGCCATACGGAACCGTTGCCACTGACCGCTTTAACGACTTCAGTGGGGCTCGACAGCCTTAGTCAAACGGGTTGGCGCGTATGGTTGGGTTGCGGAGAGATCGTGAGAGATTGTGGGTAGGTCACATGTGAACTGCGAGGAAGGAGCAACCTCAGCAGCAGGAGGGATGTAGAGGTCAGTAAGCTGGGCTGAGTTGAGTGGGGGACGGAGGGGGTGACTCTGGGACGCCAGAGTCACTGTCGAGCCCTCTTGAGGTGTCGTGGGCTAGTCGACGAAACACTGAGGATGGAAGGTGCCCACTTGAAGACCCTAGAGATGTTTCCTACTCAGCTCAATCCAGACGGTTGTCATGCTGATCCATTGGGGAGACCGCACTGTGGTTGCAGCTGTTGTGTGTGCTGACGCGCCAAATAAACATCAGCCGTTAACACCAGACAGAAGGATATTCACATCACCAGATGGAAAGAGGCGTAAATGGATGGAGAAGCATAGGTTACTGTAAAGCTACGTCTTAGTTGGTGCTTATCTTGGCGAAAGTCGAGTACAAATCAGCATGAAGTTTTAACATCTACTCTCGTGTAATGGAAATCATAATCTTAATTATGCAACACTCTTTACAGAAAAATATCCCAAAGTTATGGATAAACTCACAACATCATCATCAAGTCCTGTGCTGGGCACATTGGGCAACAAGTGTCCTCCAACGTGTTCGATCCGTGGCCAAGTTCTCCACATCTTCCCATGGGACACTGACATTCTTCAGGTCTTCGTGAAACATCTGTCTCCATGTCTTCCCTGGTGTTCCCTGTGTCCTGATCCTCCTGCTGGTGTCCTCTTCATCACTGTCTATGGGTGGTGTTGTTCAGGCATGTGTAGGACGTGTCAGCGAGGTGCACCCTTTACTCTGTCTCAGTTTCTGAAAGTCTTCATGTGGAGTCCCACTCCTCCTCAGATCTCTGATATATGCAGAACTAATTTTGAAAATAGTAATTTATCTTTCTGGATCTGGATCCAACTCCTCCCCCTGGATTTCGTGTTCTGCAGTGAGGACCATCTCCCTCTGATTGCTGCTTATATGCCTGACATCAGTGATGTCTATGCTTTCATTTGAAATGCAGTAGATGTGCTAGAATGATCAACATGGATCATCTTCAACCATGCTTGAAGTGTTTAGCAATATAGCCACTGCAGCCTCTTGTTATACACATAGCTTCCCTTTATTTCACTGAAAACTGGCGTATGTGCAACTTTTGTTGCATTGTTGTCCCAAATATCATTACCCAGATCTACATTTTTATGTCCTAAGTAAAATAATCATGGTTATTAATTATATGTAGTTGTTTTTAAATTATGAACTAAACTAAAGAAATAATAAATTCAAAATTTTCAAATAAAATTGTATATTTACTGTACCAAACAACACTTTCAATACACAATATTCACCATACTTTATTACACAACACTTTAATTTGAGGACACAGCATAAAGTAGATAAAGTAGCATAAAGACAAATGAGATTCAAGTTAAATCAAAATGTGTCTTCTAAAATACATGAACATCATATTAATGCATTCACAGCTGCTGAAGCCACACACATGAGTGCCAGAGAATCAAAGTTAAGGAAAAGTTAAGAATGGTTTCTGGGGGGTTTTGTGCAGTGAACTGTTACTAGTTTTAGTGTAGTGTTGTTCTTGTGGGACTGGGGATATAGAGGAACACACTGCAACACTGCATTTTTGGGTGGGTGAAGGAAGGATTACAATAGATTTTTATTGAGAAACAGAATGTGGGGGTTGGGGTTTAGACGATTCCTCTTCTTGGACAAAACCTCTCCAGCCTTGGAAAAGATCCTTACACAAGGAACAGAGGATGCAGGGGAACATAAAAATGCCAGTGCCAGCTGGTATACATGAGGATACTGACACTTCTGTTGAGCCCAGACAGGGGAGGATTTCCTCTTTCTAACTGGCTCCATTATCAGGAAAAAGGAAGAGTCACAAAAAGCAAACAAATGCAAAAGGGCAATCCCAAACAAAAAGCAGTCTAGTCCAGATCCAAAAATCCAAAGCAATCCAAAAAATCTTGTCTAATTAATATAACAAGACTATAATATAGCTACTATAATTAATAACAATACAAATTTACTATAACTATTCTAACCTGATATAATGTAATAATATACAGCCCTACATATATGACACAATAACGACAATGAGAGTTCCCTTCCGAGGGAACTCCGCTGCGTCGAAAATCGACACTACGGGGAATGCCCTTAGCATGACGCGTCTGAAGCCTGAATAGAACTAGTCCAATCCTGATTGGTGCTGCGTGATGACGTCAGCCGTGACGTCGTAGGTGACGGTGAGCGGAACTATAAAACGGGCGCCGGAACCCGGAAGCGGCAGCTTTTTGTCCTTCAGCAAAGCGTTTTATGTGAATCTGTCTGTCTTATTTGGTGTTGTTTGTTCGGTAAAGCAAAGGTATTGTGATGGAGAAAACTGTGAAACAGTTCAGACAGTGTGCGTCCCCTTGCCCACGCTATTTAAGCGAGGGTGACACACACGCGCTCTGTGTTGTTTGGTTGGGTGTGGAGCATGCTCGGGCAGCGCTTGAGGGCGCTGCCTGTGCAAACTGTGAAACATTGCCCTTAAGAACGCTCCGCTCCCGCCTGAGCCTGTTCGACGAATCAGGCCAGGCTCGCGCTCCCCATGGATCAGGTCCCGCGTCTGTCGAGGCAGCGCGGCGCTTGCATTCATGGGGATCGCAAAAGGATCTGGCTGATAATGTTGAGACAGCTTCGGCTCTTTCTCAGCATTCATCGGCTAGTTCTCATGTTCCCGCTCACGGTTCGGGAGCCCGCCCTGCGGCTTCTCCCGACCGCAGAGAGGAACTGATGCTAGAACTATCTGAATCCGAGGATTTAGATGTTCTCAGCATCGGGGCAGGGGATTGTGAAATTCCATCACCACATTCCCCTGCCTTTGAGGAGCTGCTGGAGGTTGTGACCAGGGCTGTGGCTAAATTAAACATCGATTGGCCCCCAGAAGTGCAGGAAGCGACAAAAAAAATGAAACTTGATGAGCGCTTCCTGCAAGCCCGGTCACAGCCTTCTCGCCGGAGTCTCCCGTTTTTCACTGATCTCCACACCGAGGTGTCGAGATCGTGGAATAAGCCCTTCTCTTCTCGACTTTCCAGTCCCGATGTTCATTTATATTCATCCATTATGGGGTCGAGAGAGAGGGGCTACGGGACGATGCCGCGGGTTGAAGAGGCTTTTGCAAACCATCTCTCGCCCGATGCTGCATCGTCCCTGAGAGCTCCGGCGCTTCCCTCCAAGCCCTGCCGTACCACTTCGGCCTTGGTTGGGAAAGCTTATATGGCGGCAGGTCGGGCTGGTGCATGCCTGCATACTATGGGGCTTTTGCAGGCGTACCAGGCCGACCTCCTCAAAGAGGTGGACGACGGCGGGGAGGTCGCCTACGACGATATTCGCGAGATGCGTCGTACGGTGGACTTGTCTCTCCGTGCTACCAAAGAGACGGCCCGTGCAGTGTCCGCCCGTAAAGTTTGCGGCTCCACGTATTGTGTTCCCTCTCACGAGGTCTGCAGAAAAATTAAGTCGGTTAGTTCCTGCCAGTCAGATGCTTCAGGTCACCGATATCTCTATTTTAAGACCAGAGGTCAGTCCCGAAAGGCTGATCCCCTTAGTGGATTATCTAGACACCTGGAAGGGTCTTCAAGATATATCTCAGTGGGTCCTGCTCACAGTAGAAAAGGGGTACAGAATTCTGTTCAAATATCGTACACCTCGATTCAGCGGAGCGGTTTACACGCTGGTCAAACCAGAGCAGGGTCAGGTCATGGAACAGGAAGTTCAGTCCCTCTTGGCAAAGGAGGCCATAGAATGTGTTCCTCCTCAAGATTGGGAAACCGGGTTCTACAGTTGGTACTTCATAGTTCCAAAGAAGGATGGGGGGTTACGCCCGATTATAGATCTCAGAGAATTGAATCGGTCTCTGAGGAGATACAGGTTCAAAATGTTAACTATACCTCTAATTGTGAGTCAAATCAGATCCGAGGACTGGTTTGTCACCATAGATCTAAAGGATGCTTACTTCCATATCTCCATCCTTCCTCAGCACAGGAAGTTCCTGAGATTCGCTTTTGGGGGGGTAGCGTATCAATACAGGGTTCTTCCGTTCGGCCTAGCACTGTCCCCTCGCACCTTCACGAAGTGCATGGATGCTGCTCTTGCTCCTTTGAGACTTCAAGGCATCCGCATCCTCAACTACATCGACGACTGGCTAATACTGGCGCAGTCGCTGGAGTTGGCGGTTCAACATCGAGATGTTGTTCTGCATCACCTGAAGTGCTTGGGGTTAAGGCTCAATGTCAAGAAAAGTTCGTTAATTCCCCTACAGAGAACAACTTTTCTGGGGGTGGTTTGGGACTCAGTCACGATGCGGGCACAGCTGTCTCCCGCTCGTATAGACTCCATCCTGACCACAGTAACGAGTATCAAACTGGGCCAGGCTGTCACTGTCAAACATTTTCAAAGGGTTCTGGGTCTTCTTGCAGCAGCGTCCAACGTTATTCCTTTTGGCCTGCTGTATATGAGGGCCCTGCAGTGGTGGCTCAGGACCAGAGGGTTTTCCCCTTGGGGGAACCCTTTTCGCACGATCAAAGTAACACGCAGATGCCTTCATTCTTTGATCATGTGGAAGAAACCGTGGTTCCTGTCCCTGGGTCCTGTGTTGGGAGCACCGTGTCAGAGAAAATTTTTGACCACGGATGCATCCCTCACAGGCTGGGGTGCGGTAATGGAAGGCCGCTACACCAGAGGTCTCTGGAGGGACCATCATCTTTCTTGGCACATCAATTGCCTGTAGATGATGGCAGTGTTTCTGGCTCTCAGGCATTTCCTCTCGGACCTCAGAGGCCATCATGTTCTAGTGCGAACAGACAATATGTCGGTGGTCTCATATTTAAATCGTCAGGGGGGTTTGAGGTCGCGCCCTCTATGCAGACTGGCGCATCAAGTTCTCCTGTGGTCCCAGGGAAAGCTTCTCTCAATCAGAGCAATGTTTATCCCGGGGGACAGCAATTTGGGAGTAGATATCCTGTCGAGGCAGGGGCTGAGGCCCGGGGAGTGGAGACTCCGCCCTGAGTCGGTGGAGTTAATATGGAAGGAGTTCGGTCGGGCGGAGGTGGACCTATTTGCCTCCCGAGAGAATTCTCACTGCCCGCTATGGTACTCCCTTACCCATCCAGCTCCTCTGGGACTGGATGCCATGGTACAGACGTGGCCGAGGCTACGTCCGTATGCCTTTCCCCCGATCGCTCTGCTCCCAGGGGTTCTAGAGAGGGTCCGGCGGTACGGGATCAGCCTACTTCTGGTAGCCCCGTACTGGCCGGCCCGAGTATGGTTCTCGGACATCGTGGTCCTCCTAGCAGGCCCTCCGTGGCAAGTTCCTATCAGGAGGGACCTTCTTTCTCAAGCAGAGGGCACAATATTTCACCCTCGTCCAGAGCTATGGAAACTGTGGGTCTGGCCCCTGAGGGGGACCAGCTCATAAATGCAGGTCTCTCAACCGAGGTTGTTGAGACCATTCTAAACTCTAGAGTCCCCTCCACGAGGAAACTATATGCTTTGAAGTGGAATGTGTTCTCTTTATGGTGTAGAGATCACTCTCTGGACCCAGTTAACTGCCCAGTGGCTTCAGTGCTGGAGTTCCTTCAAAACCGCTTCTCTGACGGGCTCTCCCCGTCCACGCTTAAGGTCTATGTGGCGGCCGTGGCTGCCTTCCACACGCCTTTAGGGGTGGGCACCTTGGGGAGGCACCCACTTATTGTTCGTTTCCTTCGTGGAGCAAGGAGGATGAGGCCTGTCACCCAGTCCAGAGTTCCTTCGTGGGACTTAACAGTGGTTCTCAAAGGGTTATCCTTGGCGCCCTTCGAACCTCTGGGTGAGGTGTCGGAGAAATTTTTGTCCTTTAAAGTAGCATTCCTGCTTGCCATCACGTCCCTAAAGAGAGTTGGGGACTTACAGGCTCTATCGGTCGCTCCTTCTTGCCTCGAGTTCTCTCCTGGCAAAGTAAAGGCTATTCTCCATCCTAGACCGGGCTATGTCCCTAAAGTGCCCACAAATGTGGCACGGTCTTCTATCCTCCAGGCTTTTCATCCTCCACCCCATGTGTCGGTTGAGCAAGCTAACTTTAATTTACTGTGCCCGGTCCGAGCCCTGGAGGTCTTGCAGAGATCCTCAGGCTGGAGAAAGTCGGACCAGCTCTTTGTGTGTTTTGGGGCGCCTAAAAAGGGTTCTCCTGCTTCCAAACTGACTATAAGTAGATGGATTGTAGAGGCTATTTCGGCAGCTTACGAGGTGCGCAACCTGCCTTCACCTCTTCTGCTTAAGGCCCACTCCACGAGAGGAGTGGCTTCCTCTAAAGCCCTTCTTGCGGGTGTTTCCCTTCAGGAGGTCTGTGATGCCGCAGGCTGGGCCTCCCCTCACACGTTTATAAGACATTACAGTCTGGATCTGATCTCTACACCGGGTTCACAGGTTCTCTCGTCTTGAGTGTGCCAGATTGCTTCACACCAGGGCGTACTCTCTTAGTGTGGCGCAGTGGGTATTTCGTTCCCCGTAGTGTCGATTTTCGACGCAGCGGAGTTCCCTCGGAAGGGAACGTCTCGGGTTACGTCTGTAACCCTCGTTCCCTGAGAAGGGAACGAACGCTGCGTCCCTCGGCCACACTCTTCGCGCCCCTAGAGACGACTTGCTTCAGACTATTTAAAGCTGCCGCTTCCGGGTTCCGGCGCCCGTTTTATAGTTCCGCTCACCGTCACCTACGACGTCACGGCTGACGTCATCACGCAGCACCAATCAGGATTGGACTAGTTCTATTCAGGCTTCAGACGCGTCATGCTAAGGGCATTCCCCGTAGTGTCGTTTTTTGACGCAGCGTTCGTTCCCTTCTCAGGGAACGAGGGTTACAGACGTAACCCGAGACGTTCTCTTTGACTCTCTGACACTACTACACCTGCTTCTACTACTCCTGCAACACCCACAAGGTGGCATGAGTTTCGAACCCCCTTTATTCGGAAGCGACACTCAGACCGAACCGATGACGTATCCACACAAACCCATAGACAGTAAAAGAAATGGACACAGCGACCCCGT
This sequence comes from Rhinichthys osculus, assembly GCA_029959095.1. NCBI lineage: Eukaryota > Metazoa > Chordata > Actinopteri > Cypriniformes > Leuciscidae > Rhinichthys > Rhinichthys osculus. The sequence continues at coordinate 26,891,600 of JARWKJ010000025.1, read as the reverse complement.
TGATTTCAACGGAGAGAGTTGAAGCCCAACATGGGCACTCACTTCCTGATAGCCAAGCGCACTGCGCAGGCTCAAACTGAGCTTGACGACGTAGTTGTCACGTGAGCAACCGTTCTGACCTTCTAGTAGCTGTGCCGGGACAAATCTGAAACAAATCTGTTGTTGAAATATTTTGTCCCGTTGCTTTTATGAACTCTCTATCTATGGGCTTCTCCCTTGACTTTATGCCTCCATGTCCACCCGATTGCCTCATAGACAGTAAACGATTGCCTACGAGCTTCTCCTCCTGTCTATACGGTAATTTCTCTACTGTGCGACTGAGCGTCCCGTGGGTATGACGCAATCGTTAGCCTATTTTTACAAGAATGGCTTCTACGGGGCCATAGCGTAAGATACAAAGTAATGGAGCCTTTTATACATTGTCGTGTTTCTTTAGAAATAAATAATGGACAAATGGAGTCTTTGGATGCCTCAGATGTAAAGTTATTCGCTGTCAAAGTGACGCCAAAATGAATGGGAGTCAATGGGATGCTAACAACAGGTGATTGCCAGCTACAATGGCGGCCCCCGGAGGCAGCTTCAACTTCCGGCTGATTTTCATTTTTCACGTTAACAACACAAGCCTCGAATCGCGGCTTCATCTGGCACGCCCATTTTTTCTCGACACAAACTCCGACGCCTCGGTTCAAATGTCACATCACTACCTGCGGTATTCTCTACCTCCACGAAACGCTCTGCTGTCTGAACGGAGGACTAAGTCATTATCTCCATCCTGTTTTTCTGGAAGACTTTTCGTTGTACTTTTATTATATACTGAAGATTTCTATTCTTACCTCTGGACAGCATTTTCTGTTTATTAAAAGCCGTATTGCTGCATTTCGCTATTGGGTCGTCCTTCTCTCATCATCACAGTATGAAAGATACAGATTTTCCGCGGAAGGAATGTCTTATCTTTGTGAGCTTCTTGAGCCGCACATAACAAATGTGACTCGTCGAAGCCATGCCCTTACTGTACCGCAAATGGTATGTATTGCGTTGCGTTTTTTTGCAAGCAGTAGGCTACATACTTGTATGCGGTCGGTGGTGCAGAGAATCTAGGGAAAAACACGGTCTGTCGAACCATTCGCAAGGTGGTCCTCGCTCTGCAGGAGTACATAAATAGCTTCATTGTGTTCCCTGGACATTTATCGACCTTGTCCATAAAAGAGGGCTTTTATCAAATTGCCGGTAAGATATCTTGATAGGGGAACATCACATGAATAAATTTAACCTTTTACACTTTTTTTTTCTTCAAAAAAGCATATTTCACACTTAGAAATCTATTATACAATAGTCTTCAGTAGCTACCTGTTAAGAATGATTTTAAATATATATTTTTAATTCCTATAGGATTTCCATAGAGTCATAGGAGCAATAGACTGCACACATGTTGCAATCTCCACAGCTCCAGGAGAACATGAGGCGGATTATGTGAACAAAGTCCTTTCACAGCCTTAATGTTCAGGTAGGGCTATACTATATAGCCTAGGTGAAATGATTTTTTATTTGATTTGCATTGAGATCAATCTTTAAATAAATAGTAACTAACAGATAGGACAATTATTTACTACATTTCATCTGCAGATGACTTGTGATCATGAATGCAAAAAATAATAAAAGGTTGTGGTAAATACTCACCACTTTGAATTATATTTTTATATTTTGTCTTGATCTGCTGCCAAGAACGTTTGGAGTTGGGGTTGCATCTAAAAATAAATGAATATCAATCTTTCTTAGGGTGTAATAGCCTATACATTCACATTTTACATACATCTACACACACACACGTATGTATGTATGTATATATCAACACTAATACACACATTTTCATTTAGCATTTAATACATTTTTAATACGATTAGCCTACATAAATTTACATTAATTGTTTAACTTAGCCTACGCATTAACGCAATCAGCAATCTTTCTCCAAGATTGTTCTCTTGCTTTGGCAGCAGATACAGTGTTACTGCGTGCTTGAAAAACACTTATGTATTCTTCGTATTTCTGAAGAATAATCTCTTGCTCCTGCGCGAAAAAATATAAAAAATATTATGAACAGCAGCTATGCTAATTATTTCCCATCTGCTTTTCTGCTGTTATCTCAGGATGCTAGTCCCGAGGTAAATAGCGTTCGTCAGCTCCAGTTTGTATCCAGCCTCTCACGGAGACTTCAGATGCCCCAACACCTGCGATGAGACGACTAAACATCCCCATATATATATATACCAATTGGCTTAATCACTCTGTCTCCTCTCCACCAGTACGCTGGTGTGTGGTGGGCGTTCTGGCGCACTATGGCTGCCGTCGCATCATCCAGGTGATGCTGCACATTGGTGGTGGTTGAGGAGATTCCCCCCTTCTATGTGAGCGCTTTGAGTGCCGAGAAAAGCGCTATATAAATGTAATGAATTATTATCATTATTATTATTAAACGCCCGTGAAGAGACGACTCAACGCCGGCGATATGTTATGCCCTAAATTAATACATGATGATTAACTAACTGTATTTTTCTATGTACATTTCTAAAATGCACTTTCTGTACAGCTGCTTTGAAACAATATGTATTGTGAAAAGCGCTATACAAATACATTGGAATTGAATTTAATTGAATATAGCTCTCGCTCCATCCATATCGAACACGATTGGTTGTTCAGTGTCGACGTCACTCTTTTATGTGCACGCGCGCGTAGAGTAATCATAGCTTAAGGATCAAAGCCTGATTAGACAGAGAAAGTTGATGAGCCAATAAAGTACCAATAAAGCCTGATTGCATCGGTTTGGTTTTGTCGACTCAAAACCAATCCTGTAACCCCGAGTTTGTTCAACTACCATCATGGTACAGGCCCCTGTACAATGTAAAATTGTCAACATAATTATGTACTTACAACATTGTTTCAATACTAGACATACCAATGGACCTGCGCACCTATCTGTCTTCTTTGGGCACTTCTTTGGGCACTTATTTCGAACCAGTCCTTGATATTTTCTTTCTCTGCTGTAAAACAAGAAAGTCTCGACTTACTCTATGTGCAATTACTATTGTTCTTGAAACATATAAATTAAGATGGTTATAATTCAGATAATTTACCATATGATTCAGGAAAGAGCATTTGATGAGTAAATACTGATTTAAATATTCTAGAAACTTTACCTTAAAAGAGCTGTTGAGTTTGATATTGTAGAGATCTTAAAAAGACTAAGTATTCCTGTAAAACAGAAAGGATGGTAATTTTAATACATTACTTGCAGCAGAGGTTGTACTTCCTTCGCCAGCTGAAGAAAGTTCACCCTGCCACAGGAGCTGCTGATTCAGCTCTACTCAGCAGTCACTGAGTCTGTCCTCTGCACTTCTATAACTGTCTGGTTCAGCTCAGCTACCAAATCAGATCTCAGAAGACTATAGGGACGTCCCGCGTGACGTCACGCCATTTGGAGCAGCCATTTTGACGGAATAGAAAATGCTAGACCGCCGGTGATAATACAATAGAAAGTAGGATAATAGGCCTACAGCTTGTCGCGAAATATTCCTATCATGCCCGAGCGATGCTGTGCAGTTGGATGCGTTAATTCAGATACGTGATCATACAAAAGGAATTGTTAGTCGTGCATTGCTGCGCGCTGAATGAACACCAGTAAACTGGAGCACTTCGTAGTGTGTCAAAGAAACGCATCCTATATGAGATTAATCAGATGTATACCAAATGGCAACATTCTAATTTGAAAAATGAAGCCTACCCGGAAGTGCGAAAAACTGCAATACATCGAAAATCCGCTAGAGGGAGGTCCCAAAAGGGAGCAGATGTCCATAGACCCACATGTTAAAATGTCCGTTTTCACCGGTTTTCACAGCATAAATTCATGTTTTTACAGGTTGGTCCCATGGACTTTTATTGTATTATTCGATAGGTTCCGAGTGCCTGACAACTGTGAGGGGGGTGAATTTTTTTCTACCTCGTTAGTTTAGATCGTATTTAGATATAAAATGTATGACAAAAAAGGGCGTGGTTACTTTCATTGACAGCTTGATTGACAGCTGATAAAGGGCTGAGCCGAGTGGAATTCCTGAAATTTGACGTCTCGGCCATGATCTGACACAACACATCATACCACCTCTGTATCCTTTCTGAACATTTGTAATAGCATAGAGGGGGCAGCGGGGCCAAACTTGGGCCAGCGCATCCCTGTTCTTGGAGAAAAAGTTCGGACAGTGAGCGTTTTCTTGGGACGCGAACAGGTCCACCTGCGCTCTGCCGAATGTTTCCCACAGCAGTTGGATCGTCTGCGGGTGCAGCGACCATTCCCCTGCTGGGACATTGTTTCTGGACAGTCTGTCTGGTCCCAGATTCAGGTGACCAGGCACATGCGTGCTTTCAGCGAAAGGAGGTAGTGCTGAGCCCAGACCAGGAGGCGTTCCGTCAGCCTGTAAAGGTTTCGGGACCTGACGCCGCCCTGGCGATTTATGTATGCCACCACCGACATGTTGTCCGACCGGACCAAGACGTGGTGACCTTTTATCTGGGGACAAAAACGCTGTAGCGCGTTGTCGACTGCCAGCATTTCCAGACAGTTTATGTGTAGAAGCTTTTCCCGTTCTGACCACTGGCCAAAGAACGGTCTGCCCTCGAGCAGCGCTCCCCATCTCGAGGTGAAGGCGTCCGTGGACACCACCTTCACACTCGAGGGAGTCCCCAGACTCACGCCTGACTGATACCAGTCGGCTGTTTTCCAAGGTTCCAGAGCCGAAACGCATTTCATGTCGACCCTGAGGCGAAACAGACCAGAGGTCCATGCCCGGGGTGGAACTCGCGCTTTCAACCATAACTGCAGTGGGCGCATGCGCAGCAGGCCCAGCTGAAGTACCGAAGATGCTGAGGCCATGAGGCCAGGCCCAGTGTTTTCTGAAACCTTTTTAGCGGGACTATAGAGCCGCGGCGGAAGGATTTCGCGGCGCGCTGAATGTTCAGTCCGCGGTCTGGTGACAGGCGTGCTGTCATAGACAGCGAGTCCAGCACTGTTCCCAGAAAATACATTTTCTGGCTGGGAAACAGTGAACTCTTCGCCCAATTGACTGTTAGACCCAGATTCTCGAGATGCTCGAGTAATTTGGTTCTGTGTTCTAAGAGCTCTGAGTGTGATCGAGCTAGAATCAGCCAATCGTCCAAGTAGTAAATGTACGGGGTGCTAGGGACAGGCCGAACGGTAGGACTGTGTATTGATATGCCTGGCCCTCGAAGGCGAATCTAAAAGAATCGCCCTTCTGACGTGACGCTATTTGTATTTGAAAATAGGCGTCTTTCAGATCTATTGACATAAACCAGTCTTCCTGACGAACTTGCGCAAGGATTTTCCTGGTTGTCAGCATTCTGAACTGGCGCTTCACAAGCACTCTGTTCAGCTGTCGCAGATCTAGAATGGGTCTGAGACCCCCGTCTTTTTTCGGTACCAGAAAATATCTGCTGTATAGCCCCCCTTTGCTCTGAGCCTGAGATAAAGGTTCTATGGCCCCTTTGCTCAGTAGTTTCGCTATTTCGGCTCGAAGTAGATGAGATACTTCGTTGTTCACTGTGGTTTCGACTCGCGCCGTGTAACGGCGGGGACGTCGAGCGAACTGTAGCGAATAGCCTCTTTTTATAGTGTTCAACACCCATTCTGATACCCCGGGAAGCTTTGCCCACGCATCTGCGTGAATAGCTAGAGGTAGAATGAAATCCGGGCTCTGGTTGCGGCATAACGGTGGCTGCAGAGCTTCGGTGTACTGAGACATAAACACTGTGTTTACAGTGTGCGAGGCGGGGGGCGCGCCGATCACGGCGGGCAGCCTGGTCGCGCTCGTTTTCTCTATGACAGATTGTGGAGAGAGAACGAGCGGGACAAACCCCGTGGGGTTGAGCGTGTCTGTGAGGGAATGTGGGCGAGGGACAGCGGGCACACTCACTGCACTGAGAACACCGTCGGCTTGTGCTGAATATGTGTTGGTTTCGTTTCTATGGAAACCATGCGTAGCATCGTGTAGTGTTTGTGGGCACATTCACTACATTTTTTGCATAATCGACAAGAGTCGATTTTATTTGCGCTAGCCCTGTACTGTGGCGGGCTGTGTCTGTGTGTGGGAATGGGCACTGGGGCGTGTGCATTCTTACAACACTCATAACACCATCGGCCGTGGCCGGAACACCAGAAAATACTTCCATGGGACACGCATCGTGTAGTATTTGTGGGCACTGGGTTGTGGGCACATTCACTACATTTTTTGGACAATCGACATGAGTCGATTTTATTTGTGCTAGCCCTGTACTGTGGCGGGCTGTGTCTGTGTGTGGGAATGGGCACTGGGGCGTGGGCATTCTTACAACACTCATAACACCATCGGCCGTGGCCGGAACACCAGAAAATACACTCTTTATTGGATTTATCTGGGTAGCCATAAAAGCGGCTTTTGTGTGCAGGCAGGCGGGCAAATGAACCGGCTTGTTGACTGCTAAATACACTGGCACAGTCACATCGCGTGGAACTAGACGAGCTAAACGTTTTGGTGAAAATCCGGCCGCAACGGGATTTGAACACCGTCGCTTTCCTAGGAAGGCTAGGAAGGCTTTGAGACCTCGGGCTTGATCTCGATCCTCGGCCAGGGCCCGCGCTGAGGGGGGCGGCGTCCAGCAGAGCGAGAGCGCGGTCTCTGTTCTCGGGCCTGGCAGTGCTGAGAAGCGGCGGCGGGTGGTGCAGGCTGCGGCTGTGAGCTGCGAGCAGACGGCTGTTTCGAGCGAACTGCTGCGGAGCTAGAGCGCTTCGGAAAGAAGGGCTTCATTGCCTGCGATATCTTTTGAACCTCCTGTAATCTGTCCGGGAAATCTTTGACGGCAGATCCAAAGAGGCCAGCTGACGAAATGGGCGCGTCGAGAAACACAGAGCGCTCAGAATCCGTCATCTCAGACAGCGTCAACCACAGGGGCGCACCCGTGCATGGCTGACGTCACTCGGCAGGCTTTAGATGGCAGCACAATCTGAGCCCGCCGTCCAGCAGAGGGCGAGCTCGGGAAGAAAAGGCGCGGGTCTGGACTGTGACGGCGCGTGATCCTTTTTGAGGAAACATCCGTCCAGCCGGTTGTGCGCTGGCTGCGCAGGTGCCTCCCAGTCGAGGCCGAGGTGGTCGACGGCACGAGAGAGCAGACGCATCAAACTCAGACACAATGCCAGCCCATCTCCCAGAAGGCTCGCGGTCAGTGAAGGGGAGGTACACAGTGCTGGCCCAGTCCTCACTGTCCGACGCCAGGATAGAACAGGCCTCAGCTGTTTCGTCGATCTCAATGGCGGAAGCGGCGGCAGACGGCGGCCGTTGTCAATCGGTGAGCGACTCGAGCGATGCCGGCAAAGCTGTCGGGCGAACCGGCGAGCTTTGGCGGGCAGGAGAAGGCTCGGGGGCGCGCTGAGCACGGCGCTTATACGGTACTGTGTACAGCGGGCTGAAGTGCAGGCTCTTTAAGGGATGCCAGGCGATTCCTCAGAGTCACCATAGGCATCAGCTCACAGTGAGGGCATCCGCCGTCGACGAGAGCGAGAGCCGCATGATCCTCACCCAGGCAGGAAACGCAGATGACGTGGCGATCCCCGTCGCTGAGTGTGGCTCAGCACGAGCCGCAGGATCTTTGCATCTTTAAAAAGACGCAGCTCTTTTAGAGAGTAAACACAGAAAAGTGCGCGTCGCAGCGGCGAACACACGCTTAGAAGTGAAAAGCCCCTTACCAAGTGTATATAACACTAGCACGCGCTATCTTACCTCAGTTGTTTTTCGCTTCTCGCGACCTCTTTGCTTCGCAGCTCTACGTTTTTCGCTGACTTCACCAGAGTCAACAGTAGGAAATAAACGTGATTGTCAGACAGTTGCGTTTAGTTGCGATTTATTTCTGGTTGCAAGCCACCCACGCTCGCTACTTGGATTTGCTCAGGCTGCCCGCCTGTTTCTTAGCTTTCACCTCTTCCATGGATCACAAGCTCTCTGTTCCCGCTAACCCGTCGGACGCGCAGTCGCATGCATGCCCTGCCACCTGCGGTTCACTTATTGTCGCAAGGGATACCCATCCCTTTTGCGTGGTATGGATGGGATTAAAGCACGCAGAAGAAGCGCTTTCACTTCCTGAGAACTGCAGCCATTGCTTTGCCCTGCCGAGGAAGCTTCTTTGACGTAGACTCAAGGTTACGTCCACCCAAAGTACGACTCGAATGCTGGAGTATGTGAAAGCGTTACAGCTCCGGGGACTTCCCTAAGCATGCCTGCTCTCAGTTGGGCTGACCAGTCTAACGAGGGCTTACTCGAGGAAATCCTTCCCGGTATTTCCTCGCTCGACTATCGGACGAGGACCCCGCTATACTTGATGGCTCGAACGACGAGGAAACCATCCCGTCCGCCCAAGCTCCCCCGGTTAGCGGCTCGGCTACACTGCCTCACGCGGTCCTTCTCGAGGTGTGCGAGCCTCGTCTTGGCATGGAATGGCCGGCCCTCCAGAACTCCGCCGACCAAGAGAGGGATGTGTATGACGGCAAATTCCTAGGTCCCCCTCGCGGTCCTAGAAAGCAGCTCATGCCTGTCCTCCCCGCGTGCGCTAAGCACATGCATCACTATTGGAGTGACCCGCTAGATCTTAAGCACGGCTTGACGGGTCTGGAGGTTAAGGATATGGCAGCGTGTGGCATGGGCGACCCTCCCACCATTGAGCCCTCAATTGCCAGACACCTTAACCCCTCGCAGGGAGGGTTACTGGCCCCTCCTAAACCAGATCTTCCTAATAAGATGGCCCGCTTCTCAGCATCTGTCTTCCAGGCTTCGGCTCTCGCGGTACAGCCTCTAAATGTTTCCTCCCCCGTTCTACCAGCCTCGGTCTACCAGGTTGAGCTGTTGGAGGATATGAGTTCACATTTGGAGAAAGGCGTGTCATTGCCGACGTTTTGGAAAGAGATTGTTACCGTGAACGACCTGGTCCTTCGCAACGCCCCCCAGGCCGTCCAAGCCGGCGGACGTTCTATGGCCCTAACTGTTGTGGGGGAACAATCTCTCTGGTCTGCCGACAGCGAGAAAAGACACATAGCAGGAGCCCCAGTGGAACCTTGTATATCAAGCAGGGACACGTTTGTGTGCATTATATTTTGTAATTTCACCGGAACGAATAGAGAGTCTCCGCAACGGATTGAAGCGCGCGTCCGAGTGAAGACAGTGGGTGTGCGCGAGCCACAAGAGAAAACACTGTATCCACGCCACTGATCGCAGCGGCAACTTTGATCACTTGTTTTAAAAAACACATTTCAGTGATAGATCGACTCTTATTTAACAAACAAACAAAATGAATGCTCTGCTGGTTAACTGGAGATGTTTTATTTATATGTATTGGAACATTCAATACATATAAAAATATTTAATACATATAAATTCAATACATATAAATACAAATAAATGCAAGATATTTTACAGGGGGCGGTAAAAAAAAGTCAGGCACCGAAATCAGGCACCGAAATTTTCGTTCTTATTCGGTCTCGTCACTACCGTTTACGTCGGAACCGGTTCCCTATTGGAACCGCGTATCGGTACCCAACCCTAGTATTGATATACAATTGAGCTAATTTTAACCTGTCTGTAAAATATGTGTACATGGGCAATTAATTATAATCCTTTGTGGTTAATTGTCTATGTACATATGAATGCAGATGCAGGGAATATATGATCCCTTTTTGGGAGATTTAAAATGTATGGTTATCTGGTTCAAACCTGTATGAATAATTATTGATTATTAATTATTGAATACATATTCCCCAAATTGACCAGAAATGCTCTACACCACTATTGAGGTCTATTTAGTGGCTATCGCTGCATGTCATGTGGTGTTCGACAGCGCTACGGTGGGGCAATACCCCATTCGTAGGTTTAAGAAGGGCGCACGCCGCTCTCTTCCAGTCCCCAGAGAGCATTTCCTGAGTGGGACCTCTCCATGGTGCTGGATGCAATGTCTCAACAGTCGTTTGAGCCCCTGGGAAATATTTCCCTTAAGAATTTGTCTTTCAAGACAGCTCTGCTCCTGACCTTGGTATCTGCCAAGCGGGTCAGTGATCTGCATGCACTCTCTGTTCATCCCTCGTGCACTAAATTCTCTCTCAGTGGAGATAAGGTTTTTCTCAGGCCCAACCCGGCCTTTATGCAAAAATGCCAAAATGCTTCCCGGCATTCATGTGTGAGGTGATTGAGCTTTCTGCGTTTCACCCAGCTCCTTTCTCCTCGACAGAGAATCATAGGTTGAATGCTTTGTGTCCCGTACGTGCCCTGCGGGCGTACTTAGACAGGACCAGCTCATTTAGAAAAAGCTACCAGCTTTTCATCTCTTGGGGCCGACCGCACTCAGGGAACCCCATTTCCAAGCAACGCCTTTTTCATTGGCTTGTGGAAGCTTTATCTTTGGCATATGAATCCAAGGGAGCGCAGCCTCCAGGGGGCATCCGAGCTCACTCCACTAGAGGTATGGCTGCCTCTCGGGCTCTATTTAAGGGACTCTCTTTGCAGGACATAATGTGCTGCTGCAAGCTGTGCCTCTCCCCATACGTTTGTCAGATACTACCGGCTTGATGTCACCAGAACCCCGGTAGCTCATTCTGTCCTGGGAGTTGGCTCTTTGTAGCTTTGTGCTCTTAGGCCCTCTACCCCTCTTTAAGCCTGGGCTGCTTAGTCCAGCACTTTTAAAGTCACTAAGCATGTTTCTAACATGCACCTGGCACCATATATTCATCATTATGAGTGTGGTCAGGTTTATTCACAAATGCATGTTACCATGTTATTCTTTGTTGCTAATGTAAGTCCGTCTAATTTGATCCAATGGCGGCATTCAAATTAGCGGTGAAGGTCTCATGGAGTGTTCCGTCTCTTCCCATCATGGCAAAGGGATTTTTAATTAAATGCAATATATTTTATCTTATGTATTAACTCGTTTCATCTGACTCCATAAAATGAAAAAGTTTTTCAATGATATCTGTGCATCATTAAATATATGTTAATGTTTGACTATTCCTTTTAACTCCAATGAAAATAAAGTCAAAGTCTGTTAGAATAATCAAATATAACAATTTATTATGTCAGGTAAAAGTATTATGCCAATTTCATAATCAGTTCAAAGATCATCAATATAAAACATCAAATGCTTTTACAAACCCAACATTTAAGAACTACCTGAGCTAACCTCACGGGCTATCTGAAATACAGAAAGAGCCATGACTCCTTGCTGCATTCCATTAAATAGCCAGAACTTCTTTTCAATGGTAATTCGCATTCAGGTTACAACTTATTTTGGGGGTAGGGGAGAAAGGCCATTTGCATAGAGTCCACCTTCCTTTGTGTGTCATCTCTAAACTTCTAAAAAACCTTATTAGCTTTTGTTTGACCAATTTGGAAATGAGACATCTGTACCACTCACCCTGCAGTTTAAATTATACTAAACAAAATACTAAATGATAATCATTCACATTAAACCATATTCTTATGTGAGTTTTTATGCGTCACTGAGAGAGAATGAAATGTAGATGAGGTGAGACTTTTGTCTCCGGGGAAGAGGGGGGAAGCCAAATGTTAATTTCCAGCTTCAACCAGTTTTCTTCAGTCTTACACTAATGTGTCTTCCTCACTTTGTGTGGTGGATTCCTTGTGACTTGTCATGCACCACCTTTCCAGGTGACCGTCCTCTGGCTTTTAGGGCCATGTGTTTCTCATTGTAGTGTGGAGATATCCACCAAGCTTGCCCTGCTTGCTGCACGAGAAGCGAATATGCTCACTGAGGTAAGATAGCGTTTGCTAGTGTTTTATACACTTGGTAAGGGGCGGGTCCCTTACCGGGCATTGGACACGCGCTTCTGTCTATCAGGCCAGACTTGGTGCAATTGGATGCTTCTGCAGAGGTCAGGTACGGATGCCCTTCCCATAGGTGGATCTCTCCCCTCGATGTTTCAGAGAACCAGGGTTACGAACAGTAAAGTCTTTTTTTCACAGAACCCATGACTCTGCCCATTCATTCGCTGATAACGAACCTGTGTGCTTTGAGTAGGTAAAATCTGGTGGCTTGTAATGAATTCTTAGGGTATAAGTCCCTAGGTGGCGTAGTCGACAAACAAAAATTATATTATTAATTATCTTTTAGATAAGGCTGACTCCTGTTTTGCCGGTAACCTTTCGGTCACACTTGCATTTGTACTTGCCAGTTCCTTAACAATCACTGGAGCCTACAGTAGGATGGCAATGTCAAAACACTGCTTCATGAAGCTTTGAAACCTTTACGAATGTTTTGTTCCGAATCAATACTTGGGGAGCTTGCCACAATGTAAAGGGAGAAATAATTTTGTTTTGATTACAAAAAAAGAGTGTGTGAGTTCTGTCCCTATAATGCATCAGCAAAGTTCACAATGGTTATTTTACGCAAACAATTATTGTAACAATTATTAGGTATATACAATACAACTTTATTTGTATAGCACGTTTTAAAACAACTGGTGTTGACCAAAGTGCTTTACAAGGCCAAGACAAACAACAAAATAGAAAACATAAAAAAAAAAAAGATATATTAAAAGCTATTTTCAAAGTTGATTTAAAAATTGACAAAGTTTGGGCGGATCTGATGTAAGCCGGTAGGCTATTCCATAGCTTGGGGCCGAAGACTGCAAAAGCATGATCACCCATATTTTTAAGTCTAGTTCTAGGGACAGATAGTAAATTAGAGTCCCCCGATCTGAGTGATCTTGACTGTGTGGGGGAATGTAGTAGTTCAGATAGGTACCGTGGAGCCTGGTTCTGAAAAGACTTAACAACAAATAACAAAACTTTAAAATCAATTCTATATTTCACCGGTAGCTAAAGAAGCAAGATCAAAACTTGTGTAATGTGTTCACATTTACGCTTCCCTTTGAGAAGCCGTGCAGCAGCATTTTGAACTAATTGCAAACGTGTGATGCATATCTGAGGGGCACCAATGTATAGAGTTACAATAGTCGAATTGGGAAGTTACAAAAGCATGCATGGCAATCTCAAAGTTCTTTGCAGACAAGAAGGGCTTAACCTTGGCTAAAAGACGAAGATGATTAAAAACAGGACTTAACCTTAAATGATAAACAGATAGGTGCTGTGCAAACCAAACCCCCAGATTCCGAACACAGGTGGTACTGTAAGGTAACAACGTTTGGAGATCAAAATCATGAGTACTGCGATCATTTGAACCAAATAAGATAATTTCAGTTTTGCTCTCATTAAGACTCAAGAAATTACTAGCGAGCCAGAGTTTTAGTTCATCCAAACAGTCCAATATTGGCTTTAAAGCAAGTTTATCATCACGCTTCAAAGGCAAGTAAATTGTGTGTGTCATCAGCATACAGATGAAAAGATACCCCATATCTAGATAAACTAGAGCCCAAAGGGAGCATATAAAGATTAAACAGTTCCGGGCCAAGAATAGAGCCCTGAGGAACGCCAGACCCCAATTTCATTTCAGACGAAGATTGTTGCCCGATCCAGCTTGAGTAACTCCTATTAGTTAAATATGAACAGAACCAATTTAGCACCATACCTCGAAAGCCCATACACGCTTCAAGATGAGAAATGAGGATGTTGTGATCGACCAGGTCAAATGCAGAGCTAAGATCTAGCAAGACCAAAGCCACAGATTGCCCGGTATCGTGGTAAGCATTATATCGTTCATGACTCTTAAGAGAGACGATTCTGTGCTATGACGATTTTTAAAACCCGACTGAAATTTCTCATAAATATTATTATCATTCAAAAAAGACCAGAGTTGACTCAAAACCACTTTTTCTAGAATTTTCCATAAAGGGTAAATTTAAAATTGGGTGGAAGTTACTCAGAAGTGTAGAATCCAAATGAGTTTTTTTAAGACGAGGCAAAACCGAAGCATGTTTAAGACAGTTGGGAACGATCCACGTGTGAAGACATTTGTTGATGATGGACAACAAATCAGGACCGATAACTTGAAATACCTGCTTAAGAAAAGTAGTGGGAATCACATCCTGAGAGCAACTAGTGGGTTTTAAAGTTGCAACAATCTCATTTAGAGAGTCCAAAGAGATAGGCTCAAAGACAGACCAGATAGAAGAGCAGACGGGGACATCAAGTGGCGTATATGCTGACAAAGGCATTTGATCAGTGAGATCTTCTCATTAAAATAAATCGCAAAATCCTCACAAAGAGAGTCAGACATCTATGGAAACTGATAAGTAGTGGGATTAAGAGCAGAATCAATTATTGAAAATAAAGCATTGGGCTTATTGCTGTTAGATATAATCATCTCAGAAAAATATTTACTTAAAAGGAGCGACAGCATTTAAGATGTTTGAACAGATAGAATAAAAAAAGTTCAAATGTTCATCAGCATCTAAGAAGCCTAAAGATGAGACCAGGTATATAATGAGTTATAATATATATATTTTTTTGCCTCATTTAAGTCATTGTGCTAAAGAAATCAACAAACAAACTTAAAATGAATTGTTATAACTGAAATATCTATTTATTTATCACATGTAAAAACATTAATACATTTAATTAAGACTAAAAAAAAAAACTTAACAGCAATGCATTTTAGGTAAACCAATCTTTTTATTTGTAATGTAATTTAATTATTGAAAATGTTTGCTACATTAGACTAATATGAAATCAAATGTGCAATGTAGAAACCGATCAACATTTATATGTGGACAAACATGCATCAATGTAAATGCATTTCCTATTAATAGAGTTTTTTTTATAACAGTGTTTAACATTAGTTTCAGTTCTTCTTTTAGGTTTGCCGTGAGGCTTGTGCAGAACTCGCTTTCTTGTAAACTACTAAACTAAAAGTCTGTTCCTGTAATTCAGACCACTGTGTACTTCCTGTTTATTTCACAGATGGCTGAAGAAAACCTGATTAGATCTAGAAATAATACAACTTAAAATTAAATACCAAAGTGACCTAAATTTGATGTTAAAATTCATTCAAAAATTCAATATTCAACATTGTCAACATGATTTGTGTAATAATGATAAAATTAACTTTTTACAATTTACAAAGACTAAATACAGTAGCTGCAAAAAAGACTTAAATGTCACACCTGAATTGTTTGGAAGAAATGCAGCAAGTCAGAAATCAATTGCAAAATTGACTTACTTGGAGACATAATAATAGTTTTAAGGTTTTGGTTATGTTTCATTCATTGAAGTGGTTGACTTTCTAACCCTTAAACATGTATAAATGTCTCCTTATTAATCACAATAAACACAGGAAAGTAACCTTGGAGCAAAATCATTGTTTATTATTACTTGTTATACTGTAAGCATACAAAGTCAATGTCAAATAATACATAAGCTTGAAAATTATATTATGCTTACTACAATTATGTTGTGGATATGTTCAGACTTAAACTAAAAGAATAAAGCAATAACAAAAACTAAAAGTTATACCAATTCCTTTCCTCTCTGTTTTGTCTAGCTCTGTCCACAGTACGTTTCAGATCCATTCCCGCAGCCACACCAGCTCCAACTATAACTAGAGGTAAAGCCACCGCTACCTCCGCTACTCCCAGCGCGGCAAATCCTGCTATTGCTGTTCCGGTTCCTACAGCTGATCCAACTCTCAATCCAAAATCTATTGCCTTTCTTTTCATCTCTTCACTTTTTATCTTTGTTTGAGCTGCTTCATACATTTTATTTGTGTAATTGCTTCCTCCATTTTTCCCGACCATTTTGTCGATCTTCTCCATCAGTTCAGTGACCTGAGTGCGGTTCATCATGTCTTCATTGCTGAACGCGTGATATCCGCCACCACAGCTGTTGGTAAGTCTCCGAAGATGCTGGCTTTCTGCTACATACTGTTGCAAAGTCTTACGTCTCAGCTGATCAGCGCGAGTGAACAGAACGATGGTGTAACGTATAGCATCTTTTCCAAAGTTCTCCTGAATCAGTTTTACTGTGTTCACCTCCTCCGCTGTGTATCGCGCACCGAGACTGATCACCAGCAGAAACACATGAGGACCAGGAACCGACAGATCAACACACTTATCTATCTGTGTCTTCATCTCTTCTCTAGTCAATGATCCACAAAAACCTGGCATGTCAATCACAGAGATTACTCTTCCTCCTTGCCGTGCAACCCGTTTGCTGGACACGCTTGTAACTTGTTCAGGTGAAGCCTCTACGTGAAACACTTCCTGTCCCAGGATAGTGTTTCCTGTCGAACTCTTCCCTGCTCCAGTCTTGCCCATCAGAATAATCCTTACATCAGACACTGAAAATCAAGAAATATCATTATATTTCAAATAAGATTTCTTCCTAACAGCAGGTGGAAAGTTTACACAAAGGTGTTGAACTAAGCTTAGGCCTTATTTGGAAAGTTTGAAAAATGACCAAGATGCATCAATGCAATTCATGATACGGTGCTTAATTTAAAATGCAGAAAGACTGAATACAGGATCTTAATAATTAAGGTTACCATATGTTTTTCTATGTCAACAGTTTTTCATTTAGCCAAAGCTACAACAAGAAACGCTTTGCTTTCTTGCAAACAAGAAAAGCAATTTTTCATAATCCTGTAGAATGATAAACAATAATCAAAACCAATTTAATCAATTATTATCAAAATCAATTTCAGAAAAATATTAACTCTTATACAACCATACAATATTGAACTGTCATTGAACTTTTGACTTATAACCAGACTTTAGAATAGAATACCACCGTCTAAATAAATCTATACCTTGATGTACATAATATTGTCCAATGAAAGTCTGACAAAATTAAAACATGTTATATCACTTTCAGAAACAAAAAGGTTAAAGTACTCACCGAATGTAAAATCTGAGTAATATGACATTCTGTAATTGTCATTTGACAGTAATGTCTCTGTGGAAAAAAAAACACAAACAAAAAAAACATGTTGTTTAAAGTTTTTAATTATTACTATTGCATATTCATGTTGCTTAAAACCACTTAAAATATTGTCAATAAATTACTTACCCCTATCACTCATTTCTGAATTGTTCTGGAGATGTTTTAGCTGTAAATGTTGTGTATAAGCTTCACTGTTAATGTTGATCAATCAATCAAAATATCTTATGTATCTTGTTGAACGCTCGCCGATGATCTGCCCTTACTGCCTTAGCTTACTGTCAAAAAGTCTATTATAACAGGAAGCAGCAGATGTGTCAGGTGCGGATGCAGAGAGAGAGTGAGGGCTTAAAATGCAGAGAGTATAATGGGCTTTTTTTAATAATATTTTTTTTTTTTAAAGACAACAAAAAACACCTTGTAAGAGATAACAGGACTGGGACAAAGTCAGGGCTGTATGGATAGTTGCACATAGCACTGGTGCTACAGAGTTTTGTAGCACAGGCCACACAATTGCACATAACAGGGATGTAGTGGAGGCTAAACGCACGTAAACGCCGTTTACGTACCTCCCAATATTCGGAAATAGCGTTTACCCACCTCCAAAGTGCGTTTATCCACCTCTAAATTGCGCGTATCCACCTCTAAATAGCTATAAATTAAGCTTATGTCGTTTTAGTTTCATATTGTTAATTATTATTTTCATAGGTTGTTAAACCTAAGACGAACTCTTTCATATTGCGCTGCATTACTGTCAGTGTTGTTGACTATTACTGACGGACGGTAAGCAGCCTCTCGAGGAGAAATCTACACAAATTACACACTCAGTTAACAACATACTGCCTATAAAAAATCTAAATGTGGAGTTTTTATATTTTTAACATATGTTAAGCAACCTAAATTATTTTTCCTGAACACCATCACGATTGAAAATGCGACATTGATTTCCTACAACAGTTCAATAAACAGTTAAAATTAAGTCACTTACATTGTAGATGCAATATTGGCTGTTTTTGTTCTGTTTCAGCAGCGAAAATAGTTCCAAACAAAAATCACAGCAGAACCACGGCACATCTCACAGGAACACTCAATCTGTTTTCATTAATGATTCAGCATTTTGAACGAATCGATTGAGTCAAAGATGCAATGACCCATTCATAAACATCTGTCTGTCTCAATCTTGAATGAATCAGCCGTTTGAACGAATCGTTTGAATGAATGAATCAATGACTCACTCATTAAGACGGTCGCCTGCCGCCACCTACTGGCGGTTTAGTGTTATGTTTAAAAGTAGATAATTCTTTCCAACGTTTCTTATTTGTAAATTTAAATCAATTTCATAACGCTATTTTATGTAATTGTAATTTTTCAGTGTAAATGATTTAATTTGATCAGCCCTATAGTGTCTTATTATTCGAAATAATTGAATTTATTGATCAAATTTAGGAATTTAAAATGAAAGATGAAGCATACATTTAATAATATTGGGGGAGGGGATGCCCTTTAAAGGTGCAAATATTACAATATGCCGATTTAAATATCAAAGCTAATTGAACACTGATGACAATATTGTTTCAGAATAAATTAACACACACACACACACACACACAAAAAAAATCCGGACGAGAAGCTTTTTTTACTCGGACAAGTGAATGACAGATTTACTTGTCCGAAGGACAAGCGTATGAAAAGGCTTAATTTCGAGCCCTGCCTATAGCAATGTCATCAGGATACACATACACAGGTAGGCAGTGGCCCACCTTACCGGGTCCACCAGAATTTATAGTTTACCCACCTCTTTTTTTACCACTACACCTCTGCATATATAAGATGTGTTGTTACCATCTCTGAAACCACAAGTAGTGCAGTTCATCTCTTAAACAGGCGTGTGAATGAAAGAACATTAATGTTCCATAAATACAAACCTTTTCAGACAAACATTTTATTTGCCCAAATTGGCAGACTGCAGGAACATAACACCTTTTGCTGAACATTAAGTCAATTTTGTTTATATAGCCAAATACACTGTTAGCCCGGATTTTATATCTACGTAATAAAGAATTTAATTACAATTTAATTAAATTATTTAAGTTTGATTGCATTTCCAATTAAATATAAGTAGATTCTTCTGATTTGTGGACATCATTTGAATGTGTGAATAAATGTAAGTTAGATGGACTCAAATTATGAAGTTTTTCTCTTGCCTTCCACACAGCGGTTTGATGAGTCAGCTTACGCCATTTTGTGTTGGTGTGTGTGAATTCAAGGAGCTGTTGATGAGTAGCTGCTGGAGCATTTGTTTTAGCAAGTTCTATGGAGATTTTTCCCGACTTTACCTTTTTGTCGTTTCTTCGTTTTCCTCGAGAGTCCGTTTGTGAGCAGTGAAAATCAGTGTTTGTTTGTTTTTTAGCTAGCTAGATTTCCCACTCGCGTGCAGCGGACATAGCTTGAACCCCTGACCGGTGAGTCCGACGTACGTTTTTTTCTTTTTCTTCCTATTGTTTCTTTTTGACTCGAGGAGTTGTTGTCGAGACTGAGAGTGTAACTGTTTGAACCTCCGGCCGGTGCCGAACACCGCGATGATCTCATGAGTATAAACAAACCATATAGTTTTGGTGCAATTTGTTGTGATTCTGAGATACACTGTTCATATGCTTTACAATAAAAGCTAATTTGTTAAAACAAACAAATTTTTCTTTTTATGTTTTATGAGGAAAAGTTTTTAGGGCATGTAAAATGCATGTTTTGTTGTATTTCAAATGCAAATTTGGAATTGAATTGAAATAAAACAGAAAAATTTATGAATGTACATTTATTTGCTTTTTTTCTTAACTTTCTAGTTTAACAAATTACAAATAAATCAATTGATATAAATTTTACTTACTTAGTAGATTGACCTTAAATATACTATGTAGAGCCCGACCGATATGGATTTTTAGGGGCCGATGCCGATACCGATAAAAAAAGCTAGATACCGATATATCGGCCGATATTATTCATGTGTATATTATAATACAGTAGCAATATTATGTATGTGTATTATAGTACAGTACCAGTCAAAAGTTTGGACACACTTTCTTATTGGTATGAACAAACTTTTGATGGGTACTGTATATAGAATACACAGTATAAACAGAATAAATATATAAACGTTTTGCAATGATCACTCAAATGTGGTAATCAAACTCTTGTGTGACACAGATATGTAATGGAGGCAGGGTGAATGATAGAATGAGAATGATAGATTTGAGCTGTAACCAAACTAGTTTGCATTGCATGTTATATTACATTCTAAATACTGTTGCATAATCTTCACTAACGACTTTGTCTTTTAATTTAGTCACGTTATATAAAGCATAACATATCAATAAATATATCAAAAGTGTCACTGACAAAACCTTATTATTCAATTCAATTCAAATGTATTTGTATAGCGCTTTTCACAATACATATTGTTTCAAAGCAGCTTTACAGAAAGTGCATTTCAGAAATGTACATAGAAAAAATACAGTTAGTTAATCATGTATTAATTTAATGTAAAATATTATCTTCTATTTTTAGTCTTAATTCCTTTAATCTCTACCAGTGGAGGAAGAACTCAGATCTTTTTACTAAAGTAAAATTAATAATATCATAATGAAAACGTTTTTAATTACATATGTACAGTACTTTTACACTATTTTTAAATAAGTAGTAAGCAAAATGTACTAAACGTGATAATAATTATATAATTATATTTATATTATGTATTTATGTTATAATTATATAAAGTATTGCTTGTGTAACGTAGCGTTAGGCAGAATGAGCTTCAACACTGTCTACACCGGACGCGGCCGTTATTGCTCGCGTCGCAACAGCTGTTTAACCGAGACGCGAAAAAGCGCCCGTTACAAAGCAGAATGGGGCATCAGTTTACTGTCGGAGAAATGACGCTCGCGCAACGCATTTTAATCAATGTTTCATCAACCAATTGCCTGGATTTAATACATAAGAAGTACATATAGCAGACAATATAATCAGGACTTCTTAGCTGCGTGCTCTCCCTAGTCATCACAAGCTCACACAATACGTGACAGAGGCTGGTAGCAGAGAAATCAATTCTGTGAATTACACTGCGCAAATAAAAAGTAATTGGCTCCTACCCACAGGATGAAGAAGGGTTGGCTCTCAACAGAACATAAAATATCCATTTTATTTTATTTTTCGTGTTCGCATTTATGAGGAAAAAACAACGGATATGACAAGCTCTGAAAGCGGCACTAAACCACTTTAAAACTTTCACAGAGCCCTCAAAACAGAAAGCACAAAGCCTTTCATTAAAGTGAATTTCGTTTTGTATTAATTAGTGCTGGGCCGTTATCGGCGTTAACGTGCTGCGTTAACGTGAGACTCTTATCGGGCGATAAAAAAAATATCGCCGTTAATCGAAGTTGGGTTGGGATCATAAATAGCTTTTTCGAATATCGTTATATTTTCACGCAATTCTAATGTGTAGTATGACGCCGCGCTACTGTCACAGATCGCGCAGTAGGGTATTTTCCTGTCAGGGACACAAGGTGTACTTTTACTTTGTTACGTTGGGCGACGTTCCTCTCGTTGCTTTATTTTAATGCAATACGTTGTTAAATGAGTTTATTTCAAGCGTGCTGTGTCTTTTGTATGGGCATGAGCGATGCTCATTTACAAATGAATCACTCTTTTGAGTCGATCCTGTTCAAAGACTTCATCAAACAAGTTGTCAGATGATCTGTCTAAATCGGTTCGCGAATCAGTTGATCTGTTCAGTTCCTCGCGCACTGAATCGTCTGAAGCGCTTTCAATTCACACTCGGAGTCGAAACAGGAAGATTTAAGAGCATCAAGAGCGTTGGATGAAGTGGCCGATCTACAGTCTAGTCTAGTGAAAGCAAATCTGCAAATGCATCATATTTTTGCCAGCGATGAAGATCTTTATTAGTTGAACATCTTCGTAAGCTATCTGTGAATGAATGATTCCACAGGACGATACATTCGATTTCATTTCATTCAGGTAATACATTGTGTGTGTATTGCACGTGTATTGCGCAGTGGCATAATCACACGAATGGTTTACATTGATTGAAACTAATTTGTTTAAAAATGAGGCTATTGCAGTAACAAGGCAGGTTCACATACAATTCTTATGACATATGATGACATTATTTTTTGATCTAACGAGCATTGGCGATGCAAAAATGGACTGTCGTGCGTATTGTTTTTTTCTTCTTCCAATTAGCCTACTATGTTAAAAAAAGGACGAAAACATGTTACTTGTTCAATTAATAAACAGTTTGTTTGATGACAAATCGCTAAAGATGAAATTGGCCTCCCTTTCTGTCATTGCGTTTTTTTTTTTTTACGATATTCGACTTTTGCTCCTCGATTGTCGAATGGCATTTTTGGCAGAAATGCACATCCCTACGCGAGGCAAACTATTCTCAAAGACTTACTTTTAGTCATTATTTGGGTAGCACACATATTCTGAATGCCTTCGGGAGAATTCAAATGAGCCATTTTAATCTAGATTAATTTCAATATTAATCTAGATTAAAAAAAATTAATCTATGCCCACCTCTAGTATTAATTGTATCTTAATTTTAATCAATGTTTCATCAACCAATTCCCTGGATTTAATAAATAAGAAGTAAATATAGCAGACAATAGATAATCTCGACACGGTGGCGCCGGCGCGTGGACTGCAACTCGTCTCATAAATTAACCAAAACTCAGCAGAAATATATCTAAATTGAAATGTCTGCTTTTAAACAGAACAATTCAAAATGAAAGACAAGACTACTCTCTGCTGTAATCCGTATGAAATGTCAGCAGCCATATCACCCTGTAGCCCAAGACTGGTTGCCCACTGAAGCTAAGCAGGGCTGAGCCTGGTTAGTACCTGGATGGGAGACCTTCTGAGAAAACCAGGTTGCTGCTGGAAGAGGTGTTAGTGAGGCCAGCAGGGGGCGCTCAACCTGTGGTCTGTGTGGGTCCTAACGCCCCAGTATGGTAATGGGGACACTATACTGTCAAAGAGCACCGTCCTTCGGATGAGACGTTAAACCGAGGTCCTGACTCACTGTGGTCACAAAAAATCCCAGGATGTCTTCCGAAAGGGTAGGGGTGTAAACCCCGACATCTGGCCAAATTTGCCCAGTGGCCTCTGTCCATCATGGCCTCCTAATCATCCCCATATATATATACCATTTGGCTTCAGCTGGTGTGTGGTGGGCGTTCTGGCGCACTATGGCTGCCGTCGCATCATCCAGGTGGAGCTGCACATTGGTGGTGGTTGAGGAGATTCCCCCTTCTATGTGAAGCGCTTTGAGTGTCCAGAAAAGCGCTATATAAATGTGATGAATTAATATCAATTACTATAAGTTAAACTCGAATTTTTCAAGTTACGATTACTTAATTTTTTTGGCTTTTAGACCAGGAGTTCCCTTTTGAACGGTCAGTCAGTCGTATTGCGTAGCTATACTGCACGAACCAATGGCTTAAGATGGCAGAACGGCGTAACTGCGCGAACCAATCGATTTTGCCATGGATTCAGATTAAATCTTCTTCATCGACGAATCCTATTCTTCACTGACGACTTGGAAGTCCACGAAGAACTAACCAAATCCTGCCGCGCCCCCTACTCGGCCCGCCTGCGACCGTCAACCTCTGCAGCGCTCTCGACCATCGACGGCGCAGAGGAATAAAATAAAACATAAAATTATAAAATAAATATAAAAAAAAAACATTATTTTTATAATACAGAATTAAACATAATCCCGACGGCATAGGGCTATGAGAAACTGCCCCCCCTAGAGGAAGCCGTGGCTGCGCACCTCTGCTCACCCTCAGCTATTGGCTGGAAAGCTAAAGTTTCCCATCCCTCTAAACCCTGAAGGACGACCTCAGCCCTAGCGGCGGGTACACTGTAAACAAATTTTCATGATTTGTTATCACAACTTTTTATATTTTTTCAAATCAACTTAGATAATTAATGTAGTTCAGATAGCATAATATTTTGAGTTTCTATTTATTAAACCAATCTCCTTTGTTGTATTAACTCAAAGTTTTAATTTCAATTAACTCAAAATTTTAAGGCAACCAGGTAACTTACTTTAAGTTAATCCAACTTTTTTTTTTTTACAGTGTAGGGCCTACACGTCCGCTGGCCAGGCAGGCTGCACAATGGTGTCGCTCTTTACAACGTCGGACACATAACGGCAATTAATAGGATTAACCTTTTGCTTGACTATGTTATCAAACAGCTAATAATGTGTTAAACTATTATGCAAAATTCACTCTTACATGGTGTTTGGACATAAATGTGTGTTGGCAGTGTGTCTACATAACACCCCTATAATAATATCCACCCAGTTTTTTTTTTTAATCCCCATAAATCATAAGCAGTGTCTAAGAACAAGCCGTTTTCAGATTCTGGGAAAAGTGACGTCACTTTGCACTGGCCCCTAACCACAACTGTTGACGGACACTGCCATATTAGCATAGACCCGCCCTGAGTCAGCTGTACACCTTAAAATAACAAGACTATTTTCCATTCGTTCTTAGGGCTGGGTATCGATTCAGATGTTCAAATTCGATTCGATTTTTATTCGCAAGGTCTCAATTCGATTCGATTTTCGATTTCGATTCGATTTTTGATTCCTGATTCGATTCTCGATTCGACTATAATAAATATAGATGTAATACAAATCCTATATTTATAAAAAAGAACAGTGGACATAAGTTTACAAGTGGTTAATTAATACAAAGAAATTAAGAGCCACAAACCTGTATATAAAACCCTTTTTATTTACACTATACACTAAATGCATACAATGAATAGACAGGATTTTGATGCAAGATGCCAAATTGATGCTGAAAATTGGACAAGTCAGAACAGTCGCATGCCTCTGATCAAACACGATAGGTTATTTTATGTTTAAGATAGATAGATAAATAAATATCAGTTATCTTTTTTTAGACATTTTTTTTTTTTACATTGATATCACCTAAATGTTTGTTTTTACAATGGGGTAATTTTTTGTTAAGGGTTTATGCAACACATGGAAGCTTGATTTCAATATTCGAATTAAATTGAAAAAAGTAGCACAAATAAATACAATAGAATAAAGACACAAATAAAGAGACATAAAAATAAAAGTTTTTGGGTAGGTCAGAAATACTACAGAAACTGAAGTAATCCAATGTAAAATAACACTGGATAGTATTTTAGTCCTGACTGAATTAAATACATAGGCTGTTAAATCTGATTCCTTACAATTAATGCTATATGTTGTTTTGACAACAAAATGAATGACAGACACATATGGCTGCGTTCACTTTAAGAGCACGGATCCATTACCGTTTTATTATACTGTCTGTCAGACGCGTTTTATGCTTATTTAAGACATAACCGACTGTCTTTACGAGGTTACTCACCAAGACCAGAGTTTTGACATCATTTTCCGTGTTTTTAACTGATAAAGTGATATAATCCACGAAAAAGAACTTGTGTTACATGGCGAGCTGTTTGTGAGGCGGATTTAGGCTTTACTGTATGTGCACGCAGTGAAAACATCTCTGAGAACGCGCGAGCACTGTATGGTTTAAAAATGCTTGAATGTTTAAACTGGTAAAACTTAAAAAGACGTGAAAATGATAAACGTTAGTTACGACGCAATGCTGGCCCGATTGTGCAAGTGAATATTCCGTCATGTCCCGACTCCTAAACACGAGTGTGTATTATCGCCGCAGCGCTTGACGCTTGCCTTGCCCTTGACACAAGACGCAGCACTGCGAGCCCTGAATATGGATAAAATCGATTCGTGGCCATTGAGAATCGATTTTGAATCGACCACCTTTTTAAAAACGATTAATCGAAAAATCGATTTTCCCCAGCCCTAATCGTTCTTCTTTTCTTTCTTTTTGTAGGTCAGCCATTCCTGTCAGATAATACACATGGCATTACAAATATTTTGGACCTGATCTTCTGAAGATTAATTATATTTATTAATTATTACATATTTCAATGGCAAATGTTCCCAGTTGAAATATTCACTGCTTAAATATCCACGTCAAAATGCAGCCACTAAAAATTGAGCACTGGTAATGTAGGCTACGATTTTTTTATTCCATTGGTGCAGTTCAACATGTGTTATGTATCAAAGATACAGTCACTATTATACTTGCATAAATGAGCGTATAAAACATTAGGGCTGCGAACTGGCTGGACTGGTTTCCTCGCTGCCCTGTAAGCCAATGCTAGATGCTAATTTCCTGTAAGTCCCCATTTTCCACACATGGAAAAGATCAATAATGACACTTTCTGGGTGAACTGTTCCTTTAAATGAATGCTTTCATAGTGCTGTCGATCTGCTGTTGAAGATTTGATGTACTAACAGAGTGAAAGAGAAGGAAGTTTCAACTATTAACTGAACGGTTATGTTTTCATGTTGCATATGTCAAACTGTAAACGCCACAATAATTGCTCCTGGATTTTATACTGTAAACTGCACGATGCACTGACTCTAGAATGCAGTTTTAGCCTCAATGCACCATTATGTCTGTATATGATTCTTTGTTAATATTCCTATCATGCTGTGGATGCAACTGGAGTTTTATGAACTGTAATTTACAGCAAAATATAGTCGCCTCTATAAGCAAATTCTGCATAATGCTGGCCAAATACGTGTGATGATGGTCATAAAACCTGCACAAAACATGCATAAGTAGAGTACATAAAGAAAGCCTCAAAGCATGTAAAACTCAGAGATCACTGCTCCAGAATGAACCCTATCAGAAGGTGTTTGATGTTAAACACACACTGCCTCCGGCTAACAGCGGCTTTGCTGATTTCTCGGGCTGATCGTGCATGTAAGAGGATTTTCTCTTTTACTTTTTTTTGTCTTAAGGCATTTGATTAATTAATGAAAATGTCACAAGAATTCTCAGGGGTACAATGAAATGTTTTGAAATTTTAATCATCATAATCTTGAAGATCAAGTGTATTGTTTGCTCATCACCTGACATTTTGAGAGGATAGTTCACACTGAAGTCAAGCCCGGCTTTCTTATATGGAGCACAAAAATGAAAGCATTTGACTAGAGCGCATTTGATATACGCCAAAGAAGATGTCATCAATACTCAGCAGATGATGTGCCCTGGGCACGGATGTCTCAAAGGCCCCCTTCACCATTTTTTTGGACAACAGTGTTGCACCTGTATGCACAGGCGCCGCAATAGGGCAGGCAAGCCAGGCATTTTAAGGGGACCCCCGAGGGCTGATCATTTAAACAATCGGAAATGTTAATATACCGACGCAGCAACATCTCTGCATCCCCCAACGGCCCCTCTCTCGTTACGCGTTTAGCTTTTTCAAACTGGTGCAGCGCTTACTCGCGGTAGGTAGAAAATGCATGATTTGTTAAACATGAAAAGGACTTATCCGTCTGGCATGGCAGCTCGCTCTAACTTTAACCTAGATAAATGCATATCCAAAGTGCGTGTGCGGAGTGTGCACTGCATGGCAGGCGTCGGCGCGAACACTTGCATTTCCCTATCAACAGTGGAAACAACTGAAATACTCAATCTTTTCTGGTCATAGGCCTATACAGAAAAGAATAATGCATCAGTCGCAAGTAGCTACTTTTATTTTTGTAAACTCACAATAACAAGAAAACGTTGTGCTTTTGTAAAATAAAATAAAACAAACAGGGCGCGCTTTCATGGTCTCTGGAGCGCGTCTCAAAAATGAACTGAAACAGTGTATAGCCTCACAGACATGATGAATATTACTATATAAAGCTTGAAATGTCCACTTTTAAACGAAAAAATTTGAATCGAAAGCAAATACCGGCTGATATGATATGAAAGGTGCATTTCTCTCTAAAGGCGCATCCACTTTACAGCGGAGATATAGATATGTTTGCAGCCGACACTGATTTAAAAGATTTTTTTTAATAATTATTAAACAATAAAAATGCCTAGTCCCCCCCCCCCAGACGGTGCTTTGTGGCAATATTTATGCATGCGCAGAAATTAATATTAACGTGAGATTAGTCGACTAATTGCTTAAATGAATGACTACTAGTCGACTAGAAAAATCTTTAGTCAATGGCAATTCTAATCAATGCATTTACATTTACATTTATTCATTTAGCAGACGCTTTTATCCAAAGCGACTTACAAATGAGAACAATAGAAGCAGTTAAACTAACAGTAGGACAACAATACGTAAGTGCTATAACCCCTCTGTTCAATTTTAGTGCAGTTTTTTTTTTTTTTTTTTTCAACTAGCATTTAGGCTAGTTGACATTTATTGAATAAGTAATTATCCAGGTGTCAACTAGCATTTAGGCTAGTTGACATTTATTGTGTCAATGTCAACTAGCATTTAGGCTAGTTGACATTTATTGAATAAGTAATTATCCAGGTCTTTACATTAAATTAGTTGAGTTAACAATGAGTTAATGAACTAAAATAATAAAAACAAAGATTAAATTAAGATGCTATATAGCATTGCTTGTTCCACCACAAAAGACACTTTTTAAGGTGACAATCCGTTACACATTTGAAGATTTACTGTATCTTGAAGATTGTTGTATTGCATTTTATCTTCTGTTATAAAGATGAAGATTGACATTTCGTTAAAAAAAAGCCCATAGGCTACTATTGTAAAACATAAACAACTTAGCCTATGTTATGTCTTGGTTGTGGTTTTAAACTCATTTTTGTTTTGGTTTTTCACTCGCCTCTAGATGTGCTTCTCAACAGCAGCAGCAATACATTACAATTATTTATTTGATTCATTTACTAGTTAATACTTTGCAACTGCAACTGAAAATAAAAATAATGTTTTGAAAATAATAGACACAGTAAATTTTACAGGGCCCCCTGCTGCTGGCCCAGTAGGCCCGTGCGTTAA
This sequence comes from Rhinichthys osculus, assembly GCA_029959095.1. NCBI lineage: Eukaryota > Metazoa > Chordata > Actinopteri > Cypriniformes > Leuciscidae > Rhinichthys > Rhinichthys osculus. Next base: position 26,862,744 of record JARWKJ010000025.1, on the reverse strand, counting down.
TCCGTGGCTGATACTTAGGTCTGTTTTACTGAGAGAAAGATTGTATTTTAAATCCATATCTGCTAAAAGTTTTCTCTCTTCAGGAGTAGCCTACACTAGCATTAGCTTCACAGCTAGGACTAAAAGCCACAATAAAAGCCACTGGATGTTTAATATACAAACATTTCTATATTTTGTATTATTATACGAGTACATGTGACATCAAACAACCAGAATAAACAAGTACATTGTGATTCCGCATAATTAAAATAATATCTGTAATAAATCACACCTGCTTCTTCGAAAGTTCAAACTGGCCACGTATGTCACACAAGCACACACTTATTGTAATATACTGGGCAAAGCACTTCTACAGATTTATTTTATTTAAACGCAAATCTAGATAAAGCTAAACTGCCGAATAAAGAAGATATATGTGATTTAAATATTTGCTGCGCGTGAAACTGTGTCCGGCTGATTGATGGCGTCACTGATTGCACGTCACCGCGTCAACGGCGCGAACACTCCTCAACAGGCAGACGCGAGGTAAGAGTCTCTCTCCTACTTTATGCGCAAATGGGAATGTATTTTACATCACATCACAGTTATAAACACGATATTTTACGCATTTCACCTACATTCAGCCATACAGACAACATGCGTGTCGTTATAAACCCTGCAGCAAACTAACAACAACTTTACGCGAAAACTGTCCCTCGGCCGACAGACTTTCAGAATAACTTTAACGTTACATCCGATGTCAGAGACAATCAAATGCTTGAGCAGTTATTTTATGATTGTATGTAGCTTTCAGACTTACTGCGCACGTGCTGTTGTAATCAGTGTGGACCTTCTGCAGTTTTAGATGAAAAAACGATTAACGTTAATTATTATACAACACCACGCTTTCACTGTTCGGTTCGGTTGAGTTTTTCTGCGGCTTACGTCGTTAAGGTTTCTTCGCCCAAAAATTACATTTCTGTCATTAATTACTCACCATCATGTCGTTCGGAACCTCAAATCTTCGGAACACAGATTATGATATTGTTTGATGAAATCCGAGAGCTTTCTGACCCTCCATAGACTGCAACGTTATTAAGTTACCACTTTTGAGGCCCAGAAAGGTAGCAAAGCCATCGTTAAACTAGTCCATGTGACTCCAGTGGTTCAACTTTAATGTTATGAAGCGACACGAATACTTTTTGTGCCCAAAAAAACACGACTTTATTCAACAATTTACATGTTAGTCTCTGGGGCTGTTCACGTGATCACCACTACGCATGCGTGATGGTGAGCAGGATCGGCCAATAATGAGCCATGTGCTGACTTAGGGCGTTCTCACACATGTAAATTGTTTTTGTTTTGAAACAGGGACAATGTTGCATTTTTTTTCTTGCTATTTGTTCGCTTTCTCAAGGCAACAAGTCACATGCGAGGACAACTGTCCTCTTATTGGTCAGCATTTCCTCTGCGTCATCCATCAAGATGATTGACAGGAAGAGGTGCTCAACTGTGATGATGACTAATACATAATCAGACACTACTGCTATTTATATAGCACATTTCCCATTATGAATTATAATATCATTTGGTTCGTTGGTCTGTTGGTTCGGATTGCTTTCACACCTTAAGCGAAACGGAGTTCGTTTGCAAATGGGCCGAGACCATCTCGTTCAGGCGATCTCGGATCGATTGTTTTGGTCCGAGCTCGATTGACATGTTCACATAAGCTTAAACGAACCGAACCAAGGGAGAAAACGCACGGAAACAAGCGCTCAGGTGTGAAAACACCCCAGAATGCGTCTGAACATTAAGGTTGAAGCACTGTCGTCACATGGACTATTTTAACTCTGTCTTTACTACCTTTCTTGGCCTTGAAAGTGGTAATACAGGGTTTTTCCTCGGTCAGAAGGTGGTTTCTTGCCCTCCTTTAAAAAAAAGCTGTGACATTTACATTTATGCATTTAACAGACACTTTTATACTTGTATTGCATTTCAAGGTACTTTTTTTTTTTTTTTTTTTTTTTTACATTCTTAGTTATCAGTTCTTGCTTTCCCTGGGAATCGAACCCATGACCTTGGCGTTGCAAGCAGGAAAGCTGTATATTTTACCACTGGATTTTATAGCTTTTAAGACAAAATCCTTCTTTTTGATAAGTATTTTGGTATATAATCATATCAACATCAAAAAGTAGAATAAAAAAGTAGCATTAAAAAGTTTATTTTAACTAAGTCTAATTTTCTTCCATTATACAATTGAATAAAATTAGCAGCTAGCTAGCTAACAACAACCGGCTTTGCACGTTTATTTTCTGGTTTTACCTCACTCCAGTCTAAATTAAATAAATTTTTTGGTATTTTTCTACACATTGTCATATAAATAACCTGAAAATACTTTAGTTTATTAAGGTTAAATCTTGCTAACCACTCTTACAAAAAAAATGGGGTAAGCACTAAGCACTTACATTCTCAGTTTAAGAGGCGTTCTGAGTAAATGATTAGTTTGTAACACTTTACAATATGGTTTGATTTGTTAACATTAGTTAATGTATTAGGCTAACTAACATGAACTAACCATGAGCAATCGTTTTTTTACTGTATTTATTAATCTTTGTTAATGTTAGTTAATAAGAATACAGCTGTTCATTGTTCATGTTACGTACATTAACTAATGTTAACAAATACAACTTTTCATATCATTAATGTAGGCTACTAGTAAATGGTGTAATTAACAAATGCTGTAGAAGTGCAGTTTATTCATAGTTAATGTTAACTAATGTAGTTAACCTTATTGTAAAGTGTTACCGATTTGTTACACCGGTTCAGACGTCTCGTGAGTTCAGTGTTGGACAGGTCAGTTGTTTTAACCATTCATTACAGTGAGTCGGTTCAAAGGAGTAAGGGTCGACCGATATGTGATTTTCAGGGCCGATGCCGATACCGATTATTACAGGTCAAATAGACCGATAACCGATATTTTGAACCGATATATATATATATATATATTATAGCTATGTCTGGTGTAAAACTGTAAATTAATGTCAAAATTAAGAATAACAAAGGGTTTTGACAAATACTTTCTTTAAATGATTTTAAACATATCTTTGAATCTGAGAACTGTTATTAATAATAATAATAATAATAATAATAATAATAATAATAACTTGTAAAAAGTGCAGGGAGCACCCAGCAGCATTCTGTAAACATTTTGTAAAACTTAGACTATTTTAATTTTTAAATAAAATTTTAGTAATCAAAAAGCATTTCTAATTAATTAAAATCAAACTTATTCAATTTATTTACAGTTTAACAAAAATTAAATTTTTAGGGCCTTGTGAAAAACCGAACTTTAATTTTGACGGTTTGCCGTGGAGATATTTGAGTTTCTGTGTGTTTATGATATGTCGATAACTTTTCTCAGTTGAAGCATTAAAAAGCTCATGAAGTGACTAAGCGGCTCTGGAGATGATGTTTATGCAATCATGTCCTCATATAATGATGCGGCTGAGGCTGAAAACAGCGCAAGCGTCACGCGCGCTCCAGTGTGTGTGTGTGTGTGTGTGTGTGTGTGGTAACTGAAATCACGCGTCTCTGCGCCATTCATTTAACGTTAGAGACACGCAGGATTCATATTTAAAGGAGTCATAATGTAGTATTAACTTTGATACCCACGCTCTATTATAGTCATTTCATGCCCTTCTAAAAAAGAAAAATTGGAAAAAAATAAACACAGAGCTCGTTTGACCCTTATTTCTGAATGCATTATTGTCTCGCGAGATCTGATGCGAGGTTTTGGCTGTCGTGGACGGTCATTTTAATAATGCAAATGAGGGGCGCGTTGATTGGTGGCAGGAAGGAGGGGGCTTGACACCGCAGGTAACTTCAGCATATCATTCCAAAAAGAGATCATGGCGCAAGTTGTTAATGAACCCGACCCGGCCGCGATCTACGGGATTCAACCGTATGTTTGAGCCAGACTCTGAATCAGAGCTGGAAACGGAAGAGTAACAACAGTCAATTGAAGGACGTCTACATCAACATGTCTCTGAATGGTAAAGACAATTTTTTTGACTGAGACGTACATTAACATCAGTAACGAGCTAAAACGTTTTTTTGCTATTTTCTCCCACATAAGTTTAGCTTTAATTTAATGTAGATTACATTAACGGAGATGTAGTCTACTTTATTTTCAGCTTACAGTGGTTATAGAGATTAACGTTTGCTATAATGTGTTGTTTTTGCCTTTTTTGACGTTGTGGTTTTTTAGATATTTAATAATTTTCATCTGCAGACATGTAACGTTATGTTTTTCTTTATGTTTAGTAATTCTTGACTGTTTTTTAAATGTATCTATCCTTATCTATTATATAAAAAAATCAATACAATGATATGTTGTCATTGTTATATTGTATACGATTATATTAAATAATAGCAGTATCATTTTCTAGTCTGTTTAAAGTGGAAAGATGTGGCTAGCATTCGTAGAGTCCATTCCCCGTGTTTACATCACATACACTAACGCATTAGTAGTTAGCTGCTATTTACACAAAATATAGTAATAAAAACACAGTCTTACCGTTTCAAATTCAGGCAAGTCCCTGATTGTTGGAATGGCACCTTTTTCCAAACGTAGCTTCGATGCCAACTTCGCCTGATATTGCCCCAAATTTGTAAAAGATTCTTTTGTGAAATGTTTATCGCAGACACCTAACGTTGAGCAAGTTGAGATGGTTGTTGGAACAGCGTCATTAAAAATAAATTTCATCCACTTGTCCCTTGTAGTTTGGTCAGTTTTGGGTAAAGAAAAAACATTAGAATGTGGATTATGACAGTCAACACAGAGCAACTCACGTGTGCACTACGTTTCTGCATCTTTCTTGACTGAATATGATGGGGAGAGGGGCAGGGCGGGCCTCCTCTGCGGTGTCCATATATGGTATATCCGGCCCCGTCTTGACGTCATGTCGGGGGAGAAATTGAAATCTCGTATTTGAGTGCGCGTGCACGTTGGCTAGTTTAAGAACCCTGGGGTAAACAAACGCTTCACTTTTGAATATCGGCATCCCGGCCAATGTATAATCGTTAGTCAATCATAACATACATTGATTCTCATGGAAAAGTGAAAATTGCACATTATGACTCCTTTAAATAGCCTTTTTGCGGTTTGATTTGTACTGACCTGCTTTTTATTAATTCATCAAAAAGTTGACAAATTCCGTGATATTCCGCTTTATACAGTAAATTCCGTTTTTATGACTGGATTCCGCGACTCCGTCTGTTCTGCATCGCGGAAATCACAGGGCTCTATTATATTGAGGTATTTTGCAACTTCAGTGTAGTAATCTATTGCTTCTTCAGCAAAGTCTGCTGCTGCCTTAACTTTGAGAGACTGAAGCGTGATCAGCGAAGCAGCTCTAGTCAGCGAGTGCTCTCTCGGTGTGAGAGTGCAACACTTTCAGTGCCTCAGCTTTCCGCGCTGATTGGCCGGACTCGTGACTCCCAACAAATCAGATGTGCGGGGACATTAGTCTAGTCTACAGAGTGGTGAGATCCGACAAAGGTGGCTGCGTCAGGGCCAAATATAGCGCATTTCAAAATAAAATTATTTTATCGTCAAATCGGTTTTGAAAATGGCCGATACCGATAACCATAAAAATGCTTAATATTGGCGCCGATAATCGGTCGACCCCTACAAAGGAGTCATTAGTTCGGGAATCGGACGTGTCATTAGCAGACGTGTACGGCACGCGTTGTGCGATTATCCCGGCAGTTAGGACAAGACAACACAGAAAACATTTCATCACTGGATAGGTTTTTTCGTTCATTGAAAGTGTGCTTTTCAGAAAAGATAAGGCAACATTTATTTAAAGCACAATTCACACCAGCGGTAATTCAGAGAGAGAGAGAGGAGAGAGAGCAAAACCGCGCATGAAGACGGTGAGAGTGCTCGTGACCGGGGCTCTCCGCTCGTTCTTTAGGTTAGCATGCGTCCTGACTAGCGCAGCTACATTACTCGCCGATCAAAGGCTTTAGCGGGACAAAAATTCGCTTTGGCGGCCGCCCAAAACATTTTTAATGCAGGAAAACCCTGTAATAACGTTGCAGTCTATAGAGGGACAAAAACCTCTTAGATTTAATTAAAATAATTTGTGTTCTGAAACTGAACGAGGGTCTTACGGGTTTGGACCGACCCGAGTGTACATGGGGCACTTTAGAGTGCCAACTAATACATCTACTAAAGAGCAGTGAGTGTTTTTCTCTTTGTCTTTTGTTGTTTGAATAACATTAATGACTCAGACGGCAGCAGGAAGATGAGGCTGCTGTCACTTTAAGACCGCATGCATGGGTCCAGTATAGCAGGGCCCCTCAGATCTGGCCCTGGAGGGCCAATAGACCTTATTCACAGCAGCGCCATCTTTTATCTTTAACTGGAATGAAAGCGAGGCTGTGAGGGATAGACATGCATGTCTTCAATGGCTTGTACTGCTATTTAATGTGTTTTTGGATTGCTCTGCTGACGAAACACTGCAAAAATATCTTTTCAGAAATTTCAGCAGACAAAAAACTCCAGACAACGTGAGCTGTGGAAAATTATAAGTGATCTAGGAGCTTTACAGCAGATGCCATTGGAAACAGTAAGGCCCTGTCCCATTTCTCCCCCCTTAAAACTTCCACTTGGTTTTGAGTGCCCTCGAAAGTAAAGTCCCCTCAACGAGGGAAGTGGAGTTGAAGATTTTTCCCTATGAAATGGGACACCACTATATGCAAATTAGCGCGGCAATCCTCAATACGGCACGCGCAGCGTCAAAGTGTCTACTACTTCTACTACTATTTTCATTCATAAAATTGCCGGTTCCAGTTGTTGTGTTGCCTGTTGTGTGGGCTGTTTTCGTTTATCTACATCTGATGAATCAACAGAGAAGACATGTGGAATATAGAAGACGCATTTCCGGTCATTTTGCCATATATTTGTTTGTATCTGATCGTTTAGAAGCGCACACAAAACCCAAAGTTTGCTTGTCTAACGTTAGTTGCAATCCGTTTCCGAACGCGCGCGCGCCGCCATGGGAACCGGGGCAACGTCTCTTGCGCGGATTATTGTGCTTTTAGTAGCTGTTTTTACCACCAACGTCCCGCAATTTAGAAACTGCAGACACTGCACTTTACAACAATCACGATTGTGCTCAGTGCTGATTCTGACGTTAGGTTTGGGTTTAGAGAGAAATGACAGCGCGCTGTGAAGGGAAGATGATGCGCTAGACGAACGCGGCTAGTTTTGAATAATTTTACCTCACATATCTTCTTTTTATAATCCTTGGAAGCCAAAATCGAAAATAAAATTAGATTAACTAACTTACCCAGATCAGATGTATATTTGATTTGCTTTTGAAGCACTCGGCAGATATCATATGAACATCGTCAGATAGCTTCGTGAAATATTTTCTAACATTAGTGTTGAAAACTCAACAGTCCATTGGATTCGCAAGGTATCCTGGGTAATTTCATCTTCCACTTCGTTTTAAGCCTGCATCGGACCGCACTATGTTTTGAGGGTCCATTTTAAGGGGAGAATAGCACTCCCCCTTGCTCTTTGGAGTATTGGGACACCCTACCCCTACACGAGAACGCGCAAAAACAAGGGTTAGGGCAGAAATCTAGCTGCATCCCAATACCCTAGATTTCTGCCCTAACCCTACCCTAACCCGCACAAACACTTCAATATGTTTATATTTATATAGGTTAACATTAAAGCCAGAAGCCATGTAAAGTTGCTACTACTTGCATGTTTCAAATGATAAGCCATATTTGAGGTAGTTTTTTTACACGTACTGTAGTTTGCACAAGCCACCGTTAACGATCTGTCCCTCATGGACTCGCGCGGTTTTTCTTCTTCTTTGAATAACCGACTAATACGATTCAACAACTAAGCCTCTTGTGGTCGACTAACGATCAGTTGACTATTAAGGGGAGCCCCAGTCTATGGGTCTAGTCCAGCTCCAGCCCGGATCAAACACCTGAACAAGCCAATCAGAGTCTGCAGGACCACGAGAGATTAGCGGTGTAGCGATTCCCTCATGTCACGATTCGATACATCTCACGAGACTGAACTCACGAGACCATATTACTGCGATACTCCAAGACATATGGTAAAGGGTTAACAAAAATGTACTGTTGATCAAAATGCTAAATTTGATATTTCATTGTGTGTGTAAATGAATAGGGAGTTGGTGCTGAAACCCAAAGCACAGGACAATAGAGACTCCAGAATAACAATATTCATGATTCTGAAGCTGAAAATACTGAATTATTTTAGACGAATATGCTTTCACTGTCACTGACTAGATGTATGTATAATAATGTCGGCCACTTTTACTGGTAACATCAGCCATCTGCCATTATCAGAACCCACAAATATCCCCCATCGCATTATTATACTTTATATTCAACATTATATTGAACGAATCAGTTGACTAGGATAGATTAAGATAGTCAAATGCTTCTTTCCTTGCATGAATCAGGCGTTTGAATCGTTTGAATTTCAATGATTCGTTCATTAACAGTGATTCGCTGCCCCTACTGGCGGGTTCAGTTTCACATTTAAATTATCTTTTCTTGTTTTAAATTATTTTCAATATCAATTAGTGTTGTCACGATACTAGAATTTCTAACTTCGATACGATACCTTGAAAAATATCGATATTCGATACCATTTTCGATACCACGGAGAAAAAAACTGCCACAATATTAAGGGGGAATTTTTTTTTATTTAAAGCTAAATATAACAAGTCTAGAACATGACAATGAGGTATATTTTACATGAACAAAAATGTCCTGAGTTCTATTTGTTAATATTTTTAATTGGACCAGAGCTAACATGATCCGTTGTATTTTTATTACCTACTGTTGCCAAAGATTAAAATATACTGTAACATAAAAGCACTTAACAGTATCAAATTGGAGGATAGAGTGTCAGTAATGTATAATAATAAGATTAAACATTCAATTTTCAGTTAAAGGCATTTCATTATTGAATTCAGATGCCATTGTCTGTTTAGTTTAATTATCTGTGTAATCAAATTGATGATAATCGCTAATGAAGGCAAATTGCAGAATTAAATAATAATTTTTGAATAAAGTTAAATAGGCACAAGCTAATTTACATTTGACCACAGTTACAATATTTACTTGTCTAAGATTCCTCAGTCAGATTATGTTAACTTTAAGAAAACGGTGGAAAAAACTAGACAACACAGACTCATATCAACAACAATACTAGGCCATCTTGGTTAATGTTTCAGAAAAGTTAAAATGAGAAGAGTTACAGTGTTTCCTTTTATAGAATTTTAATTAGCAGTGGGGGCAGGTCTGTCCAAACAACAAACACCCCTGATGCTGAGCATATATGCTGCTAAATGTTACCCCTGGAGCCTGTTCCTTAAGTCTGTTTTCACCTCTAAAATAATTGTAAAAAATGAGTGATGTGAGGGATATTGATATAGTCAAACAATCTTTTGGGTGCCCGCAGCACGCTCACAGTGTGAACCGCGTGTCCGCGCTATTCTCCGACATGCTCGCTCGCGGTGTGTAGCGCGTGTCCGCGCTATTCATGCCTGCTCGCGGTGTGTTTTTAATGCGTGTCCGCGCTATTCTCCGACATGTTTGCTCGCGGTGTGTAGCGCGTATCCGCGCTATTATACGACATGCCCGCTCGCGGTGTGTTTTTAATGCGTGTCCGCGCTATTCTCCGACATGCCCGCTCGCGGTGTTCTTTACCAGTCAACCAAAGCCGGTCGCGGGGGCGCCGCCCTCGCCATCTTTCCATTAACTTCACTTTTGCCAGAGCGAATGAGTCGAGTGCGTCACGTGTGGTGTTTGTCAACGCGCCTTTGGAGAGAAGTGAAAGTGACAGCTCGGCTAGTATCGATACTTCGGGAAATTAGTATTGGTACCGTTCAGATTTTTCAGTATCGATATTTATCGAAATATCGATATTTTTGACAACACTAATATCAATGTTGCAAAGATGAATTTTGTTGATACTGATTTCATTTGACTGGTAACAGCCCTATTGTGTCTTATACTTGTAATTAAAAATTAGGTAAAATTGCCCATATTAGGTAAAAATCAATTGAAACGTATTGTTAAAAAATGATTTCTGTCACTGCTGTGAACTGACCCCCACACAGAGTATGAAGAATATCAAGACTTTAGGAGTCGCTGTCCACGACAGTCCTAAACCTGGCAATGAACGATAGTTCATGAACTCGTTCATATTTTGGGCGAACGTGAACTGAACGAACTGAATTACTGCCTGACGAACGTTACTGTGAGCGCGTTCATTCTGGTTTCTGTGAACGCACGCTCTCTCAGTTTAACTTCGTTCAATAGGGTGCCAGATTTCTATAGAGCCTTCCAGGCGAAAACCCGGCTAAAACACACGTAAACAGGCCTTAATATGTAGCGAAAAAAACACCCAATCTGGCAACACCTGTCACCAGTGTCGCACCGTGGCCGCCGCATGCGTCATCACGACAAGAAGCAGCATGAGCTCGACACAGCAGCGAGCGAGGAGGCGTCGTATGATCATTTAAACGAGTTTTATGGCAAGGTCGGTGAGGATGGGAAAAATCTGACATTTCTGTGCAAAATTTGCCCATCGATAAAATAATCGCTGTCTGTGGTTAGGGCTGTGCTCAGAATATCGATACAACGATATATCGTCATGAACTCCTGGCGATGCGCGTATCGATACAGCAGCTGCCGTATCGATACTTTTGTGCTTTTGAATGTAGCCAATTCAGGGCTCCAATTTCGGCGCTGGATTGCGCATAATTTGAATAATTCCCGCAGTTTATAATGCGGGAAATTCCCGGAAACATTGATTCACTTTAGCATGTAGGTTAGTAAATGAATCCACACAGAAAATCAAATCAGTCATTTCAAAACTTTCTCTCTCGTCTCGGGCAAGCGTCCAGCGCTGCAGCCGGTGAAACTACACGCTCGCGGTTAGGAGTCGGGACATGACGGACCTTTGTTTGGTGCACATTCCAACACTTAAGACCTGTTAAATACTAGGTGTTTAAAAGAGTTTGAGAAAACTAAGTTACATTTAAGTTGTTACCGTTTTTGCTTTTATAGAATGTTTTAAGTTTTGTTTAGTCATTGAGCAGTGTAGACATGCTTCAGTGTCACTATAATTGTCATTTCAGTTATTGAGGCAGACTTTAAAAGCAGAAGGAAGAGCCATTCTAAGCTTTTTTATTCATTTAACTCATTGTTTTTCAGTTATCACAACTGTTTTAACAGTGTTACTAAACTCAGCTCAAAAGAAATTTAAATTCCAAATTGATCCATATCGTATCGTATCGTGACATTGTTGGTGATACACAGCCCTATGTGGTTGTATATGGGCTGTGTCAATAACCTCGCAGCAACATATGGAAATAAAGAACTATGAACTAGTTCATTTTTTGAAGTATGAACTATGAACTGAACTAGTTAATTTTAAAATTTGTGAACTGAACTTTGAACTAGTTCATGTAGAAAATGAACTTCCCAACACTGTTCATATGCATACTACATTGGTGTCCTGTGAAGTATTTAAAATAAACTTTTGTCTTTCTTTTTCACTCTTTTGCAGATTTTGCGGTGGAAGTCGGAGAAATGTTAGAAATACAGATAATCAAGGTAAACACTACATGCAGCCGATGCCTCTATCATGTATTTACCATCATCGAAACACTATAGCTTTTATTCATGGTTTGAATTTGTTTTGTATATTTCTATATATTTGATCCATTTTAATTTTAGCTGATTTATTTTAGGACATTTAGTACAGTTTAATGGGTTTAGTTTTAGTTAATAACCCTGATAGTTACTCTCTTGATGGGATGTGAAATGTAACATTGTTAATATTTCTCAAAAGGAGTTTTTGACAATAGGTTTATTTCTATTATGTATTTGCACGGTTTGTTTTGCAGTTTTCTTTCCGATTAGGTCAAGTTATGTTTAAAGGTTGTATCGGCGATTGTGGGTGACGTCACTTCTGTTTGTGTTTGAAGCGAGATCCCAAACAAACCAAGTTAGCTCGCCCCTCCCTCCCGTTTCGTGCATCATGAGCCAAGTCATATCACACGCGCAGTTTTGCTGGTGCTTCGTATGATAAAACGTGCCAGAGTCAGCCATATAGCTACAGATCTAACGTTATGGGGAAAACTCATGGTAACAACAGCTATCTGGAATAATATTATAACAGCTTAATATTATTATTCGGCTAACGTTAGTCCTGAACGTAGGCTAGTGTTATTGCAACACAATGTGTTGGCTAGACATATCAAAGTAGACACATATAACAAACGTAACTCACACACTAAATCCCTACAATCTGATATTCGCTAGAGCTATCCAAGTTTAGTCGAGCTTCACTCATATCTTTTAAAGAAGGATATTTTGACACACAGTTCACATCTGAAAAAGTCAGCACTAGAGGCTACTCACCTGTCCAGAAGAAACAGTGCAGCGTCCAATTTAAAAATGTTCAAATCTTTAAGCTCTCTCCACCGCTCAAAAGCCTTCCCAATTATTATTGGTTTCTTTAACGAATAACGGCGGTTTTCCCTCGCCCTAATCCTCCTCCTCCTCTTCTCTGGGATTGCCTCTTCCATGTTCACTGGATCTGGTCCGTTGATAGATGCGCTGGCTTCTTCTTCAGCTCTGACTTCGCGTGCACGAGCGCAAAAACAAACAAAACCCGCCCCTGTCGGTGATTGGTTGGAACACTGTTTATTTTGGTTTTGAGTGGTGGTTGTACCCATTTGTTTTCGTGTGCAGATCTCAGAGCCGAGACTGCCCACAGAGACGTGGTGTTTTGACGGCTGCTTATGGGGCGGGCAGCTAGCGGATCGCTAGGAAAGATTAGATGAATGTGATCATTTATATTTGGGCCTGAAATCGCTGATACAACCTTTAACACAGCTTTTATAGGTAGAAAAAAATAATAAAAAGACATTTGTCAATAATGAAGTATTTATATTGGCTTATTTATAATAATTACGCTTTTACTGTGCGTTCACACCGGACGCGAATAGCGCGTCAAATTCGCGTCTACCACGTGTAGTTTGACGCTTGACCACTTTGTGTTAATTCGCTTGTCAATGGCGAAATCCGGAGGCGAAAGTTTCGAAACCCGTTGGCGGCCATCTTTTCAGATGTTTATCGAACATTAGCATTAGCATTATTCGAGAGAGTCACCGCTCGTGTATATGCTCTGGAGAGCAGAAACAGCTGCGTAGGGGACATCGTCACTGTACTCGGGTCCACCAGACCCTCCGGAGGCTTTCAGGAGTTTCACAATTTGCTCCAGGAGCTAGGTTTGGTGAACCTAACGGTGAGGACGCTGACGAGGACAGCGTAGGCCGTGTAAAGCCTCGGCCTCGAGTGGTCTATGCCTGTCGCGCCCGCGCTCTACAGACCGGCGCGAGGTTCACCCTCGCCCACATCCACCTAATCTGTCATTTATTTTTGTTTTGATAATAAATGGAGCCAGCCTCCAAAAGTGAAACCTGTCCTGTGATTTTTTTAATTTATTATACACTAAGTGTTTGTTGTTTTTACATTAAAATAATAATGTTTCATATAATCTAAAATAGATATGGAATAAATAGCATTCAATACAAAATGAGTACTTCAATAGTATCTCTCATATATTAAAATCGAGTTTTTATGTGAAAGATTTGCTTTGTTGTGCATTAGAACCACACCAGACATTTTAGTAATATTACAAAATAATTTATTAAAATAACATAAACTTTCACTTCACCACGTGACAGCAGCAAGCAGGCTCCTGATTGGTTAACGCGGAAGGGCGGCAGACGCGAATTCGCGTCAAACGCGTGAATGCACAAATAGCACTAACTAAATCATTCGCGCGTAACGCGCCAGACGCTTCAATTCGCGCCATTCGCGCGAACGAGGCGTATTCGCGTCTACCGCTCTACGCCTCATTCGCGCCGCAGGATGTTTTTACGCGCGTAACGCATCTTTGCATTGACTTAACATTGAAATCACTTGCGCCTGACGCGCTATTCGCGTCCGTTGTGAACGCACCATTAGGCTCCATGTTTTTTATCACTCTTTATACAAAGTTTTTTTATTTTTGGAAGGATTGTCCCTTTGCATCACAAACAAATGTGTTGACCCTTGACCCTTTACTCATTAAAGTCATTGCAATAAACAAATGGATTATCTGTAATGTAAACTAATGTCACACTTGCTAACATTAGGTATGTTCACATGCACTAATATTCATCAATTCAGTAATGAATCCAAACTAAATTCAGTTTCTGAAAGTTAGATCAACCCTAAACATTGCAATCCGATTCACATATCTGTTTACATAGGAATCACATGTATTCTGAACTAAACTTCAGGCATCTCAGTCTGATTGAGCCATCACTAATATCGATAATAAGCAGATCTTTGGTGTGCATGAGTGTATCTTGATGAGTTTTTCAGGAGGTAAACGAGGTGTGTGTGTGTGTGGTCAGGTGGAGGACCCGGGATGCCTGTGGGCGCGGGTCCTGAGAGGAGCAGGCGTTCAGCCGGACAGCCCTGAGGAGTACGAGCAGCTGAGGGTGCAGATGAACCTCTTCTACCACGAGGTCAACATGGACCTGAAGCTGAAGCTGAAGCCGGCAGAACTGAAGCAGGGGCTGGTATGGCAGATCAGGGATATGAAGAGTAATAACTTACTGTGACTCATATTTGGGGGTTTGCCTTGTCCTGCGGTGTAACATGCTGCTCTACCAGTCTGAATAATCATTCCTTTTCATGGTTTTAGAAGGCTAAATATCACTTAATCAGAGCTATGGCATAACCGGAGAAAGTGGGAGAGTCGTAGTGAAGAAACATTAAACAAATCTTATATTTTTCTGCTAATTATTCGAGACTCTGTTCTACACACTGGACACTTTTTCTCTTAAACTAACACTTATTACCTACATATGCAAATGTTTTTTACTCATTTTCATCATTTAAGCATACGATTTGAGTTCATGAGAAACATACAAAAGTCAAGTATGTCTAAAGTGACATAAGTGTCAAAAGTGTTGCTAATTCTTTTATAATTCCCAATGCAACTTTTACTTCATTTTAAGTGAGAGAATACTTGAAATATTACTAAATTATTTAATTGTTACTAGTACATTTTCTTTCCCATTTAAAAGAGACGTGTCAGGGTTCCAGACAGCGACCATTTTTTGAGGATGTGCGAGTTAAAATGTTATGTGGTCGCACTTGTGCGAGTGGACGCTTGAGCAACAGAACGCCGCTGTATCAGCTGCTGCAGTCCGTAACTTATGTTCAAAATGAACGAGTACATCAATCCATTTTCCAAACCGTGTTTTTGACTTATTCTGAATCACTACGGTACGCCTATAATAAGTGTTTATATTCTGACTGTTTTATCCCGGGGTCGTCTCGGCTGCGGAGTAGCCCAGTGCCTGCGTGACTCGCCATAGACATTAACGGAGAGAAGTAGCTCCGGCTACAGTGTTCTTCCGCAAGACACGTGCAGTTTATTTATTGACGAACGTAGACGTCACGCGCATTGCACACTGATGGTGAAACACGGCAATTACGAATTCACGAATTAAAGCATATAAAATTATAAAAATGGTCTCACGAAACACAGAGCCTCCTCCTCCTACGTCTTTTCAGACGTCTTTTTATATTTTCCTCTGTCGAGCGATTACTCTCATGATCGCTCGACAGAGGAAAAGGAAATTATTATAAAATGCAGAAGGTAAGGAGTGGGAGATTTCTGCTTTTTGTTACAACTATAAACTTTGATAACGAAAAATCTGTATCAGTTTATTATAATACTCTAATCTTTTAAAATGTAATGCATACATTTGAATGTTTAATGATTTTTAAAAGATAGAAAGATGATAATAGACAGATAGATAGATAGAATATGATTCAAATGTAAATAGATAGATTGTATATAATTCAAATGTAAAATGCTTAAAATTACAAATTTAAATTACTGTCCAAAATCCTAAAATTTGGCAATGATAATTAATATATTACAGGTATTTATGCTGCAACCCAGAAAGCCTTTGCTAGCCTTGGTCCATTAAAACCACTATTCATCAGCATGCATTGATTAATCCCATGGCATGTAGCAAAAAAAGAAAAGAAAAAAGGTGCGACCAAATCATACGCTGGTGCGACCAACTGAGAAAGTTGGTAGCAACCAGTGCAAAAGTTAGTCTGGAGCCCTGCGTGTTTCGAGAGTGTTTGATCCTTTAGTGTTAAGGTCATTGCACACCGAGTCTGAAATTCTCGTCCGAAGTTTTCACACGTAAAAAAATAAATGCGACCTCACGTTGTGTCAATAGGTGCGTTTCCATTACAGATTTGCGCAAAACTTGTGCGATTTTTTTTTCTCTTCTAAATGTCAACAAAAAACTTATGTGAAATGACAGTGTTTCCATTAACCGATGTTATGCGACTAAAACGTCATTTTTTGCTCTCGCGATAATCCTTCCAAAAATCATGGCGATGGATGTTGGAAGGATTACGTATATCTCAGCTGCTGCAGAGCGATATTGCCGAAATCGAAACTGCTGATGAGATATAGAGGAACATATCTAGTGGAAAATGAGAATGTTACAAAAATAAGAATGCATTACTTTGCACTTGTATAGTCTTTAATTTTGGCATTTTAAGAGCAATAAACATATATTGCAACGATGGATTGGAATTCATGTTTTTTTTTTCATTCAGATATGTAAATCAACATGTATAAAGTGCTATTAGTTAATTAATGGGGATATAATCGATAATCAAATCGGACTGGAAAAATGAATCGTTAGATTAAAGGGTCATGAAACCCTAAACCAAATTTTCTGAGATTAACAGTCATGGCGCGAACAGTGTGTGCTTGCCAATTTATTAATGGGCCAAGCAAAGTTAGCAATCCTGAAAACACATAGGGCTGGGTATCGTAACAAAATGTTCGGTACCGATACCGATACCTTGACTTCGATACCGGTTCCTGAACGATACTTTTTTCGATACCAATTTTATGTAACCAGGTTTAACAATATAACATTACCTAATTTTTTTTTTCAGTTTGTTGACTTTTTTACACTCATATTTTGAGTATGTAAAAAAGCACCAATGCTAAAGTTTTCTATGTTTCCTAATCATTTAACAACATGTATTCTTTACTTCAATGAGCTCATTGTTTCTGCTTTAACTTAATGCATTAATTAACGATGAAACTGAATGAAAATTAATTGAAATGCATTACACTGTCACCTCTGATAGCAGATCACTCTAAATTGTAATTTAGACATGCATTTTCTGTAAAGCTGCTTTGAAACGATATGTATTGTGAAAAATGCTATACAAATAAATGTGAATTAAATTAAATATAGGCTACTGGGGGGCGGGATATATACCTGCACGTGAAGCTTGCAGCAGAGCACTGGCAAAAGTAGCCTAATGATTATGGATGTGGAAACAATAGCAAGGAGATATTTTAATTGTTTATTAATGAACAAGTGTTTACTAATGGTGTGTTCACACCGAACGCGAATTTAATTATTTGTGCGAGTAGATTACATACATAGTCAATCAATGCAAAGACGCGAATAGACGCATCATTCGCGCCGGGCGTCGCGAATTGGGCGACGCGTTTGCCGCGAACGTCTTCCGCGCAAGTTGAAAAATTTGAACTCGAGCTGAAGATTCAAGCGTCGAACTAGACGCGATAGACGCGTATTTGACGCTCTATTCGCGTTCGATGTGAACACCACTACTCAAGTGTATTTTGTGCGCTTCAGTGCCTAGATTTACCGTGTTGCCGGTCTTGGCAGCAATGATCTTGTCGAAAATATTGCATCGCGTGCATCTGGCATCGAGTCTGGCACATGACATAGGTACACTTTGGATCATTTCCACATATTTTCTATCTATCTGGGTTGGGACGCACGCTTACACACACACACACACACTGCAGCCTCACGTGCGACGAGCCGCGTCTCTGGGCAGCCGCGTAATCTAGTGTTTTTCCGCCACAGCCAATCATGCTGCATGCTTATTGTTTCACTGACGTTGACGAGATTAACCACTTAGGTACCGAAATGTGGTACCGAAAAACAAGACATGTTTCGATACTCGGTAGTATCGAGGCAATTCGGTCGGTACCTAAAAAGTACCGAACTCGGTACCCAGCCCTAAAAACACATCAATGTAAAAATGCTGCTCAAGATGTTGATTTGTTGTTTCTTTTAAATCATTGGTAGAATTTAGGGTTGCTATTGAATTAGCATATTACAAACAAACTGATAATGTACCTTTTTTTACAATGAGGTGGGGCGTGAAAGATGCTTTAGTGATAATTAGTGAGTTTGGAAATTTGGTTTTTAATTAGTAAAATTACCAATTAAACTTTATATTTTATTAGTATTGTATGTATGTATGTGTGTATATATGTTTTTTTTTTAATTTATTATTTCTGTGTTTTTTGTATATTAGCTCTGTAATGTTCTGGAAAATGGGGTAAATTTTAAAAGGGTTTTAAAAGTCAAAAGTCTCTCTCTCTCTCTCTCTCTCTCTCTCTCTCTCTCTCTCCCTCTCTCTCTCCCTCTCTCTCTCCCTCTCTCTCTCTCTCTCTCTCTCTCTCCCTCCCTCCCTCCCTCTCTCTCTCTCTCTCTCTCTCTCTCTCTCTCTCTCTCTCTCTCTCTCTCTCTCTCTCTCTCTCTCTCTCTCTCTCTCTCTCCCTCTCTCTCTCTCAATTTCAATTTTCAATTTCAAATTTCAATTTCAAATAGCTTTATTGGCATGGTGAAAGAAATCTTTACATTGCCAAAGCACTCATAACACTATACAATACAAACAAATAAATAAATAATTATAAATAAAAATTAAAATAAATTAATAATAATAATAATAATAAAAATCTTCAATCTTCTAGTATTTATCTCAGTGTCTCTAGGCGTACAGTTGGCAGCTCTGTCCTGCCGGAGGCTCTTTCTTCGTGACAGGACCTCACATATCTGGCAGCCAGGTTTGAGCTCGCTGGGCTTTCTCCTAGCAGGAGTGGGAGTTTGTCCATATTCGATTTTTGGGGGAAGTCCTTCTGGTAGGTTGTGAAGAGGGGATAGAAAGTGTCCCTAATGTTTTTATATTTGGGGCAGGATGTCAAGAAGTGCAGCTCTGTTTCCACCTGATTCTCTGAGCAGTGAGGGCACAGTCGCTCTTCTCTCGGCAGCCGTGTGTGTGTGTGTGTGTGTGTGTGTTTGTGTGTGTGCAGTGAGGGCACAGTCGCTCTTCTCTCGGCAGCCAGGTCTGCCTGTGTGTGTGTGTGTGTGTGTGTGTGTGTGTGTGTGTGTGTGTGCAGTGAGGGCACAGTCGCTCTTCTCTCGGCAGCCAGGTCTGTGTGTGTGTGTGTGTGTGTGCAGTGAGGGCACAGTCGCTCTTCCCTCGGCAGCCAGGTCTGCCTGTGTGTGTGTGTGTGTGTGTGTGTGTATGTGTGTGTGCAGTGAGGGCACAGTCGCTCTTCTCTCGGCAGCCAGGTCTGCCTGTGTGTGTGTGTGTGTGTGTGTGTGTGTGTGTGTGTGTGTGTGCAGTGAGGGCACAGTCGCTCTTCTCTCGGCAGCCGTGTGTGTGTGTGTGTGTGTGTGTGTTTGTGTGTGTGCAGTGAGGGCACAGTCGCTCTTCTCTCGGCAGCCAGGTCTGCCTGTGTGTGTGTGTGTGTGTGTGTGTGTGTGTGTGTGTGTGTGTGTGTGTGCAGTGAGGGCACAGTCGCTCTTCTCTCGGCAGCCAGGTCTGTGTGTGTGTGTGTGTGTGTGCAGTGAGGGCACAGTCGCTCTTCCCTCGGCAGCCAGGTCTGCCTGTGTGTGTGTGTGTGTGTGTGTGTGTGTGTATGTGTGTGTGCAGTGAGGGCACAGTCGCTCTTCTCTCGGCAGCCAGGTCTGCCTGTGTGTGTGTGTGTGTGTGTGTGTGTGTGTGTGTGTGTGTGTGTGTGTGTGCAGTGAGGGCACAGTCGCTCTTCTCTCGGCAGCCAGGTGTGTGTGTGTGTGTGTGTGTGTGTGTGTGTGTGTGTGTGTGTGTGTGTGTGTGTGTGTGTGTGTGTGTGTGTGTGTGTGTGCAGTGAGGGCACAGTCGCTCTTCCCTCGGCAGCCAGGTCTGCCTGTGTGTGTGTGTGTGTGTGTGTGTGTGTGTGTGTGCAGTGAGGGCACAGTCGCTCTTCTCTCGGCAGCCAGGTCTGCCTGTGTGTGTGTGTGTGTGTGTGCAGTGAGGGCACAGTCGCTCTTCCCTCGGCAGCCAGGTCTGCCTGTGTGTGTGTGTGTGTGTGTGTGTGTGTGTGTGTGTGTGTGTGCAGTGAGGGCACAGTCGCTCTTCTCTCGGCAGCCAGGTCTGCCTGTGTGTGTGTGTGTGTGTGTGCAGTGAGGGCACAGTCGCTCTTCCCTCGGCAGCCAGGTCTGCCTGTGTGTGTGTGTGTGTGTGTGTGTGTTTGTGTGTGTGCAGTGAGGGCACAGTCGCTCTTCTCTCGGCAGCCAGGTCTGCCTGTGTGTGTGTGTGTGTGTGTGTGTGTGTGTGTGTGTGTGTTTGTGTGTGTGCAGTGAGGGCACAGTCGCTCTTCTCTCGGCAGCCAGGTCTGCCTGTGTGTGTGTGTGTGTGTGTGTGTGTGTGTGTGTGTGTGTGTGCAGTCAGGGCACAGTCGCTCTTCCCTCGGCAGCCAGGTCTGCCTGTGTGTGTGTTTGTGTGTGTGCAGTGAGGGCAC
Source organism: Rhinichthys osculus (assembly GCA_029959095.1). Taxonomy (NCBI): domain Eukaryota; kingdom Metazoa; phylum Chordata; class Actinopteri; order Cypriniformes; family Leuciscidae; genus Rhinichthys; species Rhinichthys osculus. The sequence continues at coordinate 26,841,968 of JARWKJ010000025.1, read as the reverse complement.
AGTCGCTCTTCTCTCGGCAGCCAGGTCTGCCTGTGTGTGTGTGTGTGTGTGTGTGTGTTCACTGAGTCTGTACATGCTCAGGACTTTCCTCAGTTTCGGGTCGCTCACTGTACTCAGGTATCCTGCCAATTCATATGTTCTGTTTAGGGCCAAATAGCATTCCAATTTACTCTGTTTGGCTGTCGCGTCTGTCCAATGTTTGACGTATTTTTCTTTTTGTGTTTTAATAATTTGGTTTGGTCTATGTTTTTATTGTCAGTTTGTGACGTGAGCTCTGAGACCAATCGGCCGAGGGCGTTCCTCTCTGGCTTCAGCTCTCGGTAGGACAGGGCTTTGTGATGGAGGGTCTGTTCATCGCTATTTTTTAAGTGGGCATGGAATTTAATGGCTCTTTTTTGAATAGTTATTAAAAGGGGGTATAAACCTAATTCTGCTCTACAGGCATTATTTGGGGTTTTGCGCTGAACTCGTAGCAGGATTTTGCACAGCTCGGTCTGCAGAGTCTCCATTGGGTGTTTGTCCCATCTAGTGAACTCTTGGTGTGAGAGTGGACCCCAGACTTCACACCCGTACAGCGCGATGGGCTCTATTACTGTTTTTATTATTTTTAGCCAGATTCTAATTGGGATGTCAATTTGGATATTTCTCTTAATAGCATAAAAAGCTCCCCGTGCCTTGTCTCTCAAGTCGTTTACAGCTTTTTTAAAATTTCCTGTGTTGCTGATATTTATGCCAAGGTAAGTGTAGTCCTGCGTGTGTTCGAGGAGCATGTTGTTCAATTTAAAACTATGATGTTGGTCTTGGCGGCTGGGTCTTTTTTAGAAAATCATTATTTTTGTCTTTTTGGGGTTAACTGACAGGGCCCATGACTGACAGAAGCTGTGCAGGAGGTCTAGATGCTCTTTAGTGGGAGACAGCAGCACCAGATCATCAGCGAACAGAAGGCATCTGACCTCAGTGTCCAGTAGAGGAAGGCCAGGTGCTGCAGACTGACCCAGAGCCCTCGCTAGCTCATTTATGTAGATGTTGAAGAGCGTGGGACTTAAGCTGCAGCCCTGTCTCACTCCACGACTCTGAGGGAGGAATTCTGTGTGTTTGCTACCAATTTTAACTGCAAATTTGTTGTTTGTGTACATAGATTTGATGACGTCATATGCTTTTCCTCCAATGCCGCACTGGATTAATTGAAGAAAAAGACCTTCATGCCAAATGTAGTCAAAAGCTTTTTTGAAGTCAACAAAGCATGAGAAAATTTTACTTTTGTTTTGGTTGATTTGCTTATCGACTAAGGTATGGAGAGTGTATATGTGGTCTGATGTGCGATATTTTGGTTGGAAGCCAATTTGACACTTGTTTAGAACATTTCTGTCTCTGAGAAAATGGGCTAGTCTGCCGTTCAGGAGGTTGCAGAAGAGTTTGCCTAGGTTGCTGTTTACACATATACCACGGTAGTTATTAGGGTCAAATCTGTCTCCGTTTTTATGGATTGGGGTAATAAGACCTTTGTTCCAAATGCTGGGGAATATACCTAAACTCAGGATGATATTGAAGAGCTTTAGAATGGCTAATTTGAATTTGTGGTCTGTGTATTTAATCATTTCATTTAGGATGCCATCGATACCACAGGCTTTTTGCAATTTCAGGGTTTGTATTTTGTCTAATAGTTCGGTTAGTGTAATTGGGGAGTCTAATGGGTTCTGGTAGTCTTTGATGGTTGATTCTAAAACCCTTAGTTTGTCATATAGGGCATTTTGTTCCTGATTTCTGTTTATATCACTAAAGAGGTTGGAGAAGTGGTTTACCCAAACATCTCCATTCTGGATAGCTAGTTCTGGATGGTAGGGTTTGTTTAGTGTGTTCCAGTGTTTCCAGAACTGGTCGGATTCTAAGGATTCTTCAATTTCCCTGAGTTGACTTTTTGTGTTTTGTTCTTTTTTCTTTCTTAAAGTATTCCTATATTGTTTCAGTTTTTCGTGATAGAGATGGCGGATGTTCTCATTGTCAGCATCTCTGTGTTTCTGGTTGGATAGGATTCTTAATTCTTTCCTAAGTTTTTTGCAGTCATTGTCAAACCATTTCTCAGTGGCACTGGCATGTGGTCTTTTTGGTTTTCTTTTTGTGATTTTTAAGTTGGATAATGTTGCTGATACCTCAAATATTCTGTTCAGCTTGGCTACTGCTAGGTTTGTACCTTCACTATTGTGCGGGAAAGGAGTGGCAAGGAATTGATCTAATAGGGCTTGAATTTTCGGTTGACTAATTGTACTTAGATATGTATCTTTACTGTTTTGTTTCCATCTATACATGTTTCTAAGTGAGTGGAGCTGGGTTTGTTTAGTCGCTTCTTGGTTGGGCATTGCTCTGTTTAAGTAGAGGGTTATTTTACTGTGGTCTGACAGGGGGTTTAGTGGGCTGACTGTGAACGCTCTGAGGGAGTTTGGGTTAAGGTCTGTCAGAAAATAGTCGACTGTACTGCTACCGAAAGATGAGCTGTAGGGTTAGCTGTACACAGCTCTCTCCTGAGGCTGTCCCTATCTCTGTGCTTGGCTGTGGGGCTGTTGCTGGTCTGGTCTGTTGTCTGAACTGTTTGCAGGGAGAAGATCATCTCCTTGAGCTGGACCATTTCTCCCTCTAGCTCTGTGAATCTCTCCCTCATGTCAGTGCAATAGCAGTGTGGATGGGGGTCTTTGGTCTGTTCTGTGCTCGAAGGGTCTCTGTGTTCAGTCTGATCCTCGTCTGTGTGGAAGACTGACTCCTCAGGAGGGATAAGTTGGTCGCTGGTAGTGGTCTCTTTCTGTGCTCTGTCTTTGATGCAGAGGAAGTCTTGTTCGAAGAGCCCATTGATGCTTTTTACCACCACTATACCCGTTGTTTTGTAGATATTTACGTTGGTGGTTGTTGTGTCTTCCTCATTTCTTATTTTTAGCTGGAAACCCCCGCAGATGCCTTTTCTTTCAGCTGAGGGGTAGTGTGCAATGATGGCCTTGTGCCATCCATAGGGCTTGTTGGTATGGAATATCAGGTTACTTATGCTGCCATCTTTATGTAGGTCTGCAAAAAGTGTTTCTGGGTTGTCTGTCAGTCTTTTGTTTTTGTAGACTTTCCGTGCCGATTCATTTGTGACATCTTTAGGATAGTGCAGTGGGATGGCCTCCACATACGGGGGTTGTTTAGGCCTGGTGCTGTGGCTGGAGTGTTCAGAACTCTTCTGGGGGCGGGGCCAGGGTGATGCACTGGCCATAGTTGATTTACAATGTAAACATCCAACTGAAAATAACTGCCAGTTTTATGTTTATTTTCTCCCAGTGATGATATAAAGGGATAAAATTAATTAAAAAAAGCAGGCAAAAAATATAACTTTCACTGATTTTGTGAGGAAAAATATATACATATATATTTCTTTAAAGTTCAAGTTTCAGTTTTGTCCAAAATGTCTCTTTGTGCTGTGCTGAGCAAAAACTCAAGATGTGAAATTGCACTTTCTGTTCAAGATGTCTTTACCTCTCTTCTTTCTTGAAAGTTTCCTCCTTAGATGTTATGTTGATTATGTTGCTTGATGTCATCCTTTTCATTATAAATATCCTCTTCTGTAGAGGGTAATCCTGTGCTGATCTTCTCTTGAACTTTCCTCAGATTCAGGTGTAAAAAATTAAATAAAAAATAAAAATAAATAAAAACGGTCCCAATTCAACAAAAACTTCGTCTAGATGTTGTTTTATGTTAAATCTTCTACTTTTCTCTTATTTTGTTGTAAAATAATTCCTATTTTTTATCATTTATCTGGAGCTCAACTGAAGTGTGACCATCTCTCATGGAATTCTCATTCTCTCCCTCTCTCTATCCATTCTCTCTCTATCTCCCTCTCTCTCTCTCTTTCTCTCTCTCCTCCTCCTCCTCTCTCTCTCTCTCAGGTGTGTGTGGTGTTCAGTCTGGCTCTGAAGAGCTGGTGTCGTGCCGTGGTCGAGTCCGTCATCGAGGGGACGCTGGACTCTCAGGCCTGGTGTTTGCTGGTAGACCATGGAGATCACATCATCGTCAGAGCGGATGAGTATGAAGCCTTTTAAAATGTCCTGAATTGGTTTGATCAAGTGTAAAGGGATAGATTCTCTCAGCATTTACTCGCCCTCATGCCATCAATGTCTTCTGGAGTGAAACGATCGGTGTTTGTGAAAAAAAAATGCTTAAAATATTTTACTTTAAAGAATAAATCATTATTTTCGATCTACTGTCATACGAGCGCCACGCAAACTTTAAAACGCCCTTACGTTTGTGTTAAGCTGAAGTCGTTTTTGTCCCTAGAACAGTTGCCTGGAAGCAATGCTTTATAGTTAAAAGAGTTTAAAATAAAAATATTGCAATTTGTTTTTACACACACCTATAGTTTGGCTTCAGAAAACTTCGATCCGTCCACTGGGGTCGTGTGGATTGCCATCGCTGCGTTTGGTTTATTATTCATTATTTTCCTAAGAATCGTCGTTTGTGTTGTTCTGAAGAAAGAAAGCGATGGCACGAGGGTGAGTAAATTATGCAAGAATTTTAATTTTTGGGTGAACTATCCGTTTAAGGTCATAAATATCTTGTGGTGTAACAGAAGTCTTAACTATCATTTTAAGAGGTCTTAATTTGGGGACAGGAAAAAACGGCCTAATGTGATTATTACATTTTAAAAGTATGATTTATATGAATGCAAGTGCTGCTGGTTCGGAGTCAAAGCGCTGGTTTTGGAGCAGTTCAGTCAGCGATTACCATGCAACGGTTGCCGATGAACTACTTTTGATGAATTATGACAGTGTTTGCATGATGTTTGTAATATGTTGTAAAGAGTTATAAGAAACTAGGGCATATAATTATCTCCCCATCATTTTGAATGGGCAGCCGGAAAAAGTAAAGCTTGGACATTTCAAAAAAGTCCCAGTGTGTTTTTTGACGTCTTTATAATTAAAAGTCCTTTAAATGCATGAAGTATTTTTAGTTCCACTTTATTTTAGCTGTCCACTTTGCTTCCACTCAGTGTGAAGATTAGGGCTGGGAATTGGCAAAAATGTGACGTTTCGATAGTATTGCGAAATTTGGGCCACGATTCAATATTTTTGCGATTCTTAACATATTGCAATACAGCAAGTATTGCTATTCGATTCTCGATTCGAGTCTGCGATATATTGCGATTCATGTCCCCCATTTTATTCAAAGGCATTACAAAAAATGAGGAAAATAAGACTCACTTCAAATGTCACATTTATTTCTGTGAACATTATCTTCTACACATTAACTGAAGTGCAGAAACTTAGTCCTTGAACATTCAGGACACAGGACCTTATTACAGGACAGGACGTCATTAGTCTCTGAATAGGAGACCTCTCACATGAATGCTGAACTCCCAGCACATAACTTACAATTATTTAAATTAGTGGTGGGCATAGATTAATTTTTTTAATCTAGATTAATCTCACTGTAATCTTGGAATTAGTATAGATTAAAATGGCTCATTTGAATTCTGCCAAGGCATTCAGAATATATGTGCTACCCAAATAAATAACCTCACAGGTAAGATGTGCAGGGGCGGAGCTAGACTCTCAGTACAGTGGGGGCGGAGCTAGACTCAGTACAGTGGGGGTGGAGCTAGACTCTCAGTACAGTGGGGGCGGAGCTAGACTCAGTACAGTGGGGGTGGAGCTAGACTCAGTACAGTGGGGGCGGATTTAGACTCAGTACAGTGGGGGCGGAGCTAGACTATTAGTACAGTGGGGGCGGAGCTAGACTATTAGTACAGTGGGGGCGGAGCTAGACTATCAGTACAGTGGGGCGGGGCTAGACTCTCAGTACAGTGGGGGCGGAGCTAGACTCTTAGTACAGTGGGGGTGGAGCTAGACTCTTAGTACAGTGGGGGCGGGGCTAGACTCTCAGTACAGTGGGGGCGGAGCTTCATCATGGGGCCCTTCTGCTACAAATTCATTTTAAAATTAAAACTGTAAAAAAAAAACGTTAAATATCTGATGAATGCATATGTAATAATGTGTCACTTGTTGAGCCAAGTAAGCTTATGTTAAATAAAACACAAAGATTATCTCGTTCTTTTCTTTTTAATGCGCCCGATTTATATTTTCTCTCCATTTTCGTAACTATTCTCTACACATTATACATTCGCACCTCACGCCACCCACTGTACCCCTGAGGCAATAGGCCTACCTTATACGCTGTGTTTCGGTTCATTTATGACTCATGAGACGAGCTCCAGTTCACGCGCCGGCGCCTCCGTGTCGTGATTATCTATTGTCTGCTATATTTACTTCTTATTTATTAAATCCAGGCAATTGGTTGATGAAACATTGATTAAAATTAAGATACAATTAATACAAAACGAAATTCACCTCAATGAAAGGCTTTGTGCTTTATGTTTGATGTCTCTGAAAGTTTTAAAGCAGTCTTTCAGTGCCGCTTTCAGAGCACTCGCGTCCGTAACGGGGGACTGTCACGTAACATTGTTTTTCCCTCATAAATGCGTACACGGAAAATAAGACAAAATGAATATTTGATGTTCTGTGGAGAGCCAGCCCTTCTTCATCCTGTGGGTAGTATTACTTTTTGTACTTTTGCCACCTAAAAGTTTAAGTTTTTTTGTGTCACGTCGGTTACAGATGTGTATTTCCCTCATATTAAGTAGGGATGCACGATATATCGACCACATATCGATATCGGCCGATAAATGGTCTTTTTTGATGTTATCGTTATAGGTCCGATAAGAAAATTGGGCCGATAAATCAAAGCCGATAAATAATAGATTATTTACTTCAGTTGAGAGATGCGCGCGGTTCGCCATGATGGTTCTGAATGATTGGAATCACTTCGAAAAGGAAGACACAGTTCAGTGCAACATGTGCAGCACAAATCTGTCACATAGGCTTCATAACATTATAATAAGAGCAGCCTGCAAAAGAATGTTGTGAATTCGTATTCGCCAGTGTTTCAGCGCGTCGAGTGCGTTGTGGAAAGAGCGCGTCTGTGGAGTTAAGCCTTCATGACAAGCACAGTCAAGTTCTCTTGAGCATTCGCACCATTCTGTGCCATTGTAAGTTGTAAAATGTTTATTTTGTGTGTATATATATATTTCTGATTAATCTAATATAGGATGCGTTTGGTTGAGTTAATGAACGATGCATAACGCTTCATTGTAGGCCTACCGGTGATCATCTTTATCTTTAGCGTGCGCAGCTCAAACAGCAATGCACATTTATAACTACAGTATAGGACTGTCATATACATGCCATTATAATGAGAACACTATTGTAATAAAACGTTGTGAATTTTCTGGGTTTAGTTGCCGTTTCAGCGCGTTGTTGTGGGAATAGCGCGTCCAGAACAGGGATTAGCCTACACATCTACCAGCACAAGTTCGATTGTGCATTCACGTCATTTTGTGCAGATAAATTGTAATATAAAGTTGATGTAATACAAATATCTGATTAATCTCACATATGATGCGTTTCGTTTAAACAACCTGCTAGAAAAGTTCTTCAGTTTCCCGGTGCTCGTTCTCTTCAGCTTCAGCGCGCGCAGATTAAACAACAATGCAAAACATTAAAAGCTATGATTGGGACTGTCATATAATTATAATTGTATCCACTATTGTAATAAATTTGTAAATTCAGCAACCGTTGAGTTGATTAACCTTCTAGCAAAGCGATTCAGTTTCATTCTGTTCAGCTTCAGCGCGCGCGCTCACACAGCTTAGTTACTAATGACATTGCTATTAAAGATGTTTACTATCACTGTAATATTATTATTTTTTTCAAAAACATTGCGTTATAATTAATAACTAACATTATTTTCTTCTCGTATTATTTTCATCAACGATATGGTTTGATTAAAATAATTTCCTTATTGTCCGTGCGGAGGCGATTCCATTTTATTGATCCATGGCACATGCATTTTGTTTCTTTATATGCAGCCCAATGTTATCCAATGACTTGTTTGCATTATTTATGTATTTTATTTTTTGTTAGGCAATAGATTTTTTGATAACACTACAATAAGGTCTCATTTGTTCATGCAGTAATTAACAGAGAGGCAATAGCTTTTGATATTGTTATAATAAAATATGTGTTCATGTTAGTTCACAGTGCATTGACTAATGTTAACAGATACAACTTTCTTAAAAATGTCTTATAAGTTAATGCTAACTAATGGCTGCTAACAAAATTAAACCTTATTATAAAGTGTTACCATTTTTTAATAAAGGAAGTTGCCCAGTGTAAAATTAATTTTTAAAAGTTAAGGAATCTTACACTGCTTCAAACTAGGCTATACTGTATTGTATATGTTTGATTTATGTTAAAAGTGTTTGAGACAAGGCTTTTAATGGTGAGCCTTTGGTTTATGTATACAGGCTATCAAAGTATATACAATTTTTAATTGAGATTTATCGGCCAATATATCGGTTATCGTCTTTCAAATGTAAAGAATTATCGGTTATCGGTATCGGCCAAAATGTTCATATGGGTGCATCCCTAATATTAAGTATAAAACGCATGTGTAGACTGATATTTTTATTATCTTTGTAATATTATCTGAAATCTTTATTAAGGGAGTATGGATAAACAGACGTTTCAATATATTGGTATTAAATGCCCCCTACAATGCAATTCGGTTACATCCGCGCTAAAATATCAAGGTGAAAGTCATCATAGCTTGCGTAGTATAGACCCAGGCCCAACCCAACTTTGAGAATAGATTAACGGCGATATTTTTTTTACCGCAGCACGTTAACGCCGATAACGGCCCACCACTAATTTAAATACAATAGAGTAACATAATCCTGAGAATAATCATATAAATAAGAGTAACTTGGAGCTTCAATCAAATTGAGAAAAATAAACAAAAATGTGTACTGCTAGCGTCCAGTCCTGTTGGGTGCAAGGTCATCAACCAAAACTCATTTGATTTACCCACACTTTCGAAGGCGGAGCGTCGTGTTCGGCCGGTTGTGATGGTGAAGCCATTTTCATTTGAATTTGCTGTTAAATGCACGACAACAAAGCACTGCAACAAGCGCCACCTTGTGGATGTAATACGCAAATGTAAACTATCAGAGTAAACTCAGAGAAAACCAATGGAGAAAACCCAAAAGTAAAACAGATAATTTATCATTAAATATTGCAATAATTTTCGCTACTGTATCGATGTAATTGCGTGCGGATTTTCCCCCCACCACTAGTGAGGATGTGATGCGTCTCCTAACGGTTGGCAAAACACTGTAGAGCTTCACCCAGGACTGGCTTATATCTGCCCTGTTGATTTGCTCTCAGTGTCAGAACTCCTCTGGAGAAGTTCCTGCAGCTGTCCTTCAGGGTGCGCCGCTTCAGCCTGGCTGGGGTTCGCCCCATGACCCTTCAGGTGCCGGTCTCTGGAGACCCGGCCGAGCTCGTGTAAGTCCCTCTCCTGAAGAAGTCTCTGTGCTGCACTCGCATGTGTTCTGATGCTCTGTTTCCCTCTGTCTGATCTCAGGCCCTCCTCAACGTGGGACAGCTCTGCCACCAAATACTTGCACAATCTGTTACAAGGTAAGAGTGTGCTGTGGTGATTCTCCTGTTTGCTGTGTGTATGAGGGTATGCGTGTGACGTCACCGTCGGCCGGAGTGACTGCGGTCACACACACACTGAGTGGCAGAAACGCTGAGCATTGGTTTTCACCTGCGAAAAACACACAAAACGCATCTAAAACGGGAAAGAGCTTTGAGATTGACCGTATAACTAGATTTGACAAGAAATCTGAGGTATAGTTTTTTCTGACTGCCGAAAGCTGCAGAACTGAGAAGCAAATGAATCACAGAAACAACTGGATCCAGACAGATAAAGCTGGATTTGCAGTCATTTTGTGTCAATATGCCGAATTAGGGGGTAAAATCATACCCTATATATTGTAGGGGTGTAAATCGGACAGTTCATCACGATACGATTCGATATCGATTCTCTTAGCCAGCGATATGATTTTTGACGATACTTCAAAAAATTCTTCGATACGATTCGATTACGATTCGATTCATGGCTATATCGATCGATTAATCGATATTTAGATATTTTGTGCTACTTTACACAACCAGTTACATTTTTATTAACTCACAAATGCAACCAAAATATATTTAACATGAATGTTTAATTAAACACTTTGAAAATTGCACCCTCTTTCCCAATTGGGACATTTACAACAACACAACAAAAATTTTAAAAAGAAAGAAAGAAAAGTAAATAATGGATGGGGGATTAATAAAAATCAACAGTCAATAAAGTCTTCCAGTGTTTTGTGCAAACATGTGCAAATTAACTGAGGTACTCTAGTTGTAGAAAACAAAAAACAATTAACGTAATGCTATAGTTGCTCTTTTGGAGTTGTCTGGGTGAAAAAGTTCTTCATTGGGGGTGACAGAGGCTGTTTTTCGTCAGCCAAATTACTCTCCTCAATTCCATGTTTCCTTTTCAGATGCGTTGACGAGTTTGTAGTATTTCCCGAGTATTTTAGCTGGCACTGGCAATGTACACAACATGGGTTTTATTTACCTGACCATCCGTTTTGAAAAATACAAAATGTTTCCAAACCCACGATTTGCGCCCGACAGCAGTCACAACATTTTCTGCGTCTGTCTTTTCGCTGCTACAGCCGCTTTGTTGCTGCATCTCGTTCGGAATCCGACACACACAAGTGACAGGCAGTAACGAAAAAGAAAATGCGCGCTTTGGCGGAAATGCGGAAATGGCGGATGTTATGTGAGGACGTGGAGAGACTGTTAAAATAAAGGTACCTCATATCGATATTTTGCGTGTGGCATCGATGCATCGTATCGTTAGACGTTTGATCGATGCATCGATCCGTATCGATGTATCGTTACACCCCTAATATATTGTATTCACAACTAAATTAAATATTTACCATCATATATTCTGCATAATTGGGTGTTTTTAAATAAACACTGACTAAAAACTACACAAGTTTTAGGGTTGGACGTAGTGCTGCACGATTAATCATATCGCAATCGTAATCGCGATGTCAAACCTATGCGATTAAATGACGCAAAATACTGCGATTTTATATGAAATAAACAAATTAGGGCTGTCAACGCAGCATCTGTTATTTTTTGTCATCCTTTGGCTAGTGTTACATGATCCCGCTCTTATTCATGCGAATGCTTTAAACCATTCAGCGAGACGAGTCAAAAGAGAGCGCGCTGCCTGTGTGTGTCCTGACTGAAAGACGCGCGCCAGTATCATGCGCATGCACAGACCGCGCGCCCGAATACAGTTCTCGTTCCGCTCGAAGTGAACGAACAATAACACGCACAATTATGCCAAAATATCATTTGTCGAGTGTCTTCATCATAACATAAGAGCAGTCTTATGATGGTCGTAAAGAGTTGAGAGAATGAGGCGCGTGTGAGATCCGCGTCTCTGTCAGCAACTCTTAAAGGGCCAGCATCCAATAATGCTTTCTGTCAGTAAAGTTAATCAAAGAACAAAGGGAACAGAGAAAAACACTCACTGCTCTTGACCAAAGAACTTGTGTAGCTTTAAATAGCATTTTAGTCCATATAATTTATAATTTATGCAGCGCAGACTGTTTGATAACTTTATTCAATTACTGTATGTCCTACCTGTAGACAGGAAGAGCACAGGTAAATATGACATTTATTATGGGTTTATGTGAGGATTGTTTGAAGTTCACTTAAATTCAAATTAAAATATAGCTGCGAGCAGCGATTACGGGCCCAAGCCGGTGGCACCGCAACCCCGGTGCCTTTAGTTACCTAAAGGCACCGGAGTGGCGGTGCCGCCGGCTTTGGCCCTTCATCGCTGCTCGCAGCTATATTTATATATATATATATATAAACAAGCCGGTGGCACCGCCACCCCGGTGCCTTTAGGGTTACTGTGCATGACGGGCAATATCGTAACTCCGCTTTGACCTTTGAGAAGATGTGTGCTGTAGAGCTTGCATTGGTGTGGGCTCTGCAAAAGTGTGCATTGAGGGCACATATCAACCACAAAGTATGCGTGAGCAACCTTCTGAAACCTAAAATGAAAAATGAGACACCCTACGGTCTCATGGACTTAATGCACACATGAAATAAGTACACAAGTTTGAAAGTTATATTAAGTGTGCCAAGACAGAATATTACTTGCCTGATCTGATTAGAAAAATAGTTGGTGTGTGTGTGTGTGTGTGTGTGTGTGTGTGTGAGGCGTGATTGAACAATGTAGACATAAAAACATACCCCGTCCTTTTGTTCATACAGGACATTATTCAAACTGCAAAGTGTTTACTTATATTTGTGTACAATCACAATAAAACACAACATTGTGCTTTTGTCAAACTGTAAACTACAACTGTCACCCAACCGAAATCTCTTACACACACACACACACACACACACACACACACACACACACACACACACATAGTTTAAAAGCAAAAAAAATCTTTTGGACATTCATCATATTGCATTGGTTTTCATTTATTGTCCTCGATCAGAGCCCTAATCTGTTTATTTTTTCAGTTACACATTCTACATTGATTAAAAAAGAAAAATCAAATGTGTTTTTATTTTATACATAAATAAATAATCTATCATTCAGATGAGAATAAAGTTAGTGTTAGTTCAAATTTTAAGGAAAACAAATATATGATCTGAAATATAGCACATTCATTTATAATTCATTCAGGTTCAATTACCAAACATACAAATCTCAATGTAATTTAAAGCAAACAATACATTTAAAATACATGGGTTGTATGCTATTTTTTTTTATATAAAAAGATATATATCCAAAAAGACAAGGCCTAAACTTTAACAAGGGTTAAACAATCACTGTAACAGACACAATCACACACACACACACACACACACACACACGTCAAATCACTTACATTTTAGATGCAATATTGACTTTTTTTTCTGTTTCAGCAGCGAAAATAGTTAAACAAAGATCACAGCAGAACTATCGAGCATCTCACAGCAACGCGTTCTCATTACTGAATGATTCAGCATTTTGAACGAATCGGTTGACTCAAAGATTCAACGACCAATCCATAATCTGTCTCATTCATGAATGACTCAGCCGTTCGAACGAATCGTTTGAACGAATGAATCAATGACTCGCTCATTAAGACGGTCGCCTGGCGGCACCTAATGACGGTTTAGTGATATTAAAAGTATCATTCTTTCCAACGATTGTTAATTAACTCATATTTGAAACATAAGCTATATATATATATATATATATATATACACACATATATATACACACACATATATATATACACAAAAATAAAATAAAAACACATTTGAAGCGTGTTTGCTTACTAAATTGTGAGCGGAACGAAAGTTGCAGCAAATATCAGCAACAGGAGTCAAATTTCATTAATCACGAGAGTGAAGAGCTGACTGAAAAGATGATGACGGAATAGGCTATTTTATGTAAAAGCCCCTATTTAAGCGAATCTATCATTGTACTCTTTTGTTGTTGTGTTTTCCGTGAAAAATAATAGACTATTGAACTCACAATTCAAGCAATCGGCCCCGTTATTGCACTAATTTTAAAGTGACACTAAAAAGTATGCGGCTGCACTGGCATTCATAACGGTGCGCGTCCATGGCGACGAGCGAGCAGAACAGAGCGAACGTTTTTTAGTTCATTCCTACTTCCATAGGAATTCCCTCAAGCGCTCTGCAAGCGCAACCCTTATCAATGTCCGTGTGGACGTCCGTATTTAAAAGCTCTCGGTCCTCAGTCACATGCTTGCCAAATATATGTATAAATATCATTTTGGACACAAGAGGGCAGTATGGCCCTATGTATAATTTTGTATAATAACTATCACTCGAAGAGCCCCTCCCCACACAGACACACACACACACACAGTTCGCCCGCGCCTCTCTCTCACACGCACACACACACACACACACACACTCCAGCATTGCAATCTTGAGATCGCAGCTTGTTCATTATGCTGCGTTCACACCAAACTTTTATACTCTTTTGTTGTTGTGGTTTCCATGAAGAATAATAGGCTATTGAACTCACAATTCAAGCAATCGGCCCCAGAAAAGGCGCTAATTTTAAAATGAAACTAACGGCTGCACGGGCATTCATAACGGTGCGCGTCCACGGCGATGAGCGAGCAGAACTTCCATAGGAATTCCCTCGAGCGCTCTGCACGTGGCCATTATCAATGTCCTGTATTTAAAAGCTCTCGGTCCTCAGTCACATACCAAATATATGTATAATGTATATATAAATATAATTTTGGACACAAGAGGGCAGTATGGCCCTATGTATAATTTTGTGTTTAAACTAAAAGAGCCCCTCCCCCCCTCCCCACACAGACACAGACACAGACACACACACGAATGGCAGGGTGCATTCTCTCTGTCAGAGGGAGAGGGAGAGAAAATTCTCAGAAACATCCACATTCAAACCAAAATATCTAACTTCCTCTTGGTCTGAGCTAATGACAGTTAATTAGAAAGTTGTCCGGCTTGATCTGAACCATATGCATACCTGTGTCTGTCGAGTTTCATGCAATTTCAAGCATGCTAAGAGTCTCAAAAGCATCAAACAAGAATATTAAAGTTTGATGTGTTGCCACGGCAACAGTATCTAAGATATCAATAATCCTTTCACAGGTCTACATCTGCCGTGTGTTTACATTATACACATAAAGTTTGAAGCAAATCGGGTAAAAATAAGAGGGTGATTTCAAAGCATTTAGGAAGTGACACACTTCCTGCTGCCAGTTGGTGGCGCTATAACTTTGACTCACAATAGTCACATCCATGTGATCGGGCTCTTACAACGAACACACTGTTGAAGTTTCATCAAGATCAGTTAATGTATGGAGTAGTTATGACACACTTCCTGTTTCACGTTTCTCGCCATAATTTTGTTTCCTCGCCACGGCCAAACCGTTCGAGATATCAAAAATCCCCTCGCAAACTTTCATCCTCAATGTCTTGACTTCATGCTGACCGAGTTTCGTGCCGTTTGTTTGAATTCTCTAGGAGGAGTATTTCACATTCCATTGCGTGTGTTTTACCAACAACCCTAAATAGCCGACTTCCTGTTGGGCTGGGGTAAAAAGGAAGAGTGTGAAGTATATATGAAACGAGGAGATCTACATGTGTACCGAGTTTCATATTATTACATGCAAGCGTGTTTGATTTATGGACCATGTTTTCGGACCCCGTTCCAGGGGGCGCTGTCGAGCCCCCCTGCCACGCCCGGGTACCATCTTCAGCCCGGCCCTGATGGCCGCGGGTTCTGACATGTGTGCAAAGTTTCAGGAGTTTTTGAGCATGTTAAGGCCTCCAAAAGTGTCCAAAAGGTAGTAAAAAAATAATAATAATAATAATAATAAAATATAGCTGCGAGCAGCGATTACGGGCCCAAGCCGGTGGCACCGCAGCCCCGGTGCCTTTAGTTACCTAAAGGCACCGGAGTGGCGGTGCCACCGGCTTTGGCCCTTCATCGCTGCTCGCAGCTATATTTATATTTATATATATATATATATATATATATATATATATAAACAAGCCGGTGGCACCGCCACCCTGGTGCCTTTAGGGTTACTGTGCATGACGGGCAATAACTTAACCCCGCTTTGACTGTTGAGAAGATGTGTACTGTAGAGCTTGCATTGGTGTGGGCTCTGCAAAAGTGTGCATTGAGGGCACATATCATATGCGTGAGCAACCTTCTGAAACCTAAAATGAAAAATGAGACACCCTACGGTCTCATGGACTTAATGGACACATGAAATAAGTAAGTTATGAAAGTTAAATCAATTGTGCCAAGACAGAATATTACTTGCCTGATCTGATTAGAAAAAAAGTGTGTGTGTGAAACGTGATTGAACAATGTAGACATAAAAACATACTCCGTCCTTTTGTTTATACAGGACATTATTCAAACTGCAAAGTGTTTACTTATATTTGTGAACAATCGCAATAAAACACAACATTGTGCTTTTGTCAAACTGTAAACTACAACTGTCACCCAACCAAAATCTCTTTTTTATTTTATACAGAAATAAATAATCTATCATTCAGATGAGAATAAAGTTAGTGTTAGGTCAAATTTTAAGGAAAACTCTGAAATATAGCACATTCATTTAAAATTCATTCAGGTTCAATTACCAAACATACAAATCTTAATGTAATTTAAAGCAAACAATACATTTAAAATATATGGGTTGTATGCCTATTTTTTTTATATAAAAATATATATATCCAAAAAGTAACAGACACAATCATACACACACACACACACACACACACACACACACACACACACACACACACACACACACACAGACACAGACACACACATAAGTCAAATCACTTACATTTTATATGCAATATTGACTTTTTTCTGTTTCAGCAGTGAAACTAGTTAAACAAAGATCACAGCAGAACCATCGAGCATCTCACAGCAACGTGTTTTCTCATTACTGAATGATTCAGCATTTTGACCGAATCGGTTGACTCAAAGATTCAATGACCAATCCATAATCTGTCTCATTCATGAATGACTCAGCCGTTCGAACGAATCGTTCGAACAAATGAATCAATGACTCGCTCATTAAGACGGTCGCCTGGCGACACCTAATGACGGCTTAGTGATATGTTTAAAAGTATCATTCTTTCCAACGATTGTTAATTAACTCATATTTGAAACATAAGCTATATATATATATATATATATATATATATATACACACACATATATACACAAAAATAAAATAAAAACACATTTGAAGCGTGTTTGCTTACTAAATTGTGAGCAGAACGAAAGTTGCAGCAAATATCAGCAACAGGAGTCAAATTTCATTAATCACGAGAGTGAAGAGCTGACTGAAAAGATGATGACGGAATAGGCTATATTTTATGTAAAAGCGCCTATTTAAGCGAATCTATCATTGTACTCTTTTGTTGTTGTGTTTTCCGTGAAAAATAATAGACTATTGAACTCACAATTCAAGCAATTGGCCCCCGATATTGCACTAATTTTAAAGTGACACTAAAAAGTATGCGGCTGCAGTGGCATTCATTACGGTGCGCGTCCATGGCGACGAGCAAGCAAAACAGAGCGAACGTTTTTTCATTTCTACTTCCATAGAAATTCATTTGAGCGCACTGCGAGCGCCACCACTATAAATGTCCTTACTTTACTTTCACTTTTAACTTAGCGATATAAAAGCCCCCGGTGTTACACGTCAAATAACCGGTGAGAAAAAATTCTCGGAGTCACATAGCAGCTACCTATATTTAAATACAACAGGCCTACCTGATTTTGAACACAAGAGGGCAGTATAGCCCTATGTATTATTTGATATATTTATTTTTTAACTGAATAGTGCATCCTGGCTGTTTTTAAACTTGTACATTATTCTTAAATTGCAAAACAAGAATAAAATGGGTTTAGTTCTGATATTTGTATAATTTTATCTAGAAATAAATGGTGTATAATTAAATTTTTAGAAGATATGAGGCTTTTAGTGTTTATTTTTTTTACATGACTTTAATCCCTCGCCATAGCAAAACAATTAGAGATATTCAATAGATATTCACAATTATGCTTCTTTAATGTATTTTCATCATGTTGAAAAAGTTTGGTGGGAATAAAATAAACCACTTAAGAGGAGTGGGTAAAAATGTAGAGCCTGGTTTTGCAAAACATCCACATTAAGACAAAAATAGCCCACTTCCTGTTGGGCTGGCTTAAAGTTGTTTGGCCCGATGAGATCTATATGAGTACAGAGTTTCATAATATTACATGCAAGTGTGTTTGATTTATGGACCAAATTTTCTGACGAAGTTTATGGACCAAGTTAATTTAATTAATAAACTAATTATATAAAACTATTTTCAATGCACTACAATTCAACTGGTTATATGCCTTTACT
This sequence comes from Rhinichthys osculus, assembly GCA_029959095.1. Taxonomy (NCBI): domain Eukaryota; kingdom Metazoa; phylum Chordata; class Actinopteri; order Cypriniformes; family Leuciscidae; genus Rhinichthys; species Rhinichthys osculus. The sequence continues at coordinate 26,824,018 of JARWKJ010000025.1, read as the reverse complement.
TATTAATACAACTTATTTAAAAAAAAAATACAAGGCGTAAGACATTTATTTTCTTTTTTAATGCAGGCCAAACCACACAGCAGTCAAATGGTTAATCTAGCCCCCCTCCCCCTCCCCACACTCACAGACACACACACACACACAGAGACGTAGGCTCAGAGAGAGAGAGAGACATAAAATGACAATTTTCAAACCAAAATATCTGACTTCCTGTTGGTTGGAGCTATTGAGTGTAAATTAGAAACTTGTCTGGCTGGAGGAGAACAATACACATACCGATTTTTATTACTGTAGATAAAATTAATCCCCCCACTTTTGACAAAAGGTGGCGCTACTGAGCCCTCAACACGCCCGTTTCTGAAACTTTGCACATGTCTACTGGCTAATAAATGAGATGTGTCTGTCGAGTTTCATGCAATTTTAAGCAATTTCAGGCATGCTAAGAGTCTCAAAAGCATAAAAAAAGAATATTAAAGTTTGATGCGTTGCCACGACAACAGTATCTAAGATATCAATAATCCTTTCACAGGTCTACATCTGCCGTGTGTTTACATTATAGTAGTGAAGTTTGAAGCAAATCGGGTAAAAATAAGAGGGTGATTTCAAAGCATTTAGGAAGTGACACACTTCCTTCTGCCAGTTGGTGGCGCTATAACTTTGACTCACAATAGTCACATCCATGTGATCGGGCTCTTACGACGAACACACTGCTGAAGTTTCATCAAGATCAGTTAATGTATGCAGTAGTTATGACACACTTCCTGTTTCACGTTTCTCGCCATAATTTTGTTTCCTCGCCACGGCCAAACCGTTCGAGATATCAAAAATCCCCTCGCAAACTTTCATCCTCAATGTCTTGACTTCATGCTGACCGAGTTTCGTGCCGTTTGTTTGAATTCTCTAGGAGGAGTATTTCACATTCCATTGCGTGTGTTTTACCAACAACCCTAAATAGCCGACTTCCTGTTGGGCTGGGGTAAAAAGTAAGAGTGTGAAGTATATATGAAACGAGGAGATCTACATGTGTACCGAGTTTCATATTATTACATGCAAGCGTGTTTGATTTATGGACCATGTTTTCGGACCCCGTTCCAGGGGGCGCTGTCGAGCCCCCCTGCCACGCCCGGGTACCATCTTCAGCCCGGCCCTGATGGCCGCGGGTTCTGACATGTGTGCAAAGTTTCAGGAGTTTTTGAGCATGTTAAGGCCTCCAAAAGTGTCCAAAAGGTAGCAGAAAAATAATAAGTCGGAAGAAGAAGAATAATAAAATATAGCTGCGAGCAGCGATTACGGGCCCAAGCCGGTGGCACCGCAACCCCGGTGCCTTTAGTTACCTAAAGGCACCGGAGTGGCGGTGCCGCCGGCTTTGGCCCTTCATCGCTGCTCGCAGCTATATTTATATATATATATATATATATATATATATATATATATAGACAAGCCGGTGGCACCGCCACCCCGGTGCCTTTAGGGTTACTGTGCATGACGGGCAATATCGTAACTCCGCTTTGACCTTTGAGAAGATGTGTGCTGTAGAGCTTGCATTGGTGTGGGCTCTGCAAAAGTGTGCATTGAGGGCACATATCAACCACAAAGTATGCGTGAGCAACCTTCTGAAACCTAAAATGAAAAATGAGACACCCTACGGTCTCATGGACTTAATGCACACATGAAATAAGTACACAAGTTTGAAAGTTATATGAAGTGTGCCAAGACAGAATATTACTTGCCTGATCTGATTAGAAAAATAGTTGGTGTGTGTGTGTGTGTGTGTGTGTGTGTGTGTGTGTGTGTGTGTGTGTGTGTGTGTGTGTGTGTGAGGCGTGATTGAACAATGTAGACATAAAAACATACCCCGTCCTTTTGTTCATACAGGACATTATTCAAACTGCAAAGTGTTTACTTATATTTGTGTACAATCACAATAAAACACAACATTGTGCTTTTGTCAAACTGTAAACTACAACTGTCACCCAACCGAAATCTCTTACACACACACACACACACACACACACACACACACACACACACACACACACACATAGTTTAAAAGCAAAAAAAATCTTTTGGACATTCATCATATTGCATTGGTTTTCATTTATTGTCCTCGATCAGAGCCCTAATCTGTTTATTTTTTCAGTTACACATTCTACATTGATTAAAAAAGAAAAATCAAATGTGTTTTTATTTTATACATAAATAAATAATCTATCATTCAGATGAGAATAAAGTTAGTGTTAGTTCAAATTTTAAGGAAAACAAATATATGATCTGAAATATAGCACATTCATTTATAATTCATTCAGGTTCAATTACCAAACATACAAATCTCAATGTAATTTAAAGCAAACAATACATTTAAAATACATGGGTTGTATGCTATTTTTTTTTTATATAAAAAGATATATATCCAAAAAGACAAGGCCTAAACTTTAACAAGGGTTAAACAATCACTGTAACAGACACAATCACACACACACACACACACACACGTCAAATCACTTACATTTTAGATGCAATATTGACTTTTTTTTCTGTTTCAGCAGCGAAAATAGTTAAACAAAGATCACAGCAGAACCATCGAGCATCTCACAGCAACGCGTTCTCATTACTGAATGATTCAGCATTTTGAACGAATCGGTTGACTCAAAGATTCAACGACCAATCCATAATCTGTCTCATTCATGAATGACTCAGCCGTTCGAACGAATCGTTTGAACGAATGAATCAATGACTCGCTCATTAAGACGGTCGCCTGGCGGCACCTAATGACGGTTTAGTGATATTAAAAGTATCATTCTTTCCAACGATTGTTAATTAACTCATATTTGAAACATAAGCTATATATATATATATATATATATATATATATATACACACATATATATACACACACATATATATATATACACAAAAAAAAAATAAAAACACATTTGAAGCGTGTTTGCTTACTAAATTGTGAGCGGAACGAAAGTTGCAGCAAATATCAGCAACAGGAGTCAAATTTCATTAATCACGAGAGTGAAGAGCTGACTGAAAAGATGATGACGGAATAGGCTATTTTATGTAAAAGCCCCTATTTAAGCGAATCTATCATTGTACTCTTTTGTTGTTGTGTTTTCCGTGAAAAATAATAGACTATTGAACTCACAATTCAAGCAATCGGCCCCGTTATTGCACTAATTTTAAAGTGACACTAAAAAGTATGCGGCTGCACTGGCATTCATAATGGTGCGCGTCCATGGCGACGAGCGAGCAGAACAGAGCGAACGTTTTTTAGTTCATTCCTACTTCCATAGGAATTCCCTCAAGCGCTCTGCAAGCGCAACCCTTATCAATGTCCGTGTGGACGTCCGTATTTAAAAGCTCTCGGTCCTCAGTCACATGCTTGCCAAATATATGTATAAATATCATTTTGGACACAAGAGGGCAGTATGGCCCTATGTATAATTTTGTATAATAACTATCACTCGAAGAGCCCCTCCCCACACAGACACACACACACACAGTTCGCCCGCGCCTCTCTCTCACACGCACACACACACACACACACACACACACACTCCAGCATTGCAATCTTGAGATCGCAGCTTGTTCATTATGCTGCGTTCACACCAAACTTTTATACTCTTTTGTTGTTGTGGTTTCCATGAAGAATAATAGGCTATTGAACTCACAATTCAAGCAATCGGCCCCAGAAAAGGCGCTAATTTTAAAATGAAACTAACGGCTGCACGGGCATTCATAACGGTGCGCGTCCACGGCGATGAGCGAGCAGAACTTCCATAGGAATTCCCTCGAGCGCTCTGCACGTGGCCGTTATCAATGTCCCGTATTTAAAAGCTCTCGGTCCTCAGTCACATACCAAATATATGTATAATGTATATATAAATATAATTTTGGACACAAGAGGGCAGTATGGCCCTATGTATAATTTTGTGTTTAAACTAAAAGAGCCCCTCCCCCCCTCCCCACACAGACACAGACACAGACACACACGAATGGCAGGGTGCATTCTCTCTGTCAGAGGGAGAGGGAGAGAAAATTCTCAGAAACATCCACATTCAAACCAAAATATCTAACTTCCTCTTGGTCTGAGCTAATGACAGTTAATTAGAAAGTTGTCCGGCTTGATCTGAACCATATGCATACCTGTGTCTGTCGAGTTTCATGCAATTTCAAGCATGCTAAGAGTCTCAAAAGCATCAAACAAGAATATTAAAGTTTGATGTGTTGCCACGGCAACAGTATCTAAGATATCAATAATCCTTTCACAGGTCTACATCTGCCGTGTGTTTACATTATACACATAAAGTTTGAAGCAAATCGGGTAAAAATAAGAGGGTGATTTCAAAGCATTTAGGAAGTGACACACTTCCTGCTGCCAGTTGGTGGCGCTATAACTTTGACTCACAATAGTCACATCCATGTGATCGGGCTCTTACAGCGAACACACTGCTGAAGTTTCATCAAGATCAGTTAATGTATGCTGAAGTTATAACTGTGTACAATCACAATAAAACACAACATTGTGCTTTTGTCAAACTGTAAACTACAACTGTCACCCAACCGAAATCTCTTACACACACACACACACACACACACACACACACACACACACACACACACACACACACACACACATAGTTTAAAAGCAAAAAAAATCTTTTGGACATTCATCATATTGCATTGGTTTTCATTTATTGTCCTCGATCAGAGCCCTAATCTGTTTATTTTTTCAGTTACACATTCTACATTGATTAAAAAAGAAAAATCAAATGTGTTTTTATTTTATACATAAATAAATAATCTATCATTCAGATGAGAATAAAGTTAGTGTTAGTTCAAATTTTAAGGAAAACAAATATATGATCTGAAATATAGCACATTCATTTATAATTCATTCAGGTTCAATTACCAAACATACAAATCTCAATGTAATTTAAAGCAAACAATACATTTAAAATACATGGGTTGTATGCTATTTTTTTTTATATAAAAAGATATATATCCAAAAAGACAAGGCCTAAACTTTAACAAGGGTTAAACAATCACTGTAACAGACACAATCACACACACACACACACGTCAAATCACTTACATTTTAGATGCAATATTGACTTTTTTTTCTGTTTCAGCAGCGAAAATAGTTAAACAAAGATCACAGCAGAACCATCGAGCATCTCACAGCAACGCGTTCTCATTACTGAATGATTCAGCATTTTGAACGAATCGGTTGACTCAAAGATTCAACGACCAATCCATAATCTGTCTCATTCATGAATGACTCAGCCGTTCGAACGAATCGTTTGAACGAATGAATCAATGACTCGCTCATTAAGACGGTCGCCTGGCGGCACCTAATGACGGTTTAGTGATATTAAAAGTATCATTCTTTCCAACGATTGTTAATTAACTCATATTTGAAACATAAGCTATATATATATATATATATATATATATATACACACATATATATACACACACATATATATATACACAAAAATAAAATAAAAACACATTTGAAGCGTGTTTGCTTACTAAAGCGGAACGAAAGTTGCAGCAAATATCAGCAACAGGAGTCAAATTTCATTAATCACGAGAGTGAAGAGCTGACTGAAAAGATGATGACGGAATAGGCTATTTTATGTAAAAGCCCCTATTTAAGCGAATCTATCATTGTACTCTTTTGTTGTTGTGTTGTCCGTGAAAAATAATAGACTATTGAACTCACAATTCAAGCAATCGGCCCCGTTATTGCACTAATTTTAAAGTGACACTAAAAAGTATGCGGCTGCACTGGCATTCATAATGGTGCGCGTCCATGGCGACGAGCGAGCAGAACAGAGCGAACGTTTTTTAGTTCATTCCTACTTCCATAGGAATTCCCTCAAGCGCTCTGCAAGCGCAACCCTTATCAATGTCCGTGTGGACGTCCGTATTTAAAAGCTCTCGGTCCTCAGTCACATGCTTGCCAAATATATGTATAAATATCATTTTGGACACAAGAGGGCAGTATGGCCCTATGTATAATTTTGTATAATAACTATCACTCGAAGAGCCCCTCCCCACACAGACACACACACACACAGTTCGCCCGCGCCTCTCTCTCACACGCGCACACACACACACACACACACACACACACACTCCAGCATTGCAATCTTGAGATCGCAGCTTGTTCATTATGCTGCGTTCACACCAAACTTTTATACTCTTTTGTTGTTGTGGTTTCCATGAAGAATAATAGGCTATTGAACTCACAATTCAAGCAATCGGCCCCAGAAAAGGTGCTAATTTTAAAATGAAACTAACGGCTGACCGGGCATTCATAACGGTGCGCGTCCACGGCGATGAGCGAGCAGAACTTCCATAGGAATTCCCTCGAGCGCTCTGCACGTGGCCATTATCAATGTCCCGTATTTAAAAGCTCTCGGTCCTCAGTCACATACCAAATATATGTATAATGTATATATAAATATCATTTTGGACACAAGAGGGCAGTATGGCCCTATGTATAATTTTGTGTTTAAACTAAAAGAGCCCCTCCCCCCCTCCCAACACAGACACAGACACAGACACACACGAATGGCAGGGTGCATTCTCTCTGTCAGAGGGAGAGGGAGAGAAAATTCTCAGAAACATCCACATTCAAACCAAAATATCTAACTTCCTCTTGGTCTGAGCTAATGACAGTTAATTAGAAAGTTGTCCGGCTTGATCTGAACCATATGCATACCTGTGTCTGTCGAGTTTCATGCAATTTCAAGCATGCTAAGAGTCTCAAAAGCATCAAACAAGAATATTAAAGTTTGATGTGTTGCCACGGCAACAGTATCTAAGATATCAATAATCCTTTCACAGGTCTACATCTGCCGTGTGTTTACATTATACACATAAAGTTTGAAGCAAATCGGGTAAAAATAAGAGGGTGATTTCAAAGCATTTAGGAAGTGACACACTTCCTGCTGCCAGTTGGTGGCGCTATAACTTTGACTCACAATAGTCACATCCATGTGATCGGGCTCTTACAACGAACACACTGTTGAAGTTTCATCAAGATCAGTTAATGTATGCAGTAATTATGACACACTTCCTGTTTCACGTTTCTCGCCATAATTTTGTTTCCTCGCCACGGCCAAACCGTTCGAGATATCAAAAATCCCCTCGCAAACTTTCATCCTCAATGTCTTGACTTCATGCTGACCGAGTTTCGTGCCGTTTGTTTGAATTCTCTAGGAGGAGTATTTCACATTCCATTGCGTGTGTTTTACCAACAACCCTAAATAGCCCACTTCCTGTTGGGCTGGGGTAAAAAGTAAGAGTGTGAAGTATATATGAAACGAGGAGATCTACATGTGTACCGAGTTTCATATTATTACATGCAAGCGTGTTTGAGTTATGGACCATGTTTTCGGACCCCGTTCCAGGGGGCGCTGTCGAGCCCCCCTGCCACGCCCGGGTACCATCTTCAGCCCGGCCCTGATGGCCGCGGGTTCTGACATGTGTGCAAAGTTTCAGGAGTTTTTGAGCATGTTAAGGCCTCCAAAAGTGTCCAAAAGGTAGTAAAAAAATAATAATAATAATAATAATAAATAATCCTAAGGAAAACAATAGGGCCTTCGCCCTTTGGGCTTGGGCCCTAATAATAATAATAATAAATAATCCTAAGGAAAACAATAGGGCCTTCGCCCTTTGGGCTTGGGCCCTAATAATAACAATAATAAATAATCCTAAGGAAAACAATAGGGCCTTCGCCCTTTGGGCTTGGGCCCTAACAAGGGTTAAACAATCACTGTAACAGACACAATCACACACACAATCACACACACACACACACACACGTCAAATCACTTACATTTTAGATGCAATATTGACTTTTTTCTATTTCAGCAGCGAAAATAGTTAAACAAAGATCACAGCAGAACCATCGAGGATCTCACAGCAACGCGTTCTCATTACTGAATGATTCAGCATTTTGAACGAATCGGTTGACTCAAAGATTCAACGACCAATCCATAATCTGTCTCATTCATGAATGACTCAGCCGTTCGAACGAATCGTTTGAACGAATGAATCAATGACTCGCTCATTAAGACGGTCGCCTGGCGACACCTAATGACGGTTTAGTGATATGTTTAAAAGTATCATTCTTTCCAACGATTGTTAAAGGTTCTCTAAGCGATCCTGGGTGACATCACTTCTTGTTGACGTTCGAACTATTGTCAAACAAAACGGAGGCTAGCTAGACCCTCCCTCCTCCTCATCCGCACACTAACCCCCCAAACCCCGCCCCCAAACCCTTCTTGTCGGTCATTGGCTGGAACAGTTTGTTATGTTTCGGGGAGCGGGTCGCCGCAGTTTGCTTTTGTTGCTGTTTGTGGAGCCTGGGCTGTCTACAGAGATCGCGTTTCTTTACAGTGTGTTCAGGGGACAGGCAGCCAGCGGATAGTGAGGAGATGTTTGCTGTATGTGACAAAAAATGTTTTGGCCTAAAAAACGCGTGACATCGCTTAGAGCACCTTTAATTAACTCATATTTGAAACATAAGCTATATATATATATATATATATATATATATATATATATATACACACATATGTATACACAAAAATAAAATAAAAACACATTTGAAGCGTGTTTGCTTACTAAATTGTGAGCTGAACGAAAGTTGCAGCAAAGATCAGCAACAGGAGTCAAAATTCATTAATCACGAGAGTGAAGAGCTGACTGAAAAAAATGATGATGGAATATTTTGTGTAAAAGCGCCTATTTAAGCGAATCTGTCATTTACTCATTTGTTGTTGTGTATTACCTGAAAACCGGAAACAATCGGCCCCCGATATGGTGCTAATTTTAAAGTGACACTAAAAAGTATGCGGCTGCACTGGCATTCATAACGGTGCGCGTCCATGGCGACGAGCAAGCAGAACAGAGCGAACGTTTTTTCATTTCCACTTCCATAGAAATTCATTCGAGCGCACTGCGAGCGCCACCACTATGTCCGTGCGGACGTCCTTACTTTACTTTCACTTTTATTCGATTAACCGGTGGGAAAAGATCCTCACAGCCACATACCTAATATATTTATATTTAATTACAATAGCCATACCTGATAAAAAAGTTTTATGTACTGAGTTGATATCATTTTGGACACAAGAGGGCAGTATAGCCCTTTGTATTACTTGATGTATTTATTTTTTAACTTAATAGCACATTCTGGCTGTTTTTAAACTTGTACATTATTCTTAAATTGAAAACAAGAATAAAATGGGGTTAGTTCTGATATTTGTGTAATTTTATCTAGAAATAAATGGTGTATAATTAATTTTTTAGAAGATATGAGGCTTTTAGTGTTTACTTTTTTGACATGACTTTAATCCCTCGCCATAGCAAAACAATTTGAGATATTCAATAGCCATTCACAATTTAGCTTCTTTAATGTATTTTCATCATGTTGAAAAAGTTTGGTGGGAATTGAATAAACCACTTAAGAGGAGTGGGTAAAAAATCAGAGGCTGATTTAGCCAAAAATCCACATTCAGACAAAAATATCTGACTTTCTGTTGATCCGAGCTAATTACGGTAAATTAGAAAGTTGTCCGGCTCGAAGAGTACAATATACATATCGAGTTTTATTACTGTAGATAAAACTAACCCCCCCCCTTTTGTCAAAAGCATTTAGGAAGTGACACACTTCCTGCTGCCAGTTGGTGGCGCTATAACTTTGACTCACAATAGTCATATCCATGTGATCGGGCTCTTACAACGAACACACTGTTGAAGTTTCATCAAGATCAGTTAATGTATGCAGTAGTTATGACACACTTCCTGTTTCACGTTTCTCGCCATAATTTTGTTTCCTCGCCACGGCCAAACCGTTCGAGATATCAAAAATCCCCTCGCAAACTTTCATCCTCAATGTCTTGACTTCATGCTGACCGAGTTTCGTGCCGTTTGTTTGAATTCTCTAGGAGGAGTATTTCACATTCCATTGCGTGTGTTTTACCAACAACCCTAAATAGCCGACTTCCTGTTGGGCTGGGGTAAAAAGTAAGAGTGTGAAGTATATATGAAACGAGGAGATCTACATGTGTACTGAGTTTCATATTATTACATGCAAGCGTGTTTGATTTATGGACCATGTTTTCGGACCCCGTTCCAGGGGGCGCTGTCGAGCCCCCCTGCCACGCCCGGGTACCATCTTCAGCCCGGCCCTGATGGCCGCGGGTTCTGACATGTGTGCAAAGTTTCAGGAGTTTTTGAGCATGTTAAGGCCTCCAAAAGTGTCCAAAAGGTAGCAGAAAAATAATAATAAATATAGCTGCGAGCAGCGATTACGGGCCCAAGCCGGTGGCACCGCAACCCCGGTGCCTTTAGTTACCTAAAGGCACCGGAGTGGCGGTGCCGCCGGCTTTGGCCCTTCATCGCTGCTCGCAGCTATATTTATATATATATATATATATATATATATATATATATATATATATATATATATATATATAAACAAGCCGGTGGCACCGCCACCCCGGTGCCTTTAGGGTTACTGTGCATGACGGGCAATATCGTAACTCCGCTTTGACCTTTGAGAAGATGTGTGCTGTAGAGCTTGCATTGGTGTGGGCTCTGCAAAAGTGTGCATTGAGGGCACATATCAACCACAAAGTATGCGTGAGCAACCTTCTGAAACCTAAAATGAAAAATGAGACACCCTACGGTCTCATGGACTTAATGCACACATGAAATAAGTACACAAGTTTGAAAGTTATATGAAGTGTGCCAAGACAGAATATTACTTGCCTGATCTGATTAGAAAAATAGTTGGTGTGTGTGTGTGTGTGTGTGTGTGTGTGTGTGTGTGTGTGTGAGGCGTGATTGAACAATGTAGACATAAAAACATACCCCGTCCTTTTGTTCATACAGGACATTATTCAAACTGCAAAGTGTTTACTTATATTTGTGTACAATCACAATAAAACACAACATTGTGCTTTTGTCAAACTGTAAACTACAACTGTCACCCAACCGAAATCTCTTACACACACACACACACACACACACACATAGTTTAAAAGCAAAAAAAATCTTTTGGACATTCATCATATTGCATTGGTTTTCATTTATTGTCCTCGATCAGAGCCCTAATCTGTTTATTTTTTCAGTTACACATTCTACATTGATTAAAAAAGAAAAATCAAATGTGTTTTTATTTTATACATAAATAAATAATCTATCATTCAGATGAGAATAAAGTTAGTGTTAGTTCAAATTTTAAGGAAAACAAATATATGATCTGAAATATAGCACATTCATTTATAATTCATTCAGGTTCAATTACCAAACATACAAATCTCAATGTAATTTAAAGCAAACAATACATTTAAAATACATGGGTTGTATGCTATTTTTTTTTATATAAAAAGATATATATCCAAAAAGACAAGGCCTAAACTTTAACAAGGGTTAAACAATCACTGTAACAGACACAATCACACACACACACACACACACACACGTCAAATCACTTACATTTTAGATGCAATATTGACTTTTTTTTCTGTTTCAGCAGCGAAAATAGTTAAACAAAGATCACAGCAGAACCATCGAGCATCTCACAGCAACGCGTTCTCTCATTACTGAATGATTCAGCATTTTGAACGAATCGGTTGACTCAAAGATTCAACGACCAATCCATAATCTGTCTCATTCATGAATGACTCAGCCGTTCAAACGAATCGTTTGAACGAATGAATCAATGACTCGCTCATTAAGACGGTCGCCTGGCGGCACCTAATGACGGTTTAGTGATATTAAAAGTATCATTCTTTCCAACGATTGTTAATTAACTCATATTTGAAACATAAGCTATATATATATATATATATATATATATATATATATATATTTTTTAGTTCATTCCTACTTCCATAGGAATTCCCTCAAGCGCTCTGCAAGCGCAACCCTTATCAATGTCCGTGTGGACGTCCGTATTTAAAAGCTCTCGGTCCTCAGTCACATGCTTGCCAAATATATGTATAAATATCATTTTGGACACAAGAGGGCAGTATGGCCCTATGTATAATTTTGTATAATAACTATCACTCGAAGAGCCCCTCCCCACACAGACACACACACACACACAGTTCGCCCGCGCCTCTCTCTCACACGCACACACACACACACACACACACACACACTCCAGCATTGCAATCTTGAGATCGCAGCTTGTTCATTATGCTGCGTTCACACCAAACTTTTATACTCTTTTGTTGTTGTGGTTTCCATGAAGAATAATAGGCTATTGAACTCACAATTCAAGCAATCGGCCCCAGAAAAGGCGCTAATTTTAAAATGAAACTAACGGCTGCACGGGCATTCATAACGGTGCGCGTCCACGGCGATGAGCGAGCAGAACTTCCATAGGAATTCCCTCGAGCGCTCTGCACGTGGCCATTATCAATGTCCCGTATTTAAAAGCTCTCGGTCCTCAGTCACATACTAAATATATGTATAATGTATATATAAATATAATTTTGGACACAAGAGGGCAGTATGGCCCTATGTATAATTTTGTGTTTAAACTAAAAGAGCCCCTCCCCCCCTCCCCACACAGACACAGACACAGACACACACGAATGGCAGGGTGCATTCTCTCTGTCAGAGGGAGAGGGAGAGAAAATTCTCAGAAACATCCACATTCAAACCAAAATATCTAACTTCCTCTTGGTCTGAGCTAATGACAGTTAATTAGAAAGTTGTCCGGCTTGATCTGAACCATATGCATACCTGTGTCTGTCGAGTTTCATGCAATTTCAAGCATGCTAAGAGTCTCAAAAGCATCAAACAAGAATATTAAAGTTTGATGTGTTGCCACGGCAACAGTGTCTAAGATATCAATAATCCTTTCACAGGTCTACATCTGCCGTGTGTTTACATTATACACATAAAGTTTGAAGCAAATCGGGTAAAAATAAGAGGGTGATTTCAAAGCATTTAGGAAGTGACACACTTCCTGCTGCCAGTTGGTGGCGCTATAACTTTGACTCACAATAGTCACATCCATGTGATCGGGCTCTTACAGCGAACACACTGCTGAAGTTTCATCAAGATCAGTTAATGTATGCTGAAGTTATAACACACTTCCTGTTTCACGTTTCTCGCCATAATTTCGTTTCCTCGCCACGGCCAAACCGTTCGAGATATCAAAAATCCCCTCGCAAACTTTCATCCTCAATGTCTTGACTTCATGCTGACCGAGTTTCGTGCCGTTTGTTTGAATTCTCTAGGAGGAGTATTTCACATTCCATTGCGTGTGTTTTACCAACAACCCTAAATAGCCCACTTCCTGTTGGGCTGGGGTAAAAAGTAAGAGTGTGAAGTATATATGAAACGAGGAGATCTACATGTGTACCGAGTTTCATATTATTACATGCAAGCGTGTTTGAGTTATGGACCATGTTTTCGGACCCCGTTCCAGGGGGCGCTGTCGAGCCCCCCTGCCACGCCCGGGTACCATCTTCAGCCCGGCCCTGATGGCCGCGGGTTCTGACATGTGTGCAAAGTTTCAGGAGTTTTTGAGCATGTTAAGGCCTCCAAAAGTGTCCAAAAGGTAGCAGAAAAATAATAAGAATAATAATAATAATAAAATATAGCTGCGAGCAGCGATTACGGGCCCAAGCCGGTGGCACCGCAGCCCCGGTGCCTTTAGTTACCTAAAGGCACCGGAGTGGCGGTGCCACCGGCTTTGGCCCTTCATCGCTGCTCGCAGCTATATTTATATTTATATATATATATATATATATATATATATATATATATAAACAAGCCGGTGGCACCGCCACCCTGGTGCCTTTAGGGTTACTGTGCATGACGGGCAATAACTTAACCCCGCTTTGACTGTTGAGAAGATGTGTACTGTGGAGCTTGCATTGGTGTGGGCTCTGCAAAAGTGTGCATTGAGGGCACATATCATATGCGTGAGCAACCTTCTGAAACCTAAAATGAAAAATGAGACACCCTACGGTCTCATGGACTTAATGGACACATGAAATAAGTAAGTTATGAAAGTTAAATCAATTGTGCCAAGACAGAATATTACTTGCCTGATCTGATTAGAAAAAAAGTGTGTGTGTGAAACGTGATTGAACAATGTAGACATAAAAACATACTCCGTCCTTTTGTTCATACAGGACATTATTCAAACTGCAAAGTGTTTACTTATATTTGTGAACAATCGCAATAAAACACAACATTGTGCTTTTGTCAAACTGTAAACTACAACTGTCACCCAACCAAAATCTCTTTTTTATTTTATACAGAAATAAATAATCTATCATTCAGATGAGAATAAAGTTAGTGTTAGGTCAAATTTTAAGGAAAACTCTGAAATATAGCACATTCATTTAAAATTCATTCAGGTTCAATTACCAAACATACAAATCTTAATGTAATTTAAAGCAAACAATACATTTAAAATATATGGGTTGTATGCCTATTTTTTTTTATATAAAAATATATATATCCAAAAAGTAACAGACACAATCATACACACACACACACACACACACACACACACACAGACACAGACACACACATAAGTCAAATCACTTACATTTTATATGCAATATTGACTTTTTTCTGTTTCAGCAGTGAAACTAGTTAAACAAAGATCACAGCAGAACCATCGAGCATCTCACAGCAACGTGTTTTCTCATTACTGAATGATTCAGCATTTTGACCGAATCGGTTGACTCAAAGATTCAATGACCAATCCATAATCTGTCTCATTCATGAATGACTCAGCCGTTCGAACGAATCGTTCGAACAAATGAATCAATGACTCGCTCATTAAGACGGTCGCCTGGCGACACCTAATGACGGCTTAGTGATATGTTTAAAAGTATCATTCTTTCCAACGATTGTTAATTAACTCATATTTGAAACATAAGCTATATATATATATATATATATATATATATATATATATACACACACATATATACACAAAAATAAAATAAAAACACATTTGAAGCGTGTTTGCTTACTAAATTGTGAGCAGAACGAAAGTTGCAGCAAATATCAGCAACAGGAGTCAAATTTCATTAATCACGAGAGTGAAGAGCTGACTGAAAAGATGATGACGGAATAGGCTATATTTTATGTAAAAGCGCCTATTTAAGCGAATCTATCATTGTACTCTTTTGTTGTTGTGTTTTCCCTGAAAAATAATAGACTATTGAACTCACAATTCAAGCAATTGGCCCCTGATATTGCACTAATTTTAAAGTGACACTAAAAAGTATGCGGCTGCAGTGGCATTCATTACGGTGCGCGTCCATGGCGACGAGCAAGCAAAACAGAGCGAACGTTTTTTCATTTCTACTTCCATAGAAATTCATTCGAGCGCACTGCGAGCGCCACCACTATAAATGTCCTTACTTTACTTTCACTTTTAACTTAGCGATATAAAAGCCCCCGGTGTTACACGTCAAATAACCGGTGAGAAAAAATTCTCGGAGTCACATAGCAGCTACCTATATTTAAATACAACAGGCCTACCTGATTTTGAACACAAGAGGGCAGTATAGCCCTATGTATTATTTGATATATTTATTTTTTAACTGAATAGTGCATCCTGGCTGTTTTTAAACTTGTACATTATTCTTAAATTGCAAAACAAGAATAAAATGGGTTTAGTTCTGATATTTGTATAATTTTATCTAGAAATAAATGGTGTATAATTAAATTTTTAGAAGATATGAGGCTTTTAGTGTTTATTTTTTTTACATGACTTTAATCCCTCGCCATAGCAAAACAATTAGAGATATTCAATAGATATTCACAATTATGCTTCTTTAATGTATTTTCATCATGTTGAAAAAGTTTGGTGGGAATAAAATAAACCACTTAAGAGGAGTGGGTAAAAATGTAGAGCCTGGTTTTGCAAAACATCCACATTAAGACAAAAATAGCCCACTTCCTGTTGGGCTGGCTTAAAGTTGTTTGGCCCGATGAGATCTATATGAGTACAGAGTTTCATAATATTACATGCAAGTGTGTTTGATTTATGGACCAAATTTTCTGACGAAGTTTATGGACCAAGTTAATTTAATTAATAAACTAATTATATAAAACTATTTTCAATGCACTACAATTCAACTGGTTATATGCCTTTACTTATTAATACAACTTATTTAAAAAATACAAGGCGTAAGACATTTATTTTCTTTTTTAATGCAGGCCAAACCACACAGCAGTCAAATGGTTAATCTAGCCCCCCTCCCCCTCCCCACACTCACAGACACACACACACACACACAGAGACGTAGGCTCAGAGAGAGAGAGAGACATAAAATGACAATTTTCAAACCAAAATATCTGACTTCCTGTTGGTTGGAGCTATTGAGTGTAAATTAGAAACTTGTCTGGCTGGAGGAGAACAATACACATACCGATTTGTATTACTGTAGATAAAATTAATCCCCCCACTTTTGACAAAAGGTGGCGCTACTGAGCCCTCAACACGCCCGTTTCTGAAACTTTGCACATGTCTACTGGCTAATAAATGAGATGTGTCTGTCGAGTTTCATGCAATTTTAAGCAATTTCAGGCATGCTAAGAGTCTCAAAAGCATAAAAAAAGAATATTAAAGTTTGATGCGTTGCCACGACAACAGTATCTAAGATATCAAGAATCCATTCACAGGTCTACATCTGCCGTGTGTTTACATTATAGTAGTGAAGTTTGAAGCAAATCGGGTAAAAATAAGAGGGTGATTTCAAAGCATTTAGGAAGTGACACACTTCCTTCTGCCAGTTGGTGGCGCTATAACTTTGACTCACAATAGTCACATCCATGTGATCGGGCTCTTACGACGAACACACTGCTGAAGTTTCATCAAGATCAGTTAATGTATGCAGTAGTTATGACACACTTCCTGTTTCACGTTTCTCGCCATAATTTTGTTTCCTCGCCACGGCCAAACCGTTCGAGATATCAAAAATCCCCTCGCAAACTTTCATCCTCAATGTCTTGACTTCATGCTGACCGAGTTTCGTGCCGTTTGTTTGAATTCTCTAGGAGGAGTATTTCACATTCCATTGCGTGTGTTTTACCAACAACCCTAAATAGCCCACTTCCTGTTGGGCTGGGGTAAAAAGTAAGAGTGTGAAGTATATATGAAACGAGGAGATCTACATGTGTACCGAGTTTCATATTATTACATGCAAGCGTGTTTGATTTATGGACCATGTTTTCGGACCCCGTTCCAGGGGGCGCTGTCGAGCCCCCCTGCCACGCCCGGGTACCATCTTCAGCCCGGCCCTGATGGCCGCGGGTTCTGACATGTGTGCAAAGTTTCAGGAGTTTTTGAGCATGTTAAGGCCTCCAAAAGTGTCCAAAAGGTAGCAGAAAAATAATAAGTCGGAAGAAGAAGAAGAATAATAAATAATCCTAAGGAAAACAATAGGGCCTTCGCCCTTTGGGCTTGGGCCCTAATAATAAATAATCCTAAGGAAAACAATAGGGCCTTCGCCCTTTGGGCTTGGGCCCTAATAATCCTAAGGAAAACAATAGGGCCTTCGCCCTTTGGGCTTGGGCCCTAATAATCCTAAGGAAAACAATAGGGCCTTCGCCCTTTGGGCTTGGGCCCTAATTAATTTTTATCCAGACATCAATGGCTTATTGATCATTATAGGTGTTCTCAATCATTAAGTTGTTGTTGCTAGTTTGAGTTGAGAAATACACATTTCAGATTTATCACTAATCTGTGTGTGCATTTTGCTTTAGAACCAAGCAAGTTGACTCATGAAACCATTTGTTTATTATATCGCAATCGCATATCGCAATATTGACCTCAATAATCGCAATATGACATTTTCCCCAAATCGTGCAGCCCTAGCTGGACGATATGATGATATATATAACATTGATATGAGTGATCACATGGATTTAAACCTATATTGTTATTATATAAGGCACATTTGCTTCATGTATTTCCCCGGTGTGGAAATCCGGCTCATATAAATCAGGAAACATGATTCCTGCTGCATGTCGAGATCCACGATCACTGGATCTGTGTGAGTTGTAAGGAACACTATATCGAGTCCAAGCTTTAGTTTAAACTGATAATGGTTTGTTCTACTGGTGTTTTCTCAGTTTCCCTGTTAACTCCAGTCCCTCAGCAGCTCTTCTGCCACTCGCTGTTCCTGCGGGAAATTTACCTCAATGCATTCCCTCCATTGTGTGTTTATAGACGCTCTGTGTGTTTCTAGTGTCGACTCTGGTGGAAGCTGTTCTGTGTGAGACGCACGCCGGCTGCTCTGCCGTTGAACTCTACTTGACTATCAATGATACTAAGGTAAAGTGTGTTTATTTATGTGACATGCTGAGCAGGATCTCAGACAGCTGCTAAGTGCCAGTCCACTGTCGTTGAGCAGATCTGTGTGAACCATGAACTCGTGGCCAAGAAGTTTGCCTGTTTCGTGAGTGAGAAGTCCAGCGTGCCGGACGGGAACAGGAATGGAGACCGGGTTCCTGTCAGCCTGGCGTGGGACATTTACTCCTGTCCTCAAGAGCTCTTAGAGATGAAGGGCTGCTGTCCGGTCAAAGCTTCGCCCGCGCCCGATATTCCCCAGAATCCCCACCGAACCGAGCGGAGAGATGATCCACAACCACAGACAGGTCAAGTTTGGGGAGATCTTTTACTCTTTTTGAAAGAAGTCTCTTCCGCTCACCAAGGCTGCATTTATTTGATAAAAAAAACTGTGAAATATTATTAGAATGTTAAAGGCACACTGTGGAATTTTTGGCCACTAGGGTGCGCTCGACCTGTAATTTTCACGTCTAGTCCCCCTAGTGGCCACAAGCGCCGCAGCATTGTCGCAAAAGTCAACAAACAGTCAACCGGTCAACCTCCCGTGTCTTTATGTGTGTGCAGACGGCATTTGATTTGTATGTTGGAGAAAGTTAATCGATTCACTACTGACCAAAATAATAATATAAATATAAGATTAATAATATAAATCCTATAAAGAAAACAAATTGAATAAAAGTAGCATACGCAGAAAACAATGTCTGATCAGGTAAGTCGCATTGACAAGGGTTGCCCAATCCTGCTCCTGCCGATCGTCTGTCCTGCACAGTTCATCTCCAACCCTAATCAAACACACCTGAAGCAAACAATTAACGTCTTCAGGATCTCTTTGCAATGGGTTGGAGATGAAATCGAGTAGTCGGGAAATCGTGTAACAAAACTGATATAACTCACTACACATTTCCGTTATTTGTAGTCTTCAGTTTGTTTTTCCTTTTACACAAATACAAACATATATGAGCTGAAAGGAAAAAAAAACATTTACCTTTGTATACGGCAGTATGTTGTGACTTATATCAGTTTTGTTACACGAATTCGCAGTAAATATTACATTATATATACACTTTTATGCCGATGTTTATTTTAAACTCTCCCTTTTTCTTTTTTTGGTCTACTCTGACAAAATCTTTGCTTTCTTCGCTTTCTTCCGAGTAGCTGTTGATTCAGTCATGATGACAGCATACAGACGCCGGCAATCAAACGCGAGTTGAGCTCTCACGTTCGAATCTGAGGAAGTTGGGGTGGTGGGGGAAGTGACGTATGCCGTAAAGCGGTCGAATTTTGTAGTTCTTTTTGTGCTCGGGTTCCTACCCGAAACCCGAAGTTACATAGTGCTGGTAAAAGCGATACAGACACCTTCAGGCTTCGGCAGACGTGTCATTCAACCTATTGTAAGTCGATGTACCATCTCAATGGGTTTTGGTAATATATTATAAAGGTTGAAAAGTTCCACAGTGTGCCTTTAAATATCTGTTTTCTATGTGAATATACAGTAAAGTGTAATTTATTCCTGTGATCAAAGCTGAATTTCCAGCATCATTACTCCAGGCTTCAGTGTCACATGATCCTTCAGAAGTCACTCTAATATGATGATTTGAGTCGTGCTGCTTCATATTTTCATATAATTTTTGTTCAGGATCCTTAAATAAAAAGTTAACAAAAAGAACAGCATCGATTCAAAATATAAATCTTTTGTAACATAAATGTTTTTACTCGCTATTGATCAATTTAATGAATCCTTGCTGAATAAAAGTGTATAATATATATTTATCCAATGGGGCTGTTGAATGCTTGAATCTGATTGACTGACGAACATTATAATAAGATATGCAGTTGTTTTCAGTTATATTTAAAAGTTTCATTTTATTTTGTATTTATTATTTATTATGGAAAAGCACTTACTCTCTTTCTGCCCCTCAAACGCACACACACAGCACGGACACACACTCAGCGCTGCTCTTAAGTTGCTGAACTATTTTACTGATAAAATCATCAAAGCTACATGACGTTTCTCATTAGTGAGGAAATAACTGCGCTGTTCTTGAAGCAGATCAACTTACAGTTTCAATATTAGAGACGCTGGTGCCGAACACTGTTGAGAGACACACAGACTCGGGTAATTCACACACACCTAATCTCTCTCTCTCTCTCTCTCTACAGTTTCAATATTAGAGACGCTGGTGCCGAACACTGTTGAGAGACACACAGACTCGGGTAATTCACACACACTTAATCTCTCTCTCTCTCTCTCTCTCTCTCTCTCTCTCTCTCTCTCTCTCTCTATATATATATATATATATATATATATATATATATAGTTATATATAGTTATATATATATATAACTGCATTAGTCTGCTCTCAGTGGCTAAAAACCTTGGTTACTAGCTCTAAAATTACTATTTTGGAATTGGCAATGGATGAGATGCGTAAGAAATTAGTCCCACACATACAAGAGCGCTTTAAGGACAGTGGGACTCATTCACTAATAATTGCGTGGATTATTTAGTATTTGTACACACAGGAGACCATCTCACGAAAAATGTCTCAACACGTTCGTACGCACATGAATTTGTTCTTAACATCGTTCTGATGTTAGTGAATTGGGAGTATTTCTAAATGAGCGCCGGCGTGCACAGGGTCAGTCGTTAGCATAAAACACATTAGCATAAAACACGCCCAAACCAGCTCCATATAAGAGCTTTCCTTACAGCTCTTCATCACTCGCGTCAAACTTGCGTATAGCTGAAGCTATAGCGCAGCTTTCCTGACTCTTTAACTGAATGATGGAATTTATTTACAGTAAGATGGAATTCAATTGTATTATTTCATATATGGATTATATAATACAATTAATGCAGCATACTTCAAAATGATTATGGTCGTGTTAGGATGAAATATAACTTCTTTACACGATTATAAGGCTGCACAGGGCAAGTGCTTTTTGTGTACGTGTGGTTTCAGTTCCTATATTTTTTGGGGAAATTTCAAATATATGTATTATGAAATTTTTGGTGAATCGTGATTTTTGTTTTGTTTTTGTTCTTAAAATCGTTCTTGCACACATTTTAGGCACACATTTGCTTAGTAAATGAGACCCAATGTCTTGAGGTGTGGTTACCGTAGTATAAGAGGAATACAGGGTTCCCGCGGATCCTTAAAAAGTCTTAAATTAGATTTTTAAAATTTAAGACCATAAAAAGTCTTATAAAGTCTTATTTTTACTTATGAAAGGTCTTAAATTTTAGATGACACTTTGACTTAGACATATCTAAAAGCTTTCCAAATTAAAACTATCTAATTAGCGTACGTATTTTTATTTATTTATTATTATATCTTTGTGGATTTGCTAGTTCACGTGACATTTCGCGTCACTCGCGAGTCGCGGCAGCATAACTGTCTCCTGCACGCGAGAGGAGAGAAGGAGAAGAAAGGTCGTAAATGTCAGTTCAGTTGTAAGTTCATTCTTTATGTGCGTATGGTGTGCGATGTGTATTGTCTATTATGATATTGTATTCATTGTTTTAACAATGTTTGAGGCACTGCGAGCTGACATCGCATTTGTCTCGTGCTTTCACTGCGTGATGTGTGCAGTGTAACTGCTGTTATGTCCCCAAATTAATTTTTGTCTTATATTTATATCATATTATGTTCTTATATTAGAATATCACATCAGAAAGAGTGCCGTTTTCCCGTGCACGATTCCAAGTGTGATATTTATGTTATACAACGGTTAAATTAACAATAAGTTAACATTGAAACTACTTTTTAGACACAATATTGTTAATATTGTTTGTTTTCCCTTTATTTCGCCGACTATAATTTCAAAATGAAACCGTAGCAGAGTCTCAATGCAGCCAACCGACAGCGATGATTTCTTGACTGAAATCCGCGTTTTGAATGAATCACTTGCTTCTTTCCCGAATGAATCAGCCGTTTGAACGAATCGGTTGAATGAATGACTCCCTCAACTCACTTATTAAGACAGTGATTTGCCGCTGCGGTTTCATATTTAAAGTACCCTTTAAATAAAATGTTAAAATTAGAAATCATTTCATATTTAAATATTGAATATTGATTTAAAAATATATATCTCATAGCTTTATTTATGCAGTTGTAAATGGAGTGTAAATATATTAATGCCACTTCTGATGCCGCTTCTGTCACCTCTGCACTGCAAAGATGGATTTTGATTGAATGATTTAATTTGACTGTAACAGTGGTACTGTATGATTATTATATAATTAAGTATGATTGTATAATTACTGTATAATTTAATTTGAATGATAGTATTTGACATTAAAGGTGATGCATAACTCTAAATAAGTTTAGAAAAAATGTCCATATATAGGTGAAAATGCCCCTGAAAAAATCAATTTAAGGTGGCAAATATTGCCCCTTAATCAAAATATTAATTTCTGCCACTGCTGTGAACCGACCACTGCATAGAATATGAAAAATATGAATATCTTCGTGAGTCAGCAAGGCACCAGCACAAAAACACAATCAGTAAAATATCATCTAATTATTATCAACAAAACGTTGAAAATATCAAGATATATTTGTCAATACTGCACAGCCCTAATGTACGGTATTAATTTTGATTTCTTAAGGTCTTAAAGGTCTTAAAAAGCCTTAAATTTGACTTTCAAAAGTGTGCAGGAACCCTGGAATAATTGAATCTGGTTAATTTAATTATTAGAAAAATAATTGCACATTCCCGCTTTATTAATATTATTATATTAACATCTTTTTCGTCAGCACCGGACCAATTAATACTTGCACTTACCTTTTCTTTTCTTTTCTATTCTATTTGTTTTTCTGATTTAAAACAAAACAAAACCTTCCTATGTGCACTGTGCTAGACTAACTAAGACTTGTTACAGCACTTCTATACTGTTGCCTCTTGCTGGTCTGATTGCTATTGTTCTCCTCAAATAATAGAATTGCATTAACATTTTTTTTATTTGTATTTAATCACACTAAAATGAATGTAACATTGGCAGCCTGGTTAGTGAATGTCTTGTGATTGGGAGTATTTCTGTGTGTTTCTCCTTTAGAAAGCGAGCCGCAGAAACCGCAGGTGTCGGAGGAAGAACACACGCCTGCTCCGGTCAAACCTCGAGTCCATAAACTGACCCGCAATGCCGGCACCGACACTGTAAGTGTCCATTTATAACACAATAGAGCGATCAAGCTCGACAGATGGGCACAGAGTTGGGCTTTATAGTGGCACCAGTGAACGCCGAATCCCAGTTTAACTGTGACTCCTGTGGTTTGATTCAGATCGGCAGAGGATGGCGGATCAGAGTCGAGTCCACGGGCATTACCACAGATGAAACCTGTGCGCAGACCGGCATGAACAAGACCCAGTAAGACTCATCTGAATCTGGTTCCTCCTAAAGAGCTCATAACTCGTATAATTGAGTTTTGGATTGTATGTTTGAGTTTAGATTGACACCCGACTTGCCTCTAAATAGATCTGATTTTATGAAGGTGATAATACAAAGTAATTTAGTTAACAAGCCAACAAATTAGGGGTGCTCTGATTGATCGGCTACCGATCGCTATCAGTCAATAATGGCTTTAGAGAGATTGACCGGCGGCCTCTATAAAGGCCTGTTAGATTTTGGTGTATTTGGCCGAGCAGTGGTTTGGGTGGCTCGCCAATGTATTAGATTTCTCCAATACATAAAATAAGTAAGCTTGACCAGTTCTTGTGGGGAGAAGAATTTATTGAAGGTTTGTAGTGTAGCAGTCCTTCAGCAGCGATGTTAGCATGTCGCCCTTCAACAATCTTAACCCAAAGTTCTGTCTGTGAGACAAAACTTTATACATGAAGACATAGCCTATGGGCTACATTTACATTTACATTTAGTCATTTAGCAGACGCTTTTATCCAAAGCGACTTACAACTGAGGACTAAACCAAGCGAGTCATCGTGAAGAGGCAAAAGCAACGCAAGAAGTGCTCAAAATACAAAGTTCAGACATAGCTCGGAGTAGCATAAGCCAGGCAAGCGAGGATTTAGAGGAAAGGTTTTTTTTTTTTTTTTTTTTTTTTTTTTTTATGTTAAGTGCTCCCGGAAGAGATGAGTTCTACAAACAATAGAAACCTGTTAGGAGGACCTCCCACAGGAGATCGATCTAACTTGCTAATCCACTCTGAGCAATGCTAATTCTTTTTATTCATTCACACCAATCAGTTTCTATGGGCCATTCATCTGAATGGGCCATTTGACACACACCTTTGCAGACACACACAGAGTGGATTACATCTGATACACAGTCACAATGTAAATTAATCTGATGACTGAAAATACAAAATCTATCAATCCCTCCTTGGATCATATTTGATCACATAAAAAAATAAAGAACATAAAACAAATAGATATAATGATATCATATACACATGCTGTATACAGGTTTCTTCTTAAAATTACAGTATAAGAGTTCTTGGTGAAACTTTGCATCCTCTTGAATGCTTGAATCCTCTGGAAGCTTTTATTTTGGAGTTGTGATCTTTTGGAAATGGCAGATAGTGATGTGTTCTGTGTATATTCATGAGTTTTCATCTAGGTGGCCAGTGCAGTCTAAACGTTGGATGTCTTTGCTCATCCTCTGGAACGCTGGAACACCTGCAATCACACAAAAGAGAAACGGGGAACGTATCTTTGCCAAGGAAAATATTTTGAACACATAGTTCATAACTGCCTGAAAAACTGTCCCTATTTAATATTGGCAGGACACTACTGTGTTTATCAGTGGCTGTAGGTTTATGTCTTCGTCCTCAGGCAACAAGCTAGAGCCTAAAAACCCTAGTCCCGCCATATCTGGACACTACTGCCGTCTATCCCTCGTCTCTAGGCAGATGTTTCAAATCCCAATGGCTTACGTCGGTCCACTCATCTTTTCTCTGCACCTTAACTGCTTCATCAGTTACCATGAGATCCTGAAGGCTTTCCCTCCTGGATTCTAATGGTGAAAATTGATTCTTGGCATTGTGTTCTACCAGGCCGAGTCTTTCATCAGTTTGGGCAAGGCTGTCAGATGTTAGATTTTCATTGGACATGGGCCGGCCGGTGACATGTTCAAAAGGGCATAGTCCAATTTCCTTGTGGTCATCCTTACTGGATTGCTTGTCATTATGCAGTTTTGTTTTAGCTTCTTTCACTGATGGCATTTGCTTTCTGGATGCTTCATCTTGAATCAGTTTACATCGCAAAACTTGCTGAAGTTGTCGTAATGCCGCTGTATGTGAACCTCTCTCCTTAGACCACTTGTCTACTTGCTCCGGTGAAGCTGGCTGGTATGTTTTACAGGGAACATATTTCTTAATAGTTTTTTTTAACGATGCGGGTTCGTCTTTCTCCTTCCTCATACTCCTCCTCATTGTCAACTTCAATTTCAGTCCTTCTGTTCTTGACAATTACAGGAGCGAGTCTAACCTTTTTGTTCTTCTTGGTGACATGAGCATGTGTCTCAGGTTCAACATCACTGTCATCAGGGGCCAGTTGCACCAACAGGGCTTACGCCTGGTCTTAAAGGGGTCATATAATACCATTTTTGTACAAGCTAATATGATTCTTTAGGGTCTAAATTAAAAGTTTGTAATATACTTTAATTAAAAATTCTCATTAGTATTGTAAGAAAACAGTTATTTTACCTGGTCAAAAACAGCTCTGTTTTCAGCACGCCGTTTCAGTGCATATG
Organism: Rhinichthys osculus; assembly: GCA_029959095.1. Lineage (NCBI taxonomy): Eukaryota > Metazoa > Chordata > Actinopteri > Cypriniformes > Leuciscidae > Rhinichthys > Rhinichthys osculus. Next base: position 26,797,934 of record JARWKJ010000025.1, on the reverse strand, counting down.
ACTTTAAATGATAATGAGCTTTGCTCACCCCGCCTCTCTGTTCTGCGCAATACACCGTTTGTAACACAATAACCACGCGTTGTTCATTATAAACGTGGGATTATGAATTATATTGAGAACGTTGTACATAGAAAACATGCTGTAATGTACCCTGAGTGTAAACCGACGCATTCATCGTGAAGCGTGCAGCTGGCGATTTGCAAAGATTATATAAATATTAATATAAAGATTAATAAAACGTTACACTCACTTTAGTTCTTCTGAAGGTTCAGCAGGAACACGAATATCTGGTTCCGATCCTTTATTCAGGTGCAGCTTCTCAGCAAAATCAGCTTTACACTGATCCTCGTTTATAAAGCAGTCCACTGAGAAATGATTCGCACAAACATGAGAGCATTAACGTTGCTCGTGGGGAATATTCCCTTCGAAAACAAACTCAGCCACTGCGTCTTCAGCGGTTCGGATTTAGGAACATTAAAATGACTGCTGTGTTCGTTATTGCACCCAAGAACAGAACACCACAATCGCTTAGACGCCATTCTGCTCATAGACAGTGCTCCAGCATATCAACAATGACCGCGCCGGTCCGCGCGGACTATGATTGACAGGACAAGCGAGGGCGGGTCTGTGTTGAATCACAAGCTGTCAATCAACAATCGCGGGAGGGGCGTCCGTTTTATTGACGTCACAAAAACGAACGGCTCAATTTGAGGCAGGGGAAAACATATAAGGAGATTAAAACAAAAACACTGGATGGATTTTTATCATTATATGATGGCTGTGTACAGGCACTGCCAACACACATTTCAGTACAATCAACTTGTAAAAGTGCATGTACCATTATATGACCCCTTTAAGGTAAGTAGGTCTTAACTCAGCATTCTAAGTCCGACCTAATAGTTACGACTGTTGCACCACCCAGGCTTTAGTCCACTTCTCGCTACGACCGGGCGTAAATCTTACGCCTAGTCAGTAGCAGGCGTAAAGTCAAAATCTAGGCATATAATAGGGTTAATAGGCCTATCCATTTTCCGACAGATAATGTTAAAGTGAAGTGATTTTGCACTAAAAGCAAGTGATTGTTCATTGAATCGTTAAAATGATTTGTTAAAAACGGTCAAAAAATCTTCGCTGTCTGTTGCATGGAGACTGCTACGGTTTCATTTTGAAATTCTCGTCAGCGAAATAAAGGGGAAAAAAACAATATTCACAATATTGTGTCTAAAAAGTAACTCACAATGTTAACTTATTGTTAATTTAACTGTTTTATAAAATAAATATCACATTTGCAATTGTGCACATGAAAACGGCACTTTTAATAACATAATATGATATAAGACAAAAAACTTATTTGGGGACATACCTATAACTGCAGTGACACATCACGCAGTGAAAACAAGCACGAGAAACAAATGTGCCTCGTCCATAGTTAAAACAATGATTACAATATCATCATAGACGATACATAGCACACACTCCTTAGCACATAAAGAATGAACTTACAATTGAACTGACATTTATTACCAACGTTCTTCTACCTCTCCTCTCGCGTGCAGGAGACAGACGTAATGCTGCCGCGAATGAAGCGAATTGTCACGTGCTGACTGTACAGCTCTATTAACTTTAAATTTCCTTTTACTTTTTCTTTGATCCTCCATTGAAACGGCTACAAGTTAACAAAACAGCAGAAGATTGTTTACAGCGTAACCCAGCAACGCTCGCTGCTAGGCAACCACTAGAGTTCCATGGCCATTCACATGAACACGCAACGCTAAGACCAGGCGTAGTTAAGCCTAGGCTTAAGTTTGGTTGGTTTAACCGACGTTAGGTCAACTCTAAAGACTGGTCTTAACTAAGACCTACTTAGTAGTTAGGACCAGGCTTAGTAAAGCCCTGTTGGTGCAACCGGCTCCTGGGCTCCCCGTCGAGCTGCTGTCACTTTCTCCTAGTAGATAATGACGTTGTTGATCCTCAATCTTCTTGAGGTCTTTAAATGGGTAGAGTGACTCTTTCTCTATCTTGCTGCTAGATTTTATGGGAGTTTTTGGTCCAGAACAGTCTTTTGATTCCAGTTTTGTGGAAAGCAACTTTAACAGCTTGTCATTATCATTTAAGAGTCTTTCTTTGTCTTTCTTTTCATTTTGCAATTGTTCAGCCAGTGCTCGAACCTTTGCTTTCTCTGCATTGTACTCACGCTGTGATTTTTCAGTCTCACACTTCTGCCGATGCTGTAGAATTTGTTTTACCAAAATCAAAGACAAGCCATCTCTGTTGGTGTTTGTCCTTAAGCACTGCATCTTTCCATAAGCCCTTTTAATGTCCAGCAGGGCCCATAGTCCGCTCTCTGAGTGCTTGATGTCGTACTTCTGGCACATGTCATCATGGCACTTCCTCAGTCCCAGCCTTTTGCCCAAATATGCATTCAGATTGTCCATCATCTGATCAATGGTAACATTTGGAGGTTCTGTTCCATGTCTTTCTGTTGTTGGCCTCAGTGCAGGGCATTTGTTAGTGCAGACTCAGCCATGGCAAGTACATGAGAAGTGCCCTCAGAGGTGTGGAAACGAAACAAAAAGTGTTAGAGCCGTTAAAGGTGCTTATTTAAATTCTCAGCAGTCTTTAGACTGACCATTTCAGTTACACTGACAAGTCATTAGTTTACTTACTCGGCGTAGTTTTCAATACTACATTCAAAACAAAAATTCACTTTCAGAGTAAGTTTCCTTGTTTCATTTCTGAAAAACTCCTGATTAATAAGACTTGTTCAGTTCTTTCTGAGTCCTATCCTGAATTGGTTTAAATTTGTCCCTTAGAGATTAGACTTTCAATCTCTCTGCATCTTCCATCACCCAGTCAAGAATTCCCAATCCAATTCTTGCAGCAACATCAGTACCAAACCTTATACAGTTTCTACAATTTTTGGACGAATGGACTAAATTATTTCTTTAACAATTCCCACAGACTCCAAAAAAAGGACCAAACCTTATACTATATTTCAATGGCTCCTACAGTCTCATGAGTACGGACTAAACCTTCTTCTTAAATTATTATTACAGACTTAAGAAAACATGGCCAAGCTATAAAACTTATATAGCTCCTACAGTTTCACAAGAATTAACTATATCATGTAAAAGGCACCTACAGACTCATGAGAAAGGCCCAAAGAAAAGACCAAACCCTATACAGTTTCTGCAATCTCTGGACGAACGGACTAAATTGTTTCTTTAAGAATTCCTACAGACTCCAGAGAAAGGACCAAACTTATACTTTATTTCAATAGCTCCTACAATCCCACGAGAACGGACCAAACCAGAACAGGGCCAAGCTATAAAACTTATTTCTATAGCTCCTACAGTTTCAGGAGAATTAATCATTTAAAAGGTTCCTACAGACTCACGAAAAAGGCCCAAGCCTAAAATTCTCAACAATACACTGTGTGTGTGACTACACTACAAATCTTTACTGGTCTACTATTATTCTTTTCAGAAGATGTTCTTTTAGAGAGCTCATAAGTCTAACTCACCAAATTAGGATATTTGAGACCGGATCCAGTTGATTCAAATAAATTGTGTCCACAGATGCAGTCTTTTGAACTTCAGATACTCGAAAACTATTCCGTTTACTTCTTGTTGAAGCTGGTGAGTTTTTGGTTTACTCCTTGTTGCAGATGGTAAGTTCTATTCTTGTCAGTCTCTCCTGGCTGGCTCGCCAAATTGTTAGATTTTGGTGTATTTGGCCGAGCAGTGGTTTGGGTGGCTCGCCAATGTATTAGATTTCTCCAATGCATAAAATAAGTAAGCTTTACCAGTTCTTGTGGGGAGAAGAATTTATTGAAGGTTTGTAGTGTAGCAATCCTTCAGCAGCGATGTTAGCATGTCACCCTTCAACAATCGTAACCCAAAGTTCTGTCTGTGAGACAAAACTTTATACATGAAGACATATCCTATGGGCTACAAACAATAGAAACCTGTTAGGAGGATTTGGACCTGTTAGAAACCTCCCACAGAAGATCGATCTAACTTGCTAATACACTCTGAGCAATGCTGATTCTTTTTATTCATTCACACCAATCAGTTTCTACGGGCCATTTGACACACACCTTTGCAGACACAGACAGAGTGGATTACATCTGATACACAGTCACAATGTAAATTAATCGGATGACTGAAAATACAAAATCTATCAGGCCGATCTCATGCTGATGACGCATAAGACTAATAATGATAATGACTATAAAAATGCTGAAGGTGAGGTACAATTCATATTTCTTTATTAAATAACTTACACCAAAGTAATTTGAAAACTTACTGTAAGATGTAATTTCACAAACAATTGTGTCACTTGCACAATCGAGACATCACTAAAGTTTATAATTTGCATTTCTTTTTAAGTCTTGCTAGTGTTTACACCCCTCAGCACTCGCGGTCACACACACTGCCGCCTCACAAACAGCTCGCCAGTACACGATTGCCCTTAAATGGTCAAATACACACGATCGTACATTATTACCGTCTTGACTAGAATGCACGTAAACAGAGTCGGATAACAATTATTTAAAAAAATCTTTTGTTGTTTAATTAAAATGTATGTACACTCGCTGCTCTTGAATGACTAACTTTTGTAAGCTTAATTGTAAGGATTAATCTGTATTTAATTTATTCAGGGAAGACCATCCAGGATTATTTTACATTTGATTTCTTATTAAATTTCTTTAGTATTTTCTTAAATACTCAATACTACTGTTAGACCTACCTGAAAAAAAAGTAGATTATTTTATTTGTATCTTTATTTTATTTATTTGTGCTACTGCTTGTAAATTGTTTATTTATGTTCTTCTTTTATTACTGACTGTTTACTTGTATTTTGTGAATTCAGTACATAGTTTGAAATCAGGTTTTTTCTGTGTGTACGCTATTGTGCAACAATTGCCCCATTGTACAAACTGTAAAATCCACTACATGATCAAACATGAGATAATTATTAGTGCTGGGCAACGATTACAATTTTTAATCGTGATTAATCGCATGATTTTCTTGCGATTAATCGCATTATGCGCAAAATTGAATAATGAATTCTAAAGTAGTGTATTGCGCACTTTTGATTTAAATGTACTGCTATATACACACAAGTGCAATAACGTGGTTTGCAAAAACTTTAAACAAATAAGGTGCTTTTATACCAGCAGTATTCCCTTTACACAGTAGCAATAAAATATTTCTTGTAAATCTCAACTTAAACATTAATGTAATCAAATCAAATATTTAAACAAAGCTATTTGCCACTGCCAGGGTTACCTTTTATATAGCTTGTTAAAACGAGTCCAGTTTTCTTGTTTTTTTTTTCTGAACAGGTATCTTTTATCAGGGAGCAGCAGAAACAGTCTATGTAGTCAGATGTCATGATCACTACTACAGATATAAGTCGACCAACGTTACTTCTCTGATAGTAGCTTAGGTTTGGTCATGCCATGGTTTTACAGAGGTAAAGCCCAATTTATACTTCTGCGTCGAACTCACGCCGTAGCTGTGTAGTGCGCGAAACCTTCGGCGTACCCTGACGTCCACCTCTCCAAAAATGTAACGTCAATTCTACGCGGACGCAAGCGCTGTGATTGCTAGAACCGCTCCCCGGGTTTCACATGCTCCCTCTGCATGTGTAATTGCGCGTCAACGAGGACAATGACGCAGAGATATAAATGAAAACCAACGCGTAGATAACGTATAGGCTTCGGCGTAAGTCCGACGCAGAAGTATAAATCAGCTTTAGCACAAGGTGCAGCGACAAGCGGGTGCGTTCCTGTGAAACTGTTGCGGTTATGCTCACGCGCCCGCGCCTGCCCGTTGCCGAAGTTGAATTGTCTATAACTTTTTATACACGACGCGCAGCACAAATCATTGGAAGAGAGACTGATCCTCGGCTCGCTGTTTGTGAGTTTCCAGAATCTAAATAGTTATTATCTATAGGTTTTATAGGTACCATCCATAGAGCGCCTGTCATTCACTCGCGGAGCGCTGTCTCCCTTTCTGCTCACCTGAGAGAACCTGCCAAAGCCTCTCTCCACTGCTTGTTTGGGTGGGTTATTTGCTGGCTGACCAACATCCCACCCCTCCTGTGATCCATGGTTTGACTGTAGGCCTATGTGTATTCAGAGCCAGTGAGCAACGGACTTTCAAAATAATAATAATAAAAAAAAACTGCGTTAACGTGCGATGATAAAATTGTCGCCATTAATTAATAAATGTGTATTAATAAAAAATAATCTTGCCCAGCCCTAATAATTATATATTTTTTGAAAATTGTATAAAAAAAAAGTCAACTTCCCATTTTCAAAAATGAAATTCAGGCCCTAAATAAATGTAAAATTCCCTATAAATAATTCTACAAATAGACTTCAAATAGATTGGTATCGGGGATCGTATCGCCAGATACTGCTACTTGTGGTCGGCAATCAGTTAATTAGTGTAATATAATGATAATATAACGTTTAGATATATAATAAATTGTTTTTCTTTCACAGATACATGAAGTTTAAATTACATTCAAAGCAGATTCCTGAAGTAAGCACTCAAAATTCTTAAATACGTTTTTTTTGTATCTGCAGAAATAGTTAGTAAACGAGCGGATAAATGAGTGACTGTAAAATAAAGTGCTTTTAATATTTTCAGTCTGTTGAAGAGAAGCGGCACCGTCCTGATCAGACTGAAGAGAAGCGGCACCGCCCTGATCAGACTGAAGAGAAGCGGCACCGCCCTGATCAGACTGAAGAGAAGCGGCACCGCCCTGATCAGACTGAAGAGAAGCGGCACCGCCCTGATCAGACTGAAGAGAAGCGGCACCGCCCTGATCAGACTGAAGAGAAGCGGCACCGCCCTGATCAGACTGAAGAGAAGCGGCACCGCCCTGATCAGACTGAAGAGAAGCGGCACCGCCCTGATCAGACTGAAGAGAAGCGGCACCGCCCTGATCAGACTGAAGAGAAGCGGCACCGCCCTGATCAGACTGAAGAGAAGCGGCACCGTCCTGATCAGACTGAGGAGAGCGGCGTGGCTTCAGCACCAGCCGTGAGTTCGGCATCATGGTGAGGCCAAACACACTTTCCCTTCAGGCCGTCGCACTGTTTTCAACACAAGAGCACGTCTGATTCCCGTCAAGTGAATCTGAAACCTGTGTGTGTGTGTGTGTGTGTGTGTGTGTTCATAGTGCCAGTGGCTCCCCAGAGGAGCAGAAAGAGGCATCTCTCTCACAAGAGCCCAATCTTGATGACCAGCTGGCCTCATCAAGGCAGGCTTTACATTACTGTCCTTACTAAACAAACAAACATGTCACACATTTTCTCTCAATCTAATTTATCTTGCCTATTTCGTAAAGAAATGTTTCCCCTATTTGTGTCAACCCTATTTTGGACAGACTCATGCAGTTTCTGAACCCTGATCCACTCAATCCAGACCAAGAATCTCTTGATGCCAAAGTAAGAGCCTCAGTGTTGGTTTTCTGTATTGATGGTGCTGGTCTGTGTGGTGTTGTCTAACCGGGCCTGTGCTGTTCCACAGGCTGCGCGCTGTGACCCGGGTCACCTGGGTGTGTTAGTGCACTCCGCCCTGCGTGTCGAACCCTGCAGAAACCTGGCACGCGCTCCCATCAGCGAGCAGTTCAGAAAGGTCCATCCGCGTGCCTTAATAATGCCATATTAGAATATCCATTGCTTTATTTATCATTTTGCGTTATTTGACACTTTTCCACTGCAAAGTGCTATGGCCATGCGCCCAACTTAATTAACTTTCTTGCTTCTGAGGTATTATTTGTGACTTTTAACATTTGTGTTAGAGGATATGGGATTATACTTTAATTAGTGCTGGGCAACGATTAATCGCATTCAAAATTAAAGTTTGTTTACATAATATGTGTGCTGTAATTATTTTGTATATATAAATACACACACATGCATCTATATATTTAAGAAAAATTAGTTATTTATATAAAAAATATTTATATATAATATAAATTAGTATAAATGTATACCTGCAAATATTTCTTAAATATATACATGCATTTGTGTGTATTTTATTTATATATATATATGTATGTATATAATAATAATTACACACAGCACACACACATATATTATGTAAACAGAAACTTTTATTTGAGGTGCGATTAATCGTCGCCCAGCACTAATTTTAAGATGACTTTACCTATTGTATCTGATCATGTGCTGATGTTTCAGTTCCTGCTGTGGAGGAAGTATAACGGGCCGAATGTAGCGGAGAGCTACTGTTGGCCCGCGGTGGCTCGGGGCTTTGACACGGTGCTGGTGTCTCCCAGCGGTGACAATCCTCTGACCTATATTCCTCCTCTGCTGATGCTGTTACAGACGGTGTCTGTCGTCTCCAGCCTCGCTGCTCGCACTGGGGTGAGATGCACTCCTACAACTCAGAGGACAGTAGCGTTCACTTACGGCAATGTTCCCTCTCATGTTTTTCTTGCTGAGCAAAACTTTTCTCTATTGGGCGGACATTTTTCGCACCTGAGCAAACACATTCTTTACACCTGACCTGTAGAGCGGTTTCAACATGCAGTTGTAACTTTGAACTTTAATGTGCCATTTCTATTTTATTTGACCCTTGATGTAGGGCTGGGCGATATGGCCCAAAAAATTTATCACGATATTTTTTTTTATATCAGTCGATATCGATAATTATCACGATAAATGTCAAATCTTTATTTCTTTCAAGTTTAAAGGCAGATTTTTGCTCCTAAGTGAAAGTTGTACCAGAGCGTTGTGGTTTTAAAAATCTGAGGTAGAACATTCAAACATTTGTCATTTTTCCTTAACAAAATATTTCTTCAGCACAGTTTGCAGTGCAGGCTGCAATATTCAAATTATGTTTTTTCTCGAAATGCATATTTGACAGTGAGTTGACAGTAAATCTGCATCCTAACTCAAGCTAATGCTGCTATGTTAAATTTATGTTCATTAACAAAAACAGTAACATCTGTTTTTATTTTATTTTAAGGACCACATTTTTATTTGGTAAAATGTAATATTCTGACTGTTTGAGTTTTATTAAAATGAACCATTGGTCATCCAGTATCATGCATTTAGATCATGATAATCACAGATAAAGCCAGGTACAGCCTATAGCACCTCACTATCATGGCAAAATGTAACTTTATGGTTTCTATGGTATTTGCATGAAAAACAGTAGCCTAACAGTTAAATACATTATTAAATACTGTAATTATATGCCATTAGTCATTTAATACATTGTCTACATTAATAATATTATACAATTCAATATGTATATCCCACATTTCATGGTGCAGTTAATATTACTAGGCTAACGTTACAGTAAATCCATGGTAGGCTAAATGGATTCAGTATCAATTCAGATTCTGAATTCGCTGCGCAGAGTTTCTCCTGTTTGTCAGCGGTGTTTCATCTGCCTTTAAACTGATTTAAACTGGACATTTGTGCTCTTCGCTGAACTTAAGCGCTTCTCACTGGATCTCGTGAGCGAGACGATCAGAGTAAACGTGTCTGTTCTAGTGAGCTCGCGCTGCCATTTGAACTTTGAGCCGAGCGGATAAACGGTCCGTGTGGCGCGCGGTTCAAATGAGTTTCGTTGCGTTCCGCATTTCGCGCATACACATTATCGAACATTTATCGACCTCTTGATATCGTTTTATCGAGAAAAATTATATCGCGATAATTATCGTTATCGTTTTATCGCCCAGCCCTACCTTGATGTAACTTATTGGTATTAAATCATATTTTTGAAAACAAGCAGGTAATTAAGAAGTCACTAAATGAAGCACATTTTAGGTTACCTGAGATTTTCTTTTTACTGTGCTATTAACTGTACCAGTCTTTACCATAAAATTCTATAAAAAATAATTTACAAAAACAATGTGCAATTCTTTATTTTCAATTTCTCAATTTCTTCTCTATATAATTTAGTATGAAAAATTAAGCTGTTACACTGAGATGGTTTGGGAAAACCATAAAGTGTTATTGTTCAGTCAATTAATTTTGTACAGGCAGCATTAAAGGTACAATATGTAAGAATTTTGTATCAAAATATCTAAAAACCACAACAGTGTTATATATTTCTTTAAATTGTGTACTTAAGTTATCCTAAATGTTTTCAAGAATTTGTCAATTTAGAGAAATTCACAATTTTAAATAATGCCTGTCCCTGTTCACTTGTCGCCTGTCAATGACGTAATATCCACGTTATCCCTGGTTCCCTTTCGAACGGTCACTTCGTATTGTGTAGCTATACGCAGTGGGAAAACTCCTTTTCCTCGATTTACTGAAGCCTTTATGTAAAGCGCATTTGCAGCTGCGCAGCAGAACTTGAGCGTCTGGCTCGCTCATAGGCTGTGCTGCGGCAACTGCATATCCAATGGCGCGGGTGCCTCTGACGTGCGACCAATGAGATCACTCTGCCTCATACATGTCAGAGCCCGCCTAGGGGGCGTGTCCTCAGGCTATAATAGTCCCCGAATTCGCCATTATAGCAGATTTTACTCCTTCAGCGACAAACTTCACGTCTCTGACCATTTATTGAAACATTCGCTGTCGAACAATCCTTCAGCCTGAGCGAGCTACAGTTCAGGCGGAGAAAGCACTGTCTGCCGGCGGATGTGCGGCCTGCGAGAGCATGCCTATGCGAACTCGGCTAGCCCTCTCCCGTGATGGGTTCGCCGCTTCAACCGCGCTTCCCTCTCCGGCCCTACTTCAGCCGAAGAAGAAGAAGCGCCGCAGCCAACGGTAACCGGAGAGCATGGATGTTGGTGAATGCACGCCGGCCACGTCCCCGCGTGCCTCACTCTCTCCAGCTCCTTCATCTCCCAGCGCCTCTGCTACCAGGACTAACTCCGACGCGGAAATGCTTCGGGTCCTGACGCAGGCCGTAGCGGACCTCGAGCTCGAGTGGGCCGCGCCCGCTGAACCCCCTCCAAGTCGGCTGGATGGCTGGTTTCTGCCGGGGTATCAACAGGCCCCTCGTCACAAGCCAGCGCCATTTTTTCCTGAAGTTCACGAGGTGCTCACCAAAGCCTGGCGCACTCCTTATTGTACACAAGGCCCCGCAGTTTCCGCGACGGTCTCCTCCGTGGACGTAGCAGCGGAAAAAGGCTATGAGTCGTTGCCACCCCTCAAAGAGGCATTGGCCGCTCATCTCTGCCCGAACACAGCTGCTAGCTGGCGAACTAGAGCTGTTCATCCAAACAAGCCGTGCCGTAGCACCTCAGCCCTCGCTGGACGTGCGTATTCCGCCTCCGGTCAGGCTGCATCGGCCCTGTACACGATGTCCGTGCTGCAGGTTTACCAGGCCAAACTCCTCCGGTCTATGGACGAGGCTGGCCCGGACCCTGAGGCCTTTCGGGACCTGCGAAGCGCCACGGACTAGGCCTTGAGAGCTACCAAGGCCACAGCACAGGCTATCGGGAGGAATATGGCGAGTTTGGTCGTGCTCGAGTGCCACCTCTGGCTTACCCTCACTGACATTAAGGACGCGGAGAGAACGAGGTTCCCCGACGCCCCAGTATCCAGCACCGGCCTCTTCGGCCCGGCGGTGAAGGTGTTCTCGGAGAGATACACCGAGGCACAGAAAGCGTCCCAGGCCATGCGTCACTTCTTGCCTAAACGCTCTAGCTCGGCGTCGAGTGCTCACAAGCTAGCCCCGTCGACGCCTCGGCCAACAAAGCCCGCGAAACAGGCCTCTCAGCCCCGCCCTGCGGCTGATGCCCAGCGCCAGCCGAGAGCAAGCAAGCGCTTCCCACTTCCCCGACGCCAAGGCCCGAGACCAAGCGCCGCGCCCCACTCAGCGCCGCCAAAGTCGTCCTAGCACGCTGAGGAAAGAGAGAGGGCACGGGTCCCGCACTAGCCGGACCACCCTCGAAGAAGCCAAGAAAACTGTTCAGTTCAGGCGGCTGGGGATTTTATTACTGCAAACAGGCCCGCAACAGTAAGCGCGTTCTTGCAAACAAACGCCGTTTTCACGGCGACCCAAATAAAGCACAAAAAGAGCATGTTTCACAAACACAACCCATGGGTTCACGGTCCCCCTTCATCAGGCGGCCCCTCCCCTGTTGTAACACTGACTTCCCCACACGTAAATGCTTGTATAGTCAGTCCAATACTCAATGTGTGCAAAAATCACAATATAAGGGTATCAGGTCCCCCTGCATTAGGCGACCAGCCCCAATCTGTGTGTCAAGCCCTAGCCACACGGGTTCTAGCCTGGCAAGCTATCCCTGGTGTGTCGAGTTGGGTCATAAACACTAAAAAAAGAGGTTACTCGCTCCAATTCGCTCGCAGACCCCCAAAATTTCAGCCGGTTCTCGAGACTTCGAGACTTTTACAGCCGCTATTTTCTGATTCCGAAAAAAGACGGCGGTCTCAGACCCATTCTAGATTTGAAACATTTGAACAAAGCTCTCATGAGGCGGCCGTTCAAAATGTTAACTATCAAATATATCCTTGCGCAAGTGCGCCCGGGGGATTGGTTTGTCACAATGGATCTGAAAGATGCTTACTTTCACATTCAAATAAATCCTCGTCACAGGCCATTCTTGAGATTCGCCTCCGAGGGCCAGGCTTATCAATACACCGTTCTGCCGTTCGGTCTATCTTTGGCACCCCGCACATTCACGAAGTGTGTGGATGCAGCGCTTTTTCCTCTGAGACATCAGGGAGTGCGCGTGTTGAATTATCTCGACGACTGGCTGGTGCTGGCACAGTCGAGAATCGAGCTATTAGCTCACAGGGATTTGATGGCCATCTAAAATGCCTGGGTTTCACAATCAATGTTTCAAAAAGCAAACTAACCCCCAGCCAGAGCGTGATCTTTCTGGGCACAGTTTTAGACTCGAGAGCTATGACAGCGCGACTCACGCCAGAGTGCGCACTCTCAATGCGAGCGCTTGCAGGCACTTTCAGAGCGCGCGCCACTGAAGAAATTTCAGAAACTGCTTGGTCTCATGGCAGCACCATCGCCAGTACTCCGCTTGGGATTACTGCGCATGCGCCTGCTGCAGCATTGGCTGAAACGCCGTGTGCCAACTCATGCATGGCAGTCAGGCAACTTGCGCGTTATGGTGAATCACGGTTGTTTAAGAACCCTGATTCCCTGGCGGGCTCAGAACTGGTACCACAAGGGGGTGACAATGGGAACAATTTCCAGGAGGAAAGTGGTTCTTACAGATGCGTCCAACCTGGGTTGGGGAGCGCTGCACGAGGGCATTCCTTGCCCAGTCCTTCTGGTGGCCCCTCTCTGGAAAACCAGACCGTGGTTCCCGGAACTGGTTCAGTTATCGAACACAATCCCATGGCCTGTCCCACTGAGGAAAGACCTCCTCACACAGGCGAATGGGACACTGTGGCATCTGAGACCCGATTTATGGGCCCTCCATGTTTGGCCCCTCAACGGGTGCCAAAGGTCCTTCCTGAGAAGGTCCTAAGCACCATATCTGAAGCCAGGGCCCCTTCGACTCGGCGCCTTTATGCTTCAAAATGGTCGGGTTTCTCCAGCTGGTGCTCGGAAAATCAGGCTGACCCAGAGTCATGTGAGATATCTGTGGTTCTCTCATTCTTACAGGAGCTGCTGGATGCGGATCGCTCCCCGTCCACGCTCAAAGTGTATCTGGCAGCCATAGCAGCACATCATGTTCTGGTGGCTGGCCAGTCACTGGGAAGAAACGACCTGGTCGTGGGATTCCTTAAAGGTGCTAGGAGAATGAACTCCTCCAGACCTCCGTCTGTGCCGTCTTGGGACCTCTCCACGGTCCTGGGGGCTGTGAAAGGTCCGCCTTTTGAACCGCTCCAATCGGTTGATATAAAACCAGTCTCGCTGAAGACCGCTCTCCTTATGGCGTTGGCATCTATCAAGCGAGTGGGAGATCTGCAGGCGCTCTCTGTGAACCCTGCATGTTTGGAGTTGGGTCCAGATGGCTCCAGAGTCATCCTCAAGCCCAGACGTGGTTACGTTCCTAAAGTGCTCTCAACACCATTCAGAGCACAGGTGGTGACGTTATCAGCCCTCCCTCCTTCTGCAGAGGATGGAGAGGTTAATCTTCTCTGCCCTGTCAGAGCGCTGAGAATCTATCTGGACCGTTCTGCGTCTTTTAGACAATCAGAACAGCTTTTTGTCTGCTTTGGTGGTAAATCCAAGGGGGATCCAGTCACTAAGCAAAGACTGTCTAGATGGATAGTGGATGCTATTTCTATGGCTTATACCGCAACGGGTCAAGTTTGCCCTATAGGCATCAGGGCCCATTCGACCAGAGGTATGGCCTCGTCATGGGCTTGGTCATCTGGCATTCCCATCAGGGATATTTGTGATGCGGCCGGCTGGTCCTCGCCTTCCACATTTATGAATTTCTATAATATGGAAGTGCCTTCCCTGCAGGCGAAGGTGCTTTCGGTATGATTAAGACCCGTCGGTGGCTGGTCTTGTCATATATTACTGTGCACAATCACATTCACATATATATAAAACCCGCTTTGGCCGGTTATATTCCATACATATATAAACCCGCTTTGGCCGGGTATAATTATATATATAAACCCACTTGTCTGGTGCTATGTTCATATACTAATAATCCCGACAGGGTCTGGGTTCATTGGTGTAGTAGGTTGGGTTATTACTAACTGAGGTGTACTATTTAGACCTGACGATGTCTGGTCTATTTATACATAATTATGTGGTTATGGCTTGTTCTGTATGCTCAGGGGTCCTGAGTTGCAGTAGCAGCCAGTTATCCAGTGCGGCCTTTTGCATGGCGTCCCCACTGCGTATAGCTACGCAATACGAAGTGACGGTTCGAAAGGGAACTACTCAGTTACTCACGTAACCTCAGTTCCCTGAGTTAGGGAACGAGATTGCGTAGCCAGCCGCACTATAGTAACATGGCAAGTTGTCGCTTCAGTCGTTAAACCTGCTATAATGGCGAATTCGGGGACTATTATAGTCTGAGGACACACCCCCTAGGCGGGCTCTGACATGTATGAGGCAGAGTGATCTCATTGGTCGCACGTCAGAGGCGCCCGCGCCTTGTATATGCAGTTGCCGCAGCACAGCCTATGAGTGAGCCAGACGCTCATGTTCTGCTGTGCAGCTGCAAATGCGCTTTACATAAAGGCTTCAGTAAATCGAGGAAAAGGAGTTTCCCCACTGCGTATAGCTACGCAATACTCGTTCCCTAACTCAGGGAACTGAGGTTACGTGAGTAACCGAGTAGTTTCCGCTCGTACTGCCATAGTAACCATAGCGACAGACGTGGACAACTGCGTAACGTCTAGCGGGACGCTCACGCTGTTGTTGTTTCATTCAAACATTATGGACCATGGCAGGCAGACTTTGGGACAAAAGGAGAAATAAAACGAGGATCAATATAGCTTTAAACCAGCAAAGTTAAATGATTGTTTATTGCTTATGAATTTCCAATATTTTCTTTAGCAGGGGGTTTCAAACTTTTTAAAGTAGCCCTAAACCATGTCCTTGTGAGATCAATTCTTTAGTAGGCTTATAATATAATAAAATACAGGCCTAATATAATATAAAAAAATTAATTGAAGTATTTGATTTTGATGTGGTATAATATATCATTTTAAATGCTTCAATTTGTTTTCATATTATATTATTATAATATGAAAACAAACTGAAACATTTAAATAGATCTAATTTCTAAATTTGATTTGATTTGATTTGATTTGATTTACTTTATTAATCCCCCAGGGGGAAATTTATGTGTTAAATATTTTCAAGAAAAGAGAATATGCGAACTCTTGTAGTAATCTAAACATCCATGAAACACACACACAAAATCTATTTAAACTAATGTAGCCTATGTAATGATGTGTTTTGAGTTTGCACTGCACGCGGTGTAATTGTTAGCGTTCTGTGGCCATCATCCGTTATTTCCACCACTTAATCAAAACTACTCTTCTTTAAAACATGATGATGTGATTTTATTTCACATGTCTTTGTGTTCCTTGTTGCATCTCTATTTGGTCCGCAAACATGACCGTATTCTCACTGGCTGCAACTCACGCGCTCATATCGTTCTCTTTTTATGAAACCTGTAAACTGCATTCACCGGTTTTCACTCTATAGCGATACCAACTCTATAGATGTTGACCAGAGCACTGCAATTATTTCTCACTCAAACTGCAATCAAATGCATTTCCCCACACATTCTTTCAAAAATGTCCTAGCTGTGTGTTCACGGTATTATCCAAATCCAAAAAACCAAATGGCCAAGAACAGAAATGGGATTTTCATCTCAGAGCACACAGTTCTAAACTCTGTTTTCCTCTAATGCTCTTGTCATGATCTGACCCCAGTTGTGCTGCTACACCTTGAGTGTGTGTGTTTGCCTGCAGCCTGTGGCGGTGATTCTGTGTCCGGGCTGGGAGAAAGTCCAGACGGTGCTGGAGCTCCTGGAGGACAGCAGAGCCACTCACAGTCTCCATCCCACCAGTGCTCTGCTGGGCTTGGACCAGGACGAGCCCAAGAAGTTCAAGATCCAGAGGAACTGTGAGTGTCCGTCCATAGCACACGAGATGTTGAGTGTGGACCGAAACCCAAAGCTATGAGGTGGTTGCGATGTCGTTACAGGTCAGCTGCTGGTGACGACCCCGTTCTCCATGATGAGACTGCTGGACGCTCAGTGCTTTCTGTTCCTGAGGCTGTGTCACCTGGTGCTGGACGAGGCCGATGTCCTGTATTCACAAGCTCCTGAGCAGGTGACGCCAAAGAGGAGGAGTGCACAGTGTGTGCCATTTCAGACCAAATTTGTCCCACTTTAAATAAGGGATGATTCACGATTTTCTAATATTCGATTAGTTGATTTTATTATAGACTATCGGATAGGTTGTGCGATTATTCTCTTTTAAAGAAATCCCCATGTTTTCGGTTCTTTCAGTTCTTAATTTTAACTTTTGCACAGAACTACATCATATACATCAGGACCTTTCACCAAGGACAATTTTCAGTGAATTTCACAAAGCCTAAAATATATTGCACATAGGTCTGAGTTGGTAAATATTACACATTCAGTTAAAGCTGGTAGGTATTACACAGCCCAATAACAATAAATTACATTCAACGTCATTTACTTAACATTAAAAGTACAAAGTAGAGCCCAAAAACAACATCAAGACTTTGTGAATAGGCATAATGGGTCCTCTCTAATATAAAGAGGGACCCTCAGATTTTAATTTTGAACATGTCTCTGTGTAGATGTCGGTGATCCTGAAGCACTTCCAGAAGGTGGTGTCCGGAGAGGAGAGGTCCTCATGCCCCAGGCAGATCATCGCAGTGGGCGGTCGCTGGAGCGCGGGAATCCAGGCTCTGGTGGGAGAGCACATGATCTACCCCTCCGTCATTATCACCGTGATGGAGGAGGCCGCGCTGTACGGCAGGGTTCATCAGGTTAGTCCTCGAACGCTGGTGTTTCTGTCCTCTCGAGGGCTGGGGTTTCTGTCCTATCCTCTCGAACGCTGGTGTTTCTGTTCTGTCCTCTCGAGCGCTGGTGTTTCGGTCCTCTCGAACACTGGTTTTTCTCTCCTCTCGAGCGCTGGTGTTTCTCTCCTTTCGAGCGCTGGTGTTTCTGTCCTCTCGAGTGCTGGTGTTTCTGTCCTCTGGAGCGGTGGTGTTTCTGTCCTATCGAGCGCTGGTGTTTCTGTCCTCTCGAGAGCTGGTGTTTCTGTCCTCTCGAGAGCTGGTGTTTCTGTCCTCTCGAGAGCTGGTGTTTCTGTCCTCTCGAGCGCTGGTGTTTCTGTCCTCTCGAACGCTGGTGTTTCTGTCCTTTCAAGCGCTGGTGTTTCTGTCCTCTCGAACGCTGGTGTTTCTGTCCTTTCAAGTGCTGGTGTTTCTGTCCTCTCAAGCGCTGGTGTTTCTCTCCTCTCAAACGCTGGTGTTTCTCTCCTCTCGAGCGCTGGTGTTTCTGTCCTTTCAAGCGCTGGTGTTTCTGTCCTTTCAAGCGCTGGTGTTTCTGTCCTCTCGAACGCTGGTGTTTCTGTCCTTTCAAGCGCTGGTGTTTCTGTCCTCTCGAACGCTGGTGTTTCTGTCCTTTCAAGCGCTGGTGTTTCTGTCCTCTCGAACGCTGGTGTTTCTGTCCTTTCAAACGCTGGTGTTTCTGTCCTTTCAAGCGCTGGTGTTTCTCTCCTCTCGAACGCTGGTGTTTCTGTCCTCTCGAACGCTGGTGTTTCTGTCCTTTCAAGCGCTGGTGTTTCTGTCCTTTCAAGCGCTGGTGTTTCTGTCCTTTCAAGCGCTGGTGTTTCTGTCCTCTCGAACGCTGGTGTTTCTGTCCTTTCAAGCGCTGGTGTTTCTGTCCTCTCGAACGCTGGTGTTTCTGTCCTTTCAAGCGCTGGTGTTTCTGTCCTTTCAAGCGCTGGTGTTTCTCTCCTCTCAAACGCTGGTGTTTCTCTCCTCTCGAGCACTGGTGTTTCTGTCCTCTCGAGCGCTGGTGTTTCTGTCCTCTCGAGCGCTGGTGTTTCTGTCCTGTCCTCTAGAACGCTGGTGTTTCTGTCCTTTCAAGCGCTGGTGTTTCTGTCCTTTCAAGCGCTCGTGTTTCTGTCCTCTCGAACGCTGGTGTTTCTGTCCTTTCAAGCGCTGGTGTTTCTGTCCTCTCGAGCGCTGGTGTTTCTGTCCTGTCCTCTCGAGCGCTGGTGATTCTGTCCACTCGAAAACGCTGGTGTTTCTGTCCTCTCGAGCGCTGGTGTTTCTGTCCTCTCGAGCGCTGGTGTTTCTGTCCTCTCGAACGCTGATGTTTCTGTCCTCTCGAGCGCTGGTGTTTCTCTCCCTCTCTCTCTCTCTATAACTGCATTAATAACTGCATAAAGCCGGGGAGACACTTACTCTAAGGCCAGTTATGAATGTAATTTGATACTTATGACTGATCATGCCCAAACGCGTTCAGCGCGTTCAGTCTGTGTTCACAGTTGGTGTTTAAGACCGGCTACAGTTGATGGAAACAGTCAGTCTTGAAAGTGTGTCCCTAGCATTAGTCTGCTATAAGTAACCTCCGTTACTAACTCTTAAAAGACGTTTTGGAATTAGCAACGGAGGCATGGGATTAGATGCGTAAGAAATTAGTCCTACATAGGCCTACAAGCGCGTTTTAATGACAAAAACTTGACAAACGTCTTAATGCATCATCTGAACAATGTTTCGATGTGGTAACTGTAGTATAAGCGGAATAATTGACTTCAGGCCGTTGAATTATTAGAAAAATAGTGCACACCCGAGGTGTAACGGTCACGACGCGAGGCTCGGGTGTGCACTATTTTTCTAATAATTCAACGGCCTGTCGTCAATTATTCCTTTCATAAATAGTAACATCTCCTAATGAGATGGATGGGCACAATACCGTTGCGCACAACGGCGCACACGCACAAATAGGCCTATCTAAACACAAGCATGTTTACAACAAAAAAGAACACAACAATCAAACAACTCTAATATTGTTTTATAGTAATTTACTCATTACTTTCATTTAAATATTAGCCTAACATCTCCTAATGAGATGGATGGGCACAATGCCGTTGCGGACAAAGGCGCACACGCACAAATAGGCCTATCTAAACACGAGCATGTTTAGTTTACAACAAAAAAGAACACAACAATCAAACTATAATACTGTTTTATAGTAATTTACACATTACTTTCATTTTAATATTAGCCTAACATCTCCTAATGAGATGGATGGGCACAATGCTTGGAGCACAGCAAGTCCATTCTTGGTTTAATTTTGGAGACCGCCACTCGGAGTTCATTCTCTACATTCAGTCGCGATCTGTGTTTATTTTTAATGTACGTGAGTGCCGAGAAAGTCTTTTCGCACAAGTAGGTAGTGCCAAAAGGCATCAGTACATCCATAGCGGCCTTGGATAGCTGTGGGTATTCCCTCTCAACAGAAATCCAGAACTCAGCCAGCGTCTTGGAATTAAACGCTGTCTTTAAGGTTTGGTCGCTTGACAGTTGACAGTGACCGCACTGACAGTTGCAGTGACCAATGCATCCTCCAGGTTGGATGTCAGATGATTAGCCCTTGTTACAGTGAACGGTGATCTTACCCAGTCATATTGTTCTGGAGCTGTTTCCTTTGGGAAATACTTGTTGAAGTGTTCCAGTAGGGCTTGAAGGTGGGTAGTGATAGACTTCATCACTATGTTAACACTCAGTTCATTTTCCTCAATGAATTCGTCCAGCTCAGAAAACATGTCAATCTTACACATTTCAACTCGCTCAGTCCAGCGCTCAAGTTTTCTCGTGAATGCGTAGATTTTATCATTCAGTGACATGATGCTTGTTTTCACCTTGCAATGACATATTAAGGCCATTCAGTTTTTCAAATATGCAAGACAAATACGCTAGCCTTGTTAACCAGTCAGGATCAGTGAGGTGGTCAGCGAGCTGGGACCCATGCTCCATCAGAAAGAAGCGTACTTCGTCCCGCAGCTCAAACAGGTGGCTGAGCACATTCCCTCGCGAAAGCCACCTGACTTCTATGTGGAACAGCAAGCACTCATGCTCCGATCCCAGTTTGTGACAGAGTGGCAAACAGCCTGATATTGAGTGGACGCACTTTTATGTAGTTGACAATTTATATCGCGGTCTCAAGAACACGTTTAAGTTCTGGGTCAAGTGTTTTGCTCGCAAGAGCTTCTCTGTGTGTAATACAATGCGTGAAATTTATGTGAGGGGCCACTTGCAAGACTCTTGCTTTAAGACCTTTCTTTTTCCCCAGCATCGCTCCAGCACCATCTGTACACACACCGATGCACTCACCCCAAGACAGTCCCTCTTCTTTTAGTTTGTCAACTTTTGTGAAAATGTCCTTGCCTGTGCACGTTCCCTCAAGCGCGGTGCAAAACAGAATTTCCTCGTTAAGTTTTCCGTCAAAACTGTATCTGAAGAATGCAAGCAGCTGGGGAGAGTTTAATACATCAGTGGATTCATCTAATTAGAAAACCTTATTTCCCTTTCTTCACTCTGTCCACCAGCTGACACTTTATGTCCTGGGCCATGTCGGAGATGCGCCGGGCAATAGTCCCGTAAGACAGAGGCACTGCTTCTAGCTCACGGGCCAGTTTATCCCCATGCATAGCCCGACTTGCAGCGGGTTTGATAAGGGTTTCCCCGATCGTGTGTGGCTTTTTTGCAAGTGCAATTAAATAAGCCACCTCATATGATGCCTGTTGAGCTTTGGCAGGGATTGTTGTTTGTTTAGTTAGAACTTTCTTTTGGCCTTGCAACTCTCGCTCCTTTCGTCGGAAAAAATCAACTGGTTTAGCAACAAGAGAGGGGTGCTTGGGTTTCAAGTGTCGTAGCATTTTTATAGGTTTTAGGCTTTCATGTGCAAGCACCACAGTGCACACTACACACTGGGGATGTTGTACTTCGTTGACGATAATGCATGTGAATCCATACTGGTTAAATCCGTCTCAATACTTTCGACACTTGGAGGAAGGCTGATCCGACTGCTGATGGATGTGCTCTTTATGCACACGCCGGCCTCTTTCCGTATCTGAGGTCGATGGCATTTCCGACGGTGGTACTTCTCCTCCGCTGGCACCTCTGCTGGCCTTCCTTTGTTGTCTTTGGTCGATATTAACCAACGTTTCATTTCGAAAACAATATTATCCTATACTTAAAGCCTAAAAAAATACCTACGTGTCAGAAAGACTGTTTATCTTGGTGCTGTAGTAAAGTGACCGCTAATTGTCGTTAATCTCTCGTCATCACCTCAGGACCAACGGTCAATAAAATGAAAAGGCTGATGTTTTTTTGTTGTTTTTTTTACAACTATTTTTTGTATTTTGTTACAATTATGAATACAATATGCTATTTCTAATCGTTATATATATATATATATATTTTTTTTTTTTGAAAATCATCTTTGGGAACCACTGCTCTAGAACGCTGGTGTTTCTGTCCTCTCGAGAGCTGGTGTTTCTGTCCTGTCCTCTCGAGAGCTGGTGTTTCTGTCCTGTCCTCTCGAGAGCTGGTGTTTCTGTCCTCTTGAACGCTGGTGTTTCTGTCCTGTCCTCTCGAGAGCTGGTGTTTCTGTCCTGTCCTCTCGAGAGCTGGTGTTTCTGTCCTCTTGAACGCTGGTGTTTCTGTCCTCTCGAGAGCTGGTGTTTCTGTCCTGTCCTCTCGAGAGCTGGTGTTTCTGTCCTGTCCTCTCGAGAGCTGGTGTTTCTGTCCTCTTGAACGCTGGTGTTTCTGTCCTGTCCTCTCGAGAGCTGGTGTTTCTGTCCTCTTGAACGCTGGTGTTTCTGTCCTGTCCTCTCGAGAGCTGGTGTTTCTGTCCTCTTGAACCCTGGTGTTTCTGTCCTCTCAAGCGCTGGTGTTTCTGTCCTCTTGAACGCTGGTGTTTCTGTCCTGTCCTCTCAAGAGCTGGTGTTTCTGTCCTCTTGAACGCTGGTGTTTCTGTCCTGTCCTCTCGAGAGCTGGTGTTTCTGTCCTCTTGAACGCTGGTGTTTCTGTCCTCTCAAGCGCTGGTGTTTCTGTCCTCTTGAACGCTGGTGTTTCTGTCCTCTCGAGAGCTGGTGTTTCTGTCCTCTTGAACGCTGGTGTTTCTGTCCTGTCCTCTCGAGAGCTGGTGTTTCTGTCCTCTTGAACGCTGGTGTTTCTGTCCTGTCCTCTCGAGAGCTGGTGTTTCTGTCCTCTTGAACGCTGGTGTTTCTGTCCTGTCCTCTCGAGAGCTGGTGTTTCTGTCCTCTTGAACGCTGGTGTTTCTGTCCTCTCAAGAGCTGGTGTTTCTGTCCTCTTGAACGCTGGTGTTTCTGTCCTGTCCTCTCAAGAGCTGGTGTTTCTGTCCTCTTGAACGCTGGTGTTTCTGTCCTGTCCTCTCGAGAGCTGATGTTTCTGTCCTCTTGAACGCTGGTGTTTCTGTCCTCTCAAGCGCTGGTGTTTCTGTCCTCTTGAACGCTGGTGTTTCTGTCCTCTCGAGAGCTGGTGTTTCTGTCCTCTTGAACGCTGGTGTTTCTGTCCTGTCCTCTCGAGAGCTGGTGTTTCTGTCCTCTTGAACGCTGGTGTTTCTGTCCTCTCAAGCGCTGGTGTTTCTGTCCTCTTGAACGCTGGTGTTTCTGTCCTGTCCTCTCAAGAGCTGGTGTTTCTGTCCTCTTGAACGCTGGTGTTTCTGCCCTTTTGAACGCTGGTGTTTCTGTCCTCTCGAGCGCTGGTGTTTCTGTCCTCTTGAACGCTGGTGTTTCTGCCCTTTTGAACGCTGGTGTTTCTGTCCTCTTGAACGCTGGTGTTTCTGTCCTGTCCTCTCAAGAGCTGGTGTTTCTGTCCTCTTGAACGCTGGTGTTTCTGCCCTTTTGAACGCTGGTGTTTCTGTCCTGTCCTCTCAAGAGCTGGTGTTTCTGTCCTCCTGAACGCTGGTGTTTCTGTCCTGTCCTCTCAAGAGCTGGTGTTTCTGTCCTCTTGAACGCTGGTGTTTCTGTCCTGTCCTCTCAAGAGCTGGTGTTTCTGTCCTCTTGAACGCTGGTGTTTCTGCCCTTTTGAACGCTGGTGTTTCGGTCCTCTTGAACGCTGGTGTTTCTGCCCTTTTGAACGCTGGTGTTTCTGTCCTCTCGAGCGCTGGTGTTTCTGTCCTCTTGAACACTGGTGTTTCTGTCCTGTCCTCTCGAGCGCTGGTGTTTCTGTCCTCTTGAACACTGGTGTTTCTGTCCTGTCCTCTCGAGCGCTGGTGTTTCTGTCCTCTCGAGTGCTGTTGTTTCTGTCCTCTTCTACGCTGGTGTTTCTGTCCTGTCCTCTCGAGAGCTGGTGTTTCTGTCCTCTTGAACGCTGGTGTTTCTGTCCTGTCCTCTCGAGAGCTGGTGTTTCTGTCCTCTTGAACGCTGGTGTTTCTATCCTCTCAAGCGCTGGTGTTTCTGTCCTCTCGAGCGCTGGTGTTTCTGTCCTCTCGAGAGCTGGTGTTTCTGTCCTCTCGAGCGCTGGTGTTTCTGTCCTCTTGAACGCTGGTGTTTCTGTCCTGTCCT
Source organism: Rhinichthys osculus (assembly GCA_029959095.1). Lineage (NCBI taxonomy): Eukaryota > Metazoa > Chordata > Actinopteri > Cypriniformes > Leuciscidae > Rhinichthys > Rhinichthys osculus. Next base: position 26,773,933 of record JARWKJ010000025.1, on the reverse strand, counting down.
CTCAAGAGCTGGTGTTTCTGTCCTCTCGAGCGCTGGTGTTTCTGTCCTCTCGAGAGCTGGTGTTTCTGTCCTCTCGAGCGCTGGTGTTTCTGTCCTCTTGAGCGCTGGTGTTTCTGTCCTCTTGAACGCTGGTGTTTCTGTCCTGTCCTCTCAAGAGCTGGTGTTTCTGTCCTCTTGAACGCTGGTGTTTCTGTCCTCTCGAGCGCTGGTGTTTCTGTCCTCTTCAACACTGGTGTTTCTGTTCTGTCCTCTCGAGAGCTGGTGTTTCTGTCCTCTCAAGCGCTGGTGTTTCTGTCCTCTTCAACACTGGTGTTTCTGTTCTGTCCTCTCGAGCGCTGGTGTTTCTATCCTCTTGAACGCTGGTGTTTCTGTCCTGTCCTCTCGAGAGCTGGTGTTTCTGTCCTCTCAAGCGCTGGTGTTTCTGTCCTCTTGAACGCTGGTGTTTCTGTCCTGTCCTCTCAAGAGCTGGTGTTTCTGTCCTCTCGAGCGCTGGTGTTTCTGTCCTCTTGAACGCTGGTGTTTCTGTCCTGTCCCCTCAAGAGCAGGGCTGCGTTCAGCCCCGACAAAACGTTGCACAACGTTTTTTAAACAGAAACGGTGATGCGTTGAACTCACTGTTCTGATGACGCAAGAGTTGCATCTATGGCAGCTGAGAAAGGCCATTCTTAGTGTTCTTTGTGAAGAATTTTCGGAGCCTGATGAAGTCGGTATAAATATGTGTTTAATACTACAAAATATGCCCGATGTTACAGTTACTGCACTTGCCGCCCAGAACACAAGATAACATCCCAATCGAGTGAAGGGATTTGTGAAAACTGAAATGGAAGCACACATCTTACCTAATTCAGACTAAAACACATCTATTCAGCCTCACATACTGACTTTATTTGTAGTTCATACTGTTTTAATACCCTGTATTTTCTTTCTCATTTTTAGGAAAAGCACTTAATTACCATTGTTTATTTCTATACCAAATGTCATACAATTGCAATGAAGCTAAAAATATAAACAACTACATCATTATGTTGATATCCTATATTTTTACAATAAAACTTACGACAAACATGTCTTCTAATATCCTCAGTTGTTGCGTGTACCGAGCTGCATCGAACACACTAAATTACTTTCCTTGAACCTTGAGCAGTTCACTTTAATACCGCTTGCTTTATATACATGTTGCTGCTGATTGGACTGCAGTTCTGACACACCCACCAAACAAGAGAAAACGCATCTCAAACCCCGTTGCACACCGGTGCACGCCGTTTCCAGGAAACATGACGTTCAACCCGGAAACCGAAGCAAAACGTTGCGCACCGTTTTGAACTTGAACGTGCCCCTGGTGTTTCTGTCCTCCTGAACGCTGGTGTTTCTGTCCTCTCGAGCGCTGGTGTTTCTGTCCTCTTCAACACTGGTGTTTCTGTCCTGTCCTCTCGAGAGCTGGTGTTTCTGTCCTCTTGAACGCTGGTGTTTCTGTCCTCTCGAGCGCTGGTGTTTCTGTCCTCTTCAACACTGGTGTTTCTGTCCTGTCCTCTCGAGACCTGGTGTTTCTATCCTCTCAAGCGCTGGTGTTTCTGTCCTCTCGAGCGCTGGTGTTTCTGTCCTCTCGAGCGCTGGTGTTTCTGTCCTCTCGAGCGCTGGTGTTTCTGTCCTCTCGAGCGCTGGTGTTTCTGTCCTCTCGAGTGCTGGTGTTTCTGTCCTCTTGAACGCTGGTGTTTCTGTCCTGTCCTTTCGAGAGCTGGTGTTTCTGTCCTCTCAAGCGCTGGTGTTTTTTTGTCCTCTGGAGCGCTGGTGTTTCTGTCCTCTCGAGCGCTGGTGTTTCTGTCCTCTCGAACGCTGGTGTTTCTGTCCTCTCAAACGCTGGTGTTTCTGTCCTCTCGAACACTGGTGTTTCTGTCCTCGAGCACTGGTGTTTCTATCCTCTCGAGCGCTGGTGTTTCTGTCCTCTCAAGCGCTGGTGTTTCTGTCCTCTCGAGCGCTGGTGTTTCTGTCCTCTCAAACGCTGGTGTTTCTGTCCTCTCGAATGCTGGTGTTTCTGTCCTCTCGAGCGCTGGTGTTTATGTCCTCTTGAACCCTGGTGTTTCTGTCCTGTCCTCTCGAGAGCTGGTGTTTCTGTCCTCTTGAACGCTGGTGTTTCTGTGCTGTCCTCTCGAGAGCTGGTGTTTCTGTCCTCTGGAACGCTGGTGTTTCTGTCCTCTCGAGCGCTGGTGTTTCTGTCCTCTTCAACGCTGGTGTTTCTGTCCTGTCCTCTTTAGAGGTGGTGTTTCTGTCCTCTCAAGCGCTGGTGTTTCTGTCCTCTCGAACGCTGGTGTTTCTGTCCTCGAGCGCTGGTGTTTCTGTCCTCTCGAGCGCTGTTGTTTCTGTCCTGTCCTCTCGAGAGGTGGTGTTTCTGTCCTCTCATGCGCTGGTGTTTCTGTCCTCTCAAGCGCTGGTGTTTCTGTCCTCTCGAATGCTGGTGTTTCTGTCCTCTCGAACGCTGGTGTTTCTGTCCTCTCGAGCGCTGGTGTTTCTGTCCTCTCGAGCGCTGGTGTTTCTGTCCTCTCGAGCGCTGGTGTTTCTCTCCTCTTGAACGCTGGTGTTTCTGTCCTCTTGAACGCTGGTGTTTCTGTGCTGTCCTCTCGAGAGCTGGTGTTTCTGTCCTCTTGAACGCTGGTGTTTCTGTCCTCTTGAACGCTGGTGTTTCTGTCCTCTTGAACGCTGGTGTTTCTGTCCTCTGGAACGCTGGTGTTTCTGTCCTCTGGAACGCTGGTGTTTCTGTCCTCTGGAACGCTGGTGTTTCTGTCCTCTCGAGCGCTGGTGTTTCTGTCCTGTCCTCTCAAGAGCTGGTGTTTCTGTCCTCTTGAACGCTGGTGTTTCTGTCCTCTTCAACGCTGGTGTTTCTGTCCTGTCCTCTCAAGAGCTGGTGTTTCTGTCCTCTTGAACGCTGGTGTTTCTGTCCTCTTCAACGCTGGTGTTTCTGTCCTGTCCTCTCGAGAGCTGGTGTTTCTGTCCTCTTGAACGCTGTTGTTTCTGTCCTGTCCTCTCAAGCGCTGGTGTTTCTGTCCTCTTGAACGCTGTTGTTTCTGTCCTGTCCTCTCGAGCGCTGGTGTTTCTGTCCTCTCGAGCGCTGGTGTTTCTGTCCTCTCGAGCGCTGGTGTTTCTGTCCTCTCGAGCGCTGGTGTTTCTGTCCTCTCGAGCGCTGGTGTTTCTGTCCTCTCGAGCGTTGGTGCTTCTGTCCTCTCGAGAGCTGGTGTTTCTGTCCTCTCGAGCGCTGGTGTTTCTGTCCTCTCGAGCGCTGGTGTTTAGGTCCTCTCGAGCGCTGGTGTTTCTGTCCTCTCGAGCGCTGGTGTTTCTGTCCTCTCGAGCGCTGGTGTTTCGGTCCTCTCGAGCGCTGGTGTTTCTGTCCTCTCGAGCGCTGGTGTTTTTCTCCTCTCGAACGCTGGCGTTTCTGTCCTCTCAAGCGCTGGTGTTTCTGTCCTCTCGAGCGCTGGTGTTTCTGTCCTCTCGAACGCTGGTGTTTCTGTCCTCTTGAACGCTGGTGTTTCTGTCCTCTTGAACGCTGGTTCTTCTGTCCTCTTGAACGCTGGTGTTTCTGTCCTCAGGGATTAAAGTTCTCCGTCGCTACGACGGATTTCCGTTAATTGCAGCGAGTCTATGACGGATTTCCGTCAATTGCAGGGTTCCCGTCTGTCCTTATGTCTTAAATTAACTTTTCATAATTTTAAGGCCGTAAATAGGCTTTCATTTCTCAAATAGTGTGATAAATGTCTTAATTTTAGTTTGAACAGTTTGAATAGGTCTTAAATTAAGGAGAGACGAGGTGTATTCACCTTGCTGAGGGGGATGTGATCAAAGCCTGGAGTGGAGCGAAATCACGTTCCTCTCTCCACTCTAAGCATTCTGTTATCACTTCGCTTACGGTCCACTCCGGGTTTTCAATTCCCGCTCACGGAAAAAAACTGCTCCGTGTTCACTCAATTAATCTTTGGAGAAGTGCATGTCAGGCTACAGCTCGTTTGCTGCGGTCCGAGCCCAAGCGCGCAAACGTGCACGGCGCATGATAGAAAACAGAACGCGGGTCAATATTGGCCGTTTCTCAATAGCCTACCAAGTAGCCTACGCAAACTTCGGACTTGCGTCCTGGTAGTTCGGACTTGCCAAGTTCGACTCGGGAGAACGAACTCCCGAGGACGAGAGGACGCGAGTCCGGTTATTCTGCAAATGGAACAGTGCGTTCTTGATCGCGTCACTCAGCTCGCTCTGGCTACTCCGGTTATCTCTTTATGTATATTTTAGGCAACCATAAAACGAAATATGGTATAAAATACAACTCTGCCTCTTTTCATTTATAAATGAACATATTATCATAAACATATTAATGGCCACACAAATGTGGTTCAGGCAACGCACATTGATTATCTTCACTTCATACATTTATAACAACACGAAATATAAAACACAACCCTGCTTCTTTTTGTTTTCATTTTAAAAATATGAAACATTATTGATCATTAAAACTGACATTTAACAAACAGACAGGGTTGTATCGTTTTATTGTATTATGCATGTACACATACAGTGAAAGTAATGCATAGTAAATATATATATATATATATATATATAAAGAATATTTTAGAATATATAAAATTACACAACCCTGTCTCTTTTTGTTAAATGTCAGTTTTAATGATCAATAATATCCCGTTCAAAAGTATAAGTAGCCTAATAGGTAGGCTATAATAAGCTATACAATGAGAAATAAAAGCAAACAATTCAGTCAAACATAAGTCAGCTCTCTAATAGGCTACAAAGTTAAATAGCCTAAATATATAAAGTTATGAAACTTCACTTTGCCCTCAGCCAAAACGATTTGCCATGGAACAAACTATATATTAACATAGTTTAGCATTGTTTGGTCTTATAAGATAAATAAAAACATGCACTGAAAAGTTATGTAGATGGTTGATTATTTGTCAAGATAAGTCATTGTTTTTCATAGATTAAAATAGCTTTTAAAATACGCACACTGGCAATATTAAAGCGGTTTAAAACATCTCCCCTTAAAACGCTATTGGTCTCGACTATTTAAATAAAGTTACAGGAATATGACTTGGCCTGAAAAAAAATTCAGTCAGAAGAATTTTTTTCACTTTAATCCCTGTGTCCTCTTGAACGCTGGTGTTTCTGTCCTGTCCCCTCAAGAGCTAATGTTTCTGTCCTCTCGAACGCTGGTGTTTCTGTCCTCTCGAACGCTGGTGTTTCTGTCCTCTCAAGCGCTGGTGTTTCTGTCCTCTCAAGGGCTGGTGTTTCTCTCCTCTCGAGCGCTGGTGTTTCTGTCCTGTCCTCTCGAACGCTGGTGTTTCTGTCCTCTCGAACGCTGGTGTTTCTGTCCTCTCAAACGCTGGTGTTTCTGTCCTCTCGAGAGCTGGTGTTTCTGTCCTCTTAAACGCTGGTGTTTCTGTCCTCTCGAGCGCTGGTGTTTCTGTCCTCTCGAGCGCTGGTGTTTCTGTCCTCTTGAACGCTGGTGTTTCTGTCCTCTTGAACGCTGGTGTTTCTGTCCTCTTGAACGCTGGTGTTTCTGTCCTCTTGAACGCTGGTGTTTCTGTCCTCTCGAATGCTGGTGTTTCTTTCCTCTCGAACGCTGGTGTTTCTGTCCTCTCAAACACTGGTGTTTCTGTCCTCTCGAACGCTGGTGTTTCTGTCCTCTCGAGCACTGGTGTTTCTGTCCTCTCAAGCGCTTGTGTTTCTGTCCTCTCGAAATCTGGTGTTTCTGTCCTCTCGAACGCTGGTGTTTCTGTCCTCTCGAGCGCTGGTGTTTCTGTCCTCTCGAACGCTGGTGTTTCTCTCTTCTCGAACGCTGGTGTTTCTGTCCTCTCGAGCGCTGGTGTTTCTGTCCTCTCGAGCGCTGGTGTTTCTGTCCTCTCGAACGGTGGTGTTTCTGTCCTCTCGAGCACTGGTGTTTCTCTCCTCTCGAGCGCTGGTGTTTCGCTCCTCTCGAGAGCTGGTGTTTCTGTCCTCTCGAACGCTGGTGTTTCTCTCCTCTCCAGCGCTGGTGTTCCTGTCCTCTCGAACGCTGGTGTTCCTGTCCTCTCCAGCGCTGGTGTTTCTGTCCTCTCGAACGCTGGTGTTTCTGTCCTCTCGAACGCTGGCGTTTCTGTCCTCTCAAGTGCTGGTGTTTCTGTCCTCTCGAGCGCTGGTGTTTCTGTCCTCTCGAGCGCTGGTGTTTCTGTCCTCTCGAACGCTGGTGTTTCTGTCCTCTCGAACGCTGGTGTTTCTGTCCTCTCGAGAGCTGGTGTTTCTGTCCTGTCCTCTCGAACGCTGGTGTTTCTGTCCTCTCGAGCGCTGGTGTTTCTGTCCTCTCGAGAGCTGGTGTTTCTGTCCTCTAGAGCGCTGGTGTTTCTGTCTTCTCGAGCGCTGGTGTTTCTGTCTTCTCGAGTGCTGGTGTTTCTGTCCTCTGGAGCGCTGGTGTTTCTGTCCTCTGGAGCGCTGGTGTTTCTGTCCTCTCGAACGCTGGTGTTTCTGTCCTCTCGAACGCTGGCGTTTCTGTCCTCTCAAGTGCTGGTGTTTCTGTCCTCTCGAGCGCTGGTGTTTCTGTCCTCTCGAGCGCTGGTGTTTCTGTCCTCTCGAGCGCTGGTGTTTCTGTCCTCTCGAACGCTGGTGTTTCTGTCCTCTCGAGAGCTGGTGTTTCTGTCCTCTCGAACGCTGGTGTTTCTGTCCTCTCGAGAGCTGGTGTTTCTGTCCTGTCCTCTCGAACGCTGGTGTTTCTGTCCTCTCGAGCGCTGGTGTTTCTGTCCTCTCGAGAGCTGGTGTTTCTGTCCTCTAGAGCGCTGGTGTTTCTGTCTTCTCGAGCGCTGGTGTTTCTGTCTTCTCGAGTGCTGGTGTTTCTGTCCTCTGGAGCGCTGGTGTTTCTGTCCTCTGGAGCGCTGGTGTTTCTGTCCTCTCGAGCGCTGGTGTTTCTGTCCTCTGGAGCGCTGGTGTTTCTGTCCTGTCCTCTGAGCTCTGACTTGTTTGTCTGTGTCTCAGAGGGTTCAGCTGTGTCTGGACTGCGACAAGATCTCCGTTCTACTCGGATCTCTGGACTTCCACCCGCCCAAACCCCAGAAAACCCTCATCATTACCAACTCGGCCGAGGAGACAGAGCATGTGTATAAGGTAGGGAGTAACAATCCACCAATTAGATTTCAGATATCACAAACATTTTGCTTTCATCCTCAACATTGCAGAATAAATTAGTGCAATTCATGAGTGCTTTCAGGGTTTGTACAAGGTGCTTGAAGAACTTGAATTTGACTTTTTTTTTTTTATTTAACTCCTGGAAAACCCTTGAAAACAGCCATATTTACGAAGAGGCTTGACTTATTTAAATACAATATATATGATTTTTTTTTTTTTTTTTTTTTTAATTACACATACAATCTTTTCACGGAAAATTAACACTGTAGTCCATCTGATAACCTCCCTGGAATTTCTTTATACAGTATCTGTACGAACCCTGTTTGCTTGTTGTCATTATGGCAATGTGTTGAACCAGTAATGTAATGCTGTTTGGCTCCTGCATCTGATGGATTTTACCATCTGTCGTTCAGGCTGTGGTCAACACTGCCGTATTCACACTGAAAGCTCATGAAGATGTGACGGACCAATTTGACTTCGTCATTGATCAGTGGAGGAAAGACATCGGCCAAGGAACTCAGGTCATTCTGGGTAAGTGTTTGCTTTTTGACGTTTCATCTGTTAAACTAAATGCCTTAAGATGTTTTTCCATCAGATGCAGGAGTTTTCTTTCCGTGTTTTTCCAGCTACAAAGCAGACATTCTCTGTTATTATTTTTAAGTAATTGCTGCTGTTTGATGCTGCCTATTGTTGTTGTTTGTTTTAAGTGTTTTTTGTTTAGTTCTTTAAGTGAGATTCGGTCACTAGACAGAATTTGACTATATGTATATTGACAATTATTGTTCTAGTTATGTTTTTACATTCTTTTGGATAGCCAAGAAGGTTTTCTTTATGTAAATGAAATGTTCCTTTAAGGTTTGGAGAACGTTCCTCCTAACCTCTGACATCCTTTATCTGCTATTAGTCAATAATTAGTCCTACTTAAGCCATGAATCTCATAGAAAAAAAAAAGACTAAAATAATTCAATTATTTTAAAAAATAAAAGCCAGTTTATCATTTAAACTATGATGATAAACATTTATCATAACTTGGGTTTTAATGTGTGTTACTTCAGCACCGGACATTATGTGGAGATTAGGGCTGTTGGAACGAATTCCGAAATTCGAATATAATTCGAATATTAAAAAAATCAATACTATTCGAATGCTGAAGTTACTATTCGAATATTGTTTTTTTTATGTATATTTTAATTTTTTTTATATATATATAAACAGGAAAGAGGCCGCACTATGCATAAATTGTTTTATTTGCACAAACGCGTTTCAAGAAGGCACGCGCCAAAACGCGTTTGTGCAAATAAAACAATTTATGCATAGTGCGGCCTCTTTCCTGTTTAACGTTATATATTCTAATCATCAGGCCAGCATTCTTAAAGTTTAAGTTTAATAATTGAGTGAAGCCTGCTCCTATTCCCATTCATTAATTTTTTTTATATGGAATCTTGCCTTTCTCGCCACCTTGACTTACACACATGTGAAAATGAAATGCTGATGAACAATAACGTTTTTGAATCGTAACACAATTGTGCACGTTATCCACGCTGTATCATCATAACAATACTGTCAAAAATGGTAACTTACATGTTTAACAACGTAAAAAAGCGCCCGTGAAGCGCAAATATCTTGGTGAAAACTCAACGGATTCGGCGAGCACCAAACTCGTTGGAACCGTCTAGTCGAACTGAAAAGAACGATATAAGTTTCAGAATTTTTGGTGGTGTTTTAGCGGAGATATTAGCCGAAAACCATCGGTAGCGCTTCAACCATATTCAGCACGAATAAAATGTTTATTGTAATGTTAGATATCCCTCTAGTGGACAGAACGTGTAACAACAACCACATGCTATAGTGGCATTGGCGATCCATAAGCCTGAGTAATGTCGTAAATATTAATAATAGGATGAATTTGAGCATTTAATATTCGAATATTATTCGAATATTAAATAAAATAAGGAATGGAATTTGAATAGTATTATAGAGGAAGATTGACAGCCCTAGTGGAGATATTGAAGTTAATTATTACAGTTAATTAGTTTATTGCACAAAAACCTCCATGCAGTGTTCTGGATGGGTTAATTCAACTTAAGTTAACTTTCTGTTTTTCGTTGACTGCATTGTAGTTATGATGAGGAGGCTGTGATGTCAGATTAGCAACGCAAGAACTGATTTGTTTTTCGTGCGAATTTGTGTGTGTTAAAGGCACAATATATCATTTTTCACCAGTAGAGGTCGCTTATTCAAAACAAAGGCGTAGCTTGATGACGCCTTGATTTGGCGGAATCATAGGAGTTGTTGTCTCAACCTCTACAGCCAGTGGAGAATAAGAAGGGACTCGGGCAGAAATCATATTCATGGATGACCCGTAATGTGTTAAAAATTAATTAACGTTGTGAAAGCTGTTGGAGCGGAACGAGGTGCTGGAGCGATTGCTAATGAGAGACGAGAGCGACACACGGTTCGAGAACAGTGGAGCTTTTATTATCCGAAGCTTCCGCTTCTTCTGGTCATGCGTATGTTTAACGCAGCGTTGTTTTATCATATTACATTTGAGTGTGATAAAACTTGTTATAATGCTACTCTACTATATGAGACACTTGTTACACACTGCAGTGAGCTAGATCGATATTAGGCATGGTAAAACATGGTACTTGCTGTAAGTCAAGAAAACGAGATTTAAACAATATGACTAACTGTGTTGAGCTGTATAACAATAACTAGTTTTCTGCCGAAGAATCTATCCAATCAGATGCTCACCTGTCTAATAAAACACACAGCACGAAAACACCAAAATCGAGGGTAACTGCGGGTATGATGTCATTGATAGGCAACGCACGGACACGGCCCATGTTCTGGTTAAAACTGCTTATTTCTCTGGATTTAAACACTCTTAGAAACTTTTGGGATAATGTAAGTATACAAATCAACCAAATATATAACCTTGTTCTAGTGGTTTTTGAACATTTTAGTCCAAAAATCGTACATATTGTGCCTTTAATAGCATTATATAAGTCGCTTCAGTTTCAAATGATAAAAAAAAACAGTAGGTTGTTACCGAAACCTGCCTGCAATGTTCTGGGAAGGTTAGTGGACATATATTAGGGAACATTCAGTGTTTTGCTTCTTCTCTGACTCTCATTGTTCCTCCAGTGACCACCAACGACTGCCTCAAGGCTCTTGGTATCCGGGACGCCACATGCGTGGTCCATTACGGGTTCCCCAGCTCTCCCAAGCTGTTCGGCCGACGCCTCTTCTGCATGTCGGAGAACTTCAGAACCCTTCCAGACACGGTGCTTTGCTTTATCCCTGTAGTTGAGTGTGATGGGGATGTAGTGTTGGGCGGTATGACCTAAAATTTATATCACAGTATTTTTCAAAATTATACCGGTTTCTCGATATTTGACAGCATTTTTTTTTTCAAGCATGACTGTGCTAACCACATTTTCTACTGATTGAGAGGAAATACTGCAGTAGATTTACTTAGAAAAGGGTAAAATTTTTAACCTTTAGATATCATCATGAAAATCACTGAGTTGATTACTTACATCAAGACAAACAAAAAATGTATTACAAGTTTTTTGCAATTGTTTGTTAACATGGACAAATGGTGCATAATATAATTACATATGTGCTAATTTGCATAATTACCCAAACAGATTTAAACATTGGGTATAGCAGGTGAAAATGTCTTGTAGATATTTGTTGATATATACAGGGTACCCGCGGGTCTTAAAAGCCTTGAAAAAGTCTTGAATTTGATCATTTCAAATTAAGGCCTTAAAAGCCTTGAATTTTGTATACCAAGTCTTGGATTTCGTTACAAAGGTCTTATTTATGTTTTTGCCTTTGCTAGGATTAAGTTCATACCGTAACTAAATTAACTGTTACTAATGTAGGCTAATTCAAAATGTATGCAACGTTGAGTCAGAGACAATTTTGGTTGAGTGCACCTCGCGCTCCACGTCATAGCAGAAAAAGCGATCGCGTTCGCACCCGTTACTATGGTTACTAGGCAAGTGAGGTACAGAACAAGATAGTACCTAGCCTAGTTTAATCCGCTGTGGCCACAAATGACAGAATTTAAACCCCAAATACGAGCTTTTCTGTTAAAAGAACATATTTTCTACCCGGTCTTTTCAATAGTATCTGGCAACCATGCGCACGCTCTCTCTACACTGCTGAAGCGCGGATTATCTGAAAACACAGACAAGCTGGTTGGCAACAGTTGGCATTCAGCGATCTTTATTTAAAATGTTGTACTTGAATTAAAGTGTCATCCAGTCGGTCCGCTTGCGCTGTTTGTGCGACTAAATCTGCAATCAAAATGCAGGCTGGTATATCCACCACTGTTCATACGAGCAAGAATGCAATGTTTCCCGAATATCCACACGATTTCAAATGTGACATTGATTTTATACAACAGTAAAAAAGAAAAGAAAAAAGGGTAACATTAAGTGATGTACTACATTTAAAACAGCATTGTCAGGCTTATTGCTCTGTTTTGCAACGAAATATGTGGCTTTGAACGAATCGTGAGATCCAATTAATGAATGACTCAAAGACTCACTCATAAAGATAGGGAGTTACCGCCACCTACTGGCGATTTTAATGTTTTTTAACATTGCAAATTTAATGAACATTGTTTTATTTAAAGCATTATTTCTGTCTTTTTTTAAGGTATTACAAAGGTAAAAAAAGGGATAATTATGTAGAACTGCACAAGTGCTCCTGCTAAAGTCGTGCAATGTCAATAATTTCTCATAAGCCTAATTGAATTGGCCTAGAGAGAATAATTATTATGACATTTTCTGTCTAAAGACTACATATAAAATAACTACCAAAAGTAAAGTAACTGCAGTATGACTAAAAGTGGACAAAAAATGTAAAGACTTTTCGTCAACTACAACTATAAAAAACTGGATGATAGGGGTGGAACGGTACATGTATTCGTATTGAACCGAAACGGTACGGGCGTCACGGTTCGGTGCACGAATTTGCACGGAGAATACACGATACAAATAAAAAAAAAACCCTCTTAAATAGCGATAAATTTCGCTCTATTCGCTTTTGGTGTGACTGTGAACGCAGCAATGAACAGGCTGCGATCAAGATTGCAATGCTGGAGTGTGTGTGTGTGTGTGCGAGAGAGAGAGAGAGAGAGAGGCGCGATTAACAGTGTGTGTGTGTGTGTGTGTGTGCGCGCGCGCGTGCGAGAGAGAGAGGCGCGGGCGCGAATCGCGCGATCAAACTGTGTGTGTGTGTGCGCGCGCGCGTGAGAGAGAGAGAGAGAGGCGCGGGTGCGAATCGCGCGATCAAACTGTGTGTGTGTGTGTGTGCGTGTGCGTGTGTGTGTGAGAGAGGCACGGGCGATCAAACAGTGGAAACATAAAAATATACTCCGTCATTTTTTTCATACAGGACATCATTAAAACTGCAAATTGTTTACTTATATTTGTGTACACTCGCAATAAAACACAACATTGTGCTTTTGTCACACTCTAAACTCTTATCAAACTGTAATAACCTACAACTGTTGACAAAAGTTTTTAGTGGTAGTATTATTTTATACGGAAATCAATTATTTATAATTCAGATGAGAATAAAGTTAGGGTTAATTAAAATGAAGGAAACAAATATATTGATCTGAAATAGCAAATTAATTTTAAATTCATTCAGGTACAATTACCAAACATATCTCAAGGTCTTTTCGTCTTTTTAATAATTTAATTAATAAACTAATTATATAAAACTACTCAGTGCACTACAAATAAACTGGTTATATGCCTTTATTAATAAAACTTATTTAAAAAATACAAGGCTTAAGACATTTATATAAAAAGCCTTCTATATTTTTGTTTTGCTATTCACTCCATTGTACCGAAATCGTACCGAACCGTGATGTCTGAACCGAGGTATGAACCGAACCGTGACTTCTGTGTACCGTTCCACCCCTACTGGATGACTCAAATGTGATTAAGACCAATAAACATTTTCGTCTTAAGACTAAATAAAAAATGGCTGCCAAAATTACACTGGCCTACATACACGTGCGCGCTACAATGCTGTTGCGTATGTATTAAATGAATTAAATAAAACATTTTACTTAAATTATCAGTCAAGTAGCCTCCTTGTACATAATTATTTTCTAGGGTTTAAAATGTATACAGATTTGACATTTTCCCCTCATACTTCTGTCGGAATGGGTACGAAGTTGGCATTGAATTTCATTTGAAATGGTATTAAAAAGGTCTTAAAAAGCCTTGAATTTAAGTTGGAGGATCCTGGGGGTACCCTGTATATAACAGTAAACTCTTTAATGTTAAGGTCTGAATGGAACCCATTTAGACTACCCATGAACATTAAAACAGGAAGAAGTACTTTAGAAACCAGCCTTTATTAATTATTATGGCAGAGATGGGGTTTGGGGCTGGGTCAGTGGGACTGTTTCTGGGGGATGAGTCTGAGGGAAGAACAGGCAGGCCCGTCGGAACAGGACAGGCAAACCAAGCAATTGCCTGGGGCCCCGAGCTGGACTGGGGCCCCAAGACAACGACTGTTTAAGAATAAAATGCAACGACAAACTGTGAGCGCCCCTTTGATAGTCAATGCAGTAAAGTGCAATGACACTGTTATCGGAATCCCCCTCAAGGGGGCCCCCTCAGTAGTCGCTGACAGCAGCCAGCCAACCACGCGATCTCTGCTGCCGGCAAAATACAAACCTCCTCGGGAGTTATCATGAAGCAGAATTATGCTTCAGGAAGCCAGAAAAGAAAGAAGAGAAAGGAAGAGAAGGTTAAGAAAAATACCAGATAGTGGTAAAGTAATAAATTACACTGCATAAAAATAGCTCTACTTGTCTTGTACAAATGGTGTAATTTTGCAGCAGGTAACATTAAGCTAGCAAAAATATGTTTATGTTAGCTACCTGCCTTGACGGCAAATGCTGCTTGTAACGAACAGTTAGTGCAAATTTTTTTCCGAACAGACGGAATATGGTTAACGTTACATACTGTAATATGTTTTTTAACGGTTTAAGGAGTTCCAGAATCACTGTTTATCGTATTTAATGACATGACATTGCTATAGCTAATAGGTTTTGATGAAAGTGGCATAGCATAACTATTCCACCGTGATAATCTATTTACCAATGGGGGTTAGGAAAACCACACAATAAATTCCGTGCATCAAACATTAGCTTGGGATGTTTTTAAGCATTTGGTAGTGAAAGCAGCATCCCTTCCCTTCTAATATCAAAATATGGAAATGCTAACATATCTTTAAGTTTTCTGTAACACTTTATAATAACAATCATTAATAGATGGTAAATTGTTAGTTATTTAATATTTAGTTAATTGTCATTTAACTGTTAGCAAACAGTCTTTTTACTTAATACATAATTTGTAACCTTACCCATCTATAAACATTATTTAACCTGAAAAAGGCAGAGGAACATGATTTTTTTCATAGCTTATGTCACTGTAATTTTTTCATTTTTTATGCACAGTATGCAACAGCAGTATTTGCACTGTAAACCTTTTTTATTCATATAAAGTGTGTGTGTGTGGGGGGGGTGGGGGCTTGGGGGGCCTCCATGTCCATTTTGCTTGGGGCCCCCAAATTCCTTCAAACGGCCCTGAGAACAGGAGACACGGGTAAGGACTCGGAGAATGCAGAAGACAAAAGGTAGGTGAAATAAAAAGTGTCTGGATCAAAAAATCTAATTACGTACACAATGCACTCAATGCCCAAACCCCATCTCTGCAATAATAATTAATAAAGGCTGGTTTCTACTTCTTCCTGTTTTAATGTTCATGGGTAGTCTAAATGGGTTCCATTCGGACCTTAACATTAAAGAGTTTACTGTTATATATCAACAAATATCTACAAGACATTTTCACCTGCTATACCCAATGTTTAGATCTGTTTGGGTAATTATGCAAATTAGCACATATGTAATTATATTATGCACCATTTGTCCATGTTAACAAACAATTGCAAAAAACTTGTAATACATTTTTTGTTTGTCTTGATGTAAGTAATCAACTCAGTGATTTTCATGATGATATCTAAAGGTTAAAAATTTTACCCTTTTCACTTGAGAAAAAGAATGAATAGGCGTATGAATGGGATATATTTGAGTCTTTTTTTAAACTTTCCCCTAATGGGATTCTTCGGGGCTTTTTTTTCCTTACTCAGGACATATTGAGGATACAAAATCAGTTGAGTTTGCTTCTGTTGCAATTTGTTCAACCTTTTTTCATAAAATGACTGGACTATATTGTTTTCTTTCATCTCTATTCGAGATCCACCTATGGGAGAGACATGGACAGCTCCCCGATTGCCCAATTTACCCCAGGGAGGCGGTGCCTGAACCAGCAATCCTGATGCACACACATACTGCATGAAATGTGTGTGGCACACACACGAAATTAATCTCCGCAACACACACACACACACACACACATATATATATATATATATATATATAGAGATATATACACACACACCCAGGCAGGAATATAAATGTATGCTTGGTGACAGGAATGCGCGTAGCATGCCGGCCCATTCACCCCCTGTTCTTTAACTCCAAAATGAACTGGAAAGAAAAAGGAGGGTAACTGGGAAGGGCTAAGAAGACCCCACCCCTAAAACAGAATGTACCCTAACCCTTGCCTTGCCTAGAGATGGGACTCCTTGTGTGAGGGGGCGCCCATGAAATAAAGAGCTGGTTACTCTTCCTGAAAGCACTGGTCCTGGCCATATATGTCTGTAAGGCACGGACAGCCCACAGAGCATTCAGCATCTGATCCTGCGCAGAGGAGAAATGTGGAGGGTGAAAAGTGGACAGCTCTAACATCTCCAATGTGAATGCAGGGAAGCATTTGGTCATAAAAGCCGGATTAGGCTTTAGGAAAACCTTATTCCCACTATGAGAGAATTTAGTGCACAAAGAATAAACCGAGAGTGCATAAAGCTCACTGACATGTTTAGCTGCTGCCAAGGCCAAGAGCAACGCCGTCTTGAAATATCGCAGCTTTAGGGAAATACTCCCCAGAGGCTCAAAAGGATATTGAGACAGAGCATCCAGGACCATATAGAGGTCCCACTCAGAAACAGTTCTCCTGATAACTGGCAAGTAGCGACAGGCACCCTTCATAAATCTGTGGATTAAAGGATGCTGCCCCGCCGTTGAGCCCTCAAAGCCCACTTGACAAGCAGAAATCGCCGCCAGGTAGACCTTGATTGTGGAAAAGAACCTGCCTTTATCCATAAGGTCTTGGAGGAAAAACAAAATATCAGGAACTGAGCCCTGATATGATGTGAGATCGTGCCCATCACACCACCATTCAAACACATGCAACTTACAGCCATATAAGGACTGTGTAGAAACGGCCCTGGCATTCTGTATAGTAGCAACCACACGCGAGGGAAACCCTAGTGCGCTTAGGTTTGTCCTCTCATGGGCCAAGCCCAGAGAGCCACCCTGTCCCGGTGTGGGTGATAGATCTCCCCGTTCGCTTGAGACAGTAAGGGCCTTTCTCAATCTGTGTTCTTGTCTGTACTTGTGTTCTTGTGAAACGTCATCTTTTGTGGCCCAAGTAATGTCCCAATACACAAGTTTGCATTTTGGCAAGAACGGTTAAAAATCCCGGATGTGTTCTTGACACGCCCATTTTACCGAGGATGCATCGGTTGGTAACTTGTGTGAACTTGACGGCAGAAATATCCCAGCATTCATTTCGGCATTCGAGGAAGGAGAGGCAGGTCAATACAGTAGTTAGTTTTTCTACAATTTCGTATGCTAAGTCATTACTAATTTCACTTCTGAGAACATTTGATGCGAGAAATCAACTGTGTAGATTTCAAATATTGAAAATTTTTTTCGAAAATTTATGGCGAATCGAAAATGTGCACAAACGTTTTCGAAAGTGAGAATCTCCATAAGTGCCTGCGTGTGTTAAGTTAGCTAGCGAGCCAACCGGCCAGTCTCACGGCGAGAGCTTTGGTGTATGCTCTTTCCTGTAGTTTGAGTGTGATGGTGATGTAACTGGCGTGTGTGCAGGATCACGGGGAGAGCTGGTGTCCAGCGGCTCAGTCTGTGCTGCTGCTGTCGGAGCTGAACGCCCGGCACGTGTGCGGTGTGCTTCGGTACCTGAGGAGAGCCAGCGCTCGCCTGCCCCCCGAGCTGCTGCAGTTCGCCCTCGGTGTCCAGCAGGCCAAGGAGGAGCAGAAGACCCAGCGCCCGCTCTGCTGCGCGCTCAAGAGCTTCGGCTTCTGCAGGTCTGCCTCACACACCTGCACTGCACAGAACTCATGTAACTCAACACACATCACAGAACTCACGTAACTCAACACGCATCACAGAACTCACGTAACACAACACACATCACAGAACTCACGTAACTCAACACTCTTCACAGAACTCACGTAACTCAACACTCTTCACAGAACTCACGTAACTCAACACACATCACAGAACTCACGTAACTCAACACACATCACAGAACTCACGTAACTCAACACGCATCACAGAACTCACGTAACTCAACACGCATCACAGAACTCACGTAACTCAACACTCTTCACAGAACTCACGTAACTCAACACGCATCACAGAACTCACGTAACTCAACACTCTTCACAGAACTCGCGTAACTCAACACACATCACAGAACTCACGTAACCCAACACGCATCACAGAACTCACGTAACTCAACACGCATCACAGAACTCACGTAACTCAACACGCATCACAGAACTCACGTAACTCAACACACATCACAGAACTCACGTAACTCAACACGCATCACAGAACTCACGTAACTCAACACGCATCACAGAACTCACGTAACTCAACACGCATCACAGAACTCACGTAACTCAACACGCATCACAGAACTCACGTAACTCAACACTCAACACAGAACTCACGTAACTCAACACGCATCACAGAACTCACGTAACTCAACACGCATCACAGAACTCACGTAACACAACACGCATCACAGAACTCACGTAACTCAACACGCATCACAGAACTCACGTAACTCAACACACATCACAGAACTCACGTAACTCAACACGCATCACAGAACTCACGTAACTCAACACTCATCACAGAACTCGCGTAACTCAACACGCATCACAGAACTCACGTAACTCAACACGCATCACAGAACTCACGTAACTCAACACGCATCACAGAACTCACGTAACTCAACACACATCACAGAACTCACGTAACTCAACACGCATTACAGAACTCACGTGACTCAACACTCATCACAGAACTCACATAACTCAACACGCATCACAGAACTCACGTAACTCAACACGCATCACAGAACTCACGTAACTCAACACACATCACAGAACTCACGTAACTCAACACACATCACAGAACTCACGTAACTCAACACACATCACAGAACTCACGTAACTCATCAACACACATCACAGAACTCACGTAACTCAACACATATCACAGAACTCACGTAACTCAACACACATCACAGAACTCACGTAACTCAACACGCATCACAGAACTCACGTAACTCAACACGCATCACAGAACTCACGTAACCCAACACGCATCACAGAACTCACGTAACTCAACACTCATCACAGAACTCGCGTAACTCAACACGCATCACAGAACTCACGTAACTCAACACGCATCACAGAACTCACGTAACTCAACACGCATCACAGAACTCACGTAACTCAACACAGAACTCACGTAACTCAACACACATCACAGAACTCACGTAACTCAACACGCATCACAGAACTCACGTAACTCAACACACATCACAGAACTCACGTAACAACACGCATCACAGAACTCACGTAACTCAACACGCATCACAGAACTCACGTAACTCAACACGCATCACAGAACTCACGTAACTCAACACGCATCACAGAACTCACGTAACTCAACACGCATCACAGAACTCGCGTAACTCAACACGCATCACAGAACTCACGTAACTCAACACGCATCACAGAGCTCACGTAACTCAACACACATCACAGAACTCACGTAACTCAACACGCATCACATAACTCACGTGACTCAACACGCATCACATAACTCACGTGACTCAACACTCATCACAGAACTCACGTAATTCAACACTCTTCACAGAACTCACGTAACTCAACACGCATCACAGAACTCACGTGACTCAACACTCATCACAGAACTCACGTAACTCAACACGCATCACAGAACTCGCGTAACTCAACACGCATCACAGAACTCACGTAACTCAACACGCATCACAGAACTCACGTAACTCAACACGCATCACAGAACTCACGTGACTCAACACACATCACAGAACTCACGTAACTCATCAACACACATCACAGAACTCACGTAACTCAACACACATCACAGAACTCACGTAACTCAACACACATCACAGAACTCACGTAACTCAACACGCATCACAAAACTCACGTAACTCAACACACATCACAGAACTCACGTAACTCAACACACATCACAGAACTCACGTAACTCAACACACATCACAGAACTCACGTAACTCAACACTCATCACAGATCTCACGTGACTCAACACACATCACAGAACTCACGTAACTCAACACACATCACAGAACTCACGTAACTCAACACTCATCACAGAACTCACGTAACTCAACACACATCACAGAACTCACGTAACTCAACACACATCACAGAACTCACGTAACTCAACACGCATCACAGAACTCACGTAACTCAACACGCATCACAGAACTCGCGTAACTCAACACGCATCACAGAACTCACGTAACTCAACACGCATCACAGAACTCGCGTAACTCAACACACATCACATAACTCACGTAACTCAACACACATCAAAGAACTCACGTAACTCAACACGCATCACAGAACTCACGTGACTCAACACGCATCACATAACTCACGTGACTCAACACGCATCACATAACTCACGTGACTCAACACTCATCACAGAACTCACGTAACTCAACACGCATCACAGAACTCACGTAACTCAACACTCTTCACAGAACTCGCGTAACTCAACACACATCACAGAACTCACGTAACTCAACACACATCACAGAACTCACGTAACTCAACACACATCAAAGAACTCACGTAACTCAACACGCATCACAGAACTCACGTGACTCAACACGCATCACATAACTCACGTGACTCAACACTCATCACAGAACTCACGTAACTCAACACTCTTCACAGAACTCACGTAACTCAACACGCATCACAGAACTCACGTAACTCAACACACATCACAGAACTCACGTAACTCAACACACATCACAGAACTCACGTAACTCAACACACATCACAGAACTCACGTAACTCAACACGCATCACAGAACTCGCGTAACTCAACACGCATCACAGAACTCACGTAACTCAACACGCATCACAGAACTCACGTAACTCAACACGCATCACAGAACTCACGTAACTCAACACACATCACAGAACTCACGTAACTCAACACGCATCACAGAACTCACGTAACTCAACACGCATCACAGAACTCACGTAACTCAACACGCATCACAGAACTCACGTAACTCAACACACATCACAGAACTCACGTAACTCAACACGCATCACAGAACTCACGTAACTCAACACGCATCACAGAACTCACGTAACTCAACACGCATCACAGAACTCACGTAACTCAACACACATCACAGAACTCACGTGACTCAACACGCATAGAACTCACGTAACTCAACACGCATCACAGAACTCACGTGACTCAACACACATCACAGAACTCACGTAACTCATCAACACACATCACAGAACTCACGTAACTCAACACACATCACAGAACTCACGTAACTCAACACGCATCACAGAACTCACGTAACTCAACACGCATCACAGAACTCACGTAACTCAACACGCATCACAGAACTCACGTAACTCAACACACATCACAGAACTCACGTAACTCAACACGCATCACAGAACTCGCGTAACTCAACACGCATCACAGAACTCACGTAACTCAACACGCATCACAGAACTCACGTAACTCAACACACATCACAGAACTCACGTAACTCAACACGCATCACAGAACTCACGTAACTCAACACACATCACAGAACTCACGTAACTCAACACACATCACAGAACTCACGTGACTCAACACACATCACAGAACTCACGTAACTCAACACGCATCACAGAACTCACGTAACTCAACACACATCACAGAACTCACGTAACTCAACACGCATCACAGAACTCACGTAACTCAACACACATCACAGAACTCACGTAACTCAACACACATCACAGAACTCACGTAACAACACGCATCACAGAACTCACGTAACTCAACACGCATCACAGAACTCACGTAACTCAACACGCATCACAGAACTCACGTAACTCAACACAGAACTCACGTAACTCAACACACATCACAGAACTCACGTAACTCAACACTCAACACAGAACTCACGTAACTCAACACACATCACAGAACTCATG
Organism: Rhinichthys osculus; assembly: GCA_029959095.1. Lineage (NCBI taxonomy): Eukaryota > Metazoa > Chordata > Actinopteri > Cypriniformes > Leuciscidae > Rhinichthys > Rhinichthys osculus. The sequence goes on along the minus strand of JARWKJ010000025.1, from coordinate 26,752,254 downwards.
TAACTCAACACGCATCACAGAACTCACGTAACTCAACACGCATCACAGAACTCATGTAACTCAACACTCATCACAGAACTCACGTAACTCAACACGCATCACAGAACTCACGTAACTCAACACGCATCACAGAACTCATGTAACTCAACACTCATCACAGAACTCACGTAACTCAACACTCATCACAGAACTCACGTAACTCAACACACATCACAGAACTCACGTAACTCAACACGCATCACAGAACTCATGTAACTCAACACTCATCACAGAACTCACGTAACTCAACACGCATCACAGAACTCACGTAACTCAACACGCATCACAGAACTCATGTAACTCAACACTCATCACAGAACTCACGTAACTCAACACGCATCACAGAACTCACGTGACTCAACACACATCACAGAACTCACGTAACTCAACACACATCACAGAACTCACGTAACTCAACACTCTTCACAGAACTCACGTAACTCAACACACATCACAGAACTCACGTAACTCAACACGCATCACAGAACTCACGTAACTCAACACGCATCAGAACTCACGTAACTCAACACGCATCACAGAACTCACGTAACTCAACACACATCACAGAACTCACGTAACTCAACACACATCACAGAACTCACGTAACTCAACACACATCACAGAACTCACGTAACTCAACACACATCACAGAACTCACGTAACTCAACACACATCACAGAACTCACGTAACTCAACACGCATCACAGAACTCACGTAACTCAACACGCATCACAGAACTCACGTAACTCAACACACATCACAGAACTCACGTAACTCAACACACATCACAGAACTCACGTAACTCAACACGCATCACAGAACTCACGTAACTCAACACGCATCACAAAACTCACGTAACTCAACACACATCACAGAACTCACGTAACTCAACACACATCACAGAACTCACGTAACTCAACACGCATCACAGAACTCACGTAACTCAACACGCATCACAGAACTCACGTAACTCAACACGCATCACAGAACTCACGTAACTCAACACGCATCACAAAACTCACGTAACTCAACACGCATCACAGAACTCACGTAACTCAACACTCAACACAGAACTCACGTAACTCAACACACATCACAGAACTCACGTAACTCAACACACATCACAGAACTCACGTAACTCAACACGCATCACAGAACTCACGTAACTCAACACGCATCACAAAACTCACGTAACTCAACACACATCACAGAACTCACGTAACTCAACACACATCACAGAACTCACGTAACTCAACACGCATCACAGAACTCACGTAACTCAACACGCATCACAGAACTCACGTAACTCAACACGCATCACAGAACTCACGTAACTCAACACGCATCACAGAACTCACGTAACTCAACACGCATCACAGAACTCACGTAACTCAACACACATCACAGAACTCACGTAACTCAACACACATCACAGAACTCACGTAACTCAACACACATCACAGAACTCACGTAACTCAACACACATCACAGAACTCACGTAACTCAACACACATCACAGAACTCACGTAACTCAACACGCATCACAGAACTCACGTAACTCAACACGCATCACAGAACTCACGTAACTCAACACACATCACAGAACTCACGTAACTCAACACACATCACAGAACTCACGTAACTCAACACGCATCACAGAACTCACGTAACTCAACACGCATCACAAAACTCACGTAACTCAACACACATCACAGAACTCACGTAACTCAACACACATCACAGAACTCACGTAACTCAACACGCATCACAGAACTCACGTAACTCAACACGCATCACAGAACTCACGTAACTCAACACGCATCACAGAACTCACGTAACTCAACACGCATCACAAAACTCACGTAACTCAACACGCATCACAGAACTCACGTAACTCAACACTCAACACAGAACTCACGTAACTCAACACACATCACAGAACTCACGTAACTCAACACACATCACAGAACTCACGTAACTCAACACGCATCACAGAACTCACGTAACTCAACACGCATCACAAAACTCACGTAACTCAACACACATCACAGAACTCACGTAACTCAACACACATCACAGAACTCACATAACTCAACACAGAACTCACGTAACTTAACACGCATCACAAAACTCACGTAACTCAACACTCAACACAGAACTCACGTAACTCAACACAGAACTCACGTAACTCAACACACATCACAGAACTCACGTAACTCATCAACACGCATCACAAAACTCACGTAACTCAACACACATCACAGAACTCACGTAACTCAACACGCATCAGAACTCGCGTAACTCAACACGCATCACAGAACTCACGTAACTCAACACGCATCACAGAACTCACGTAACTCAACAAGCATCAGAACTCACGTAACTCAACACGCATCACAGAACTCACGTAACTCAACACGCATCACAGAACTCACGTAACTCAACACACATCACAGAACTCACGTGACTCAACACACATCACAGAACTCAACACGCATCAGAACTCACGTAACTCAACACGCATCACAGAACTCACGTAACTCAACACGCATCACAGAACTCACGTAACTCAACACGCATCACAGAACTCACGTAACTCAACACGCATCAGAACTCACGTAACTCAACACGCATCACAGAACTCACGTAACTCAACACGCATCACAGAACTCACGTAACTCAACACGCATCACAGAACTCACGTAACTCAACACGCATCAGAACTCACGTAACTCAACACGCATCACAGAACTCACGTAACTCAACACGCATCACAGAACTCACGTAACTCAACACACATCACAGAACTCACGTGACTCAACACACATCACAGAACTCAACACGCATCAGAACTCACGTAACTCAACACGCATCACAGAACTCACGTAACTCAACACGCATCACAGAACTCACGTAACTCAACACGCATCAGAACTCACGTAACTCAACACGCATCAGAACTCACGTAACTCAACACGCATCAGAACTCATGTAACTCAACACGCATCACAGAACTCACGTAACTCAACACGCATCACAGAACTCACGTAACTCAACACGCATCAGAACTCACGTAACTCAACACGCATCACAGAACTCACGTAACTCAACACGCATCACAGAACTCACGTAACTCAACACGCATCAGAACTCACGTAACTCAACACGCATCACAGAACTCACGTAACTCAACACACATCACAGAACTCACGTAACTCAACACACATCACAGAACTCACGTAACTCAACACTCAACACAGAACTCACGTAACTCAACACGCATCACAGAACTCACGTAACTCAACACTCATCACAGAACTCACGTGACTCAACACGCATCACAGATCTCACGTAACTCAACACACATCACAGAACTCACGTAACTCAACACACATCACAGAACTCACGTAACTCAACACACATCACAGAACTCACGTAACTCAACACACATCACAGAACTCAACACGCATCAGAACTCACGTAACTCAACACGCATCACAGAACTCACGTAACTCAACACTCATCACAGAACTCACGTAACTCAACACGCATCACAGAACTCACGTAACTCAACACACATCACAGAACTCACGTAACTCAACACACATCACAGAACTCACGTGACTCAACACACATCACAGAACTCAACACGCATCAGAACTCACGTAACTCAACACACATCACAGAACTCACGTGACTCAACACACATCACAGAACTCACGTAACTCAACACGCATCACAGAACTCAACACGCATCAGAACTCACGTAACTCAACACACATCACAGAACTCACGTGACTCAACACACATCACAGAACTCAACACGCATCAGAACTCACGTAACTCAACACTCATCACAGAACTCACGTAACTCAACACGCATCACAGAACTCACGTAACTCAACACGCATCACAGAACTCACGTGACTCAACACACATCACAGAACTCACGTAACTCAACACACATCACAGAACTCACGTAACTCAACACGCATCACAGAACTCACGTAACTCAACACACATCACAGAACTCACGTAACTCAACACGCATCACAGAACTCACGTAACTCAACACGCATCACAGAACTCACGTAACTCAACACGCATCACAGAACTCACGTAACTCAACACGCATCACAGAACTCACGTAACTCAACACGCATCACAGAACTCACGTAACTCAACACGCATCACAGAACTCGCGTAACTCAACACGCATCACAGAACTCACGTGACTCAACACACATCACAGAACTCACGTAACTCAACACGCATCACAGAACTCACGTGACTCAACACACATCACAGAACTCACGTAACTCAACACTCATCACAGAACTCACGTAACTCAACACACATCAGAGATTTACAGCGTCTGACTGGCTAATGGGTTCCTCCTCTTTGCAGAGACAGCACAGTTTGTCCAGATAGACACATGATCAACAAATCCCTGGATCATCCAAAGCACCCGGACTCTGGCACTGTAATGGTCAGTTCAAAGCAGACCATCATAAGAAACATCTGGTTTCTGATGGAATCGTGTAATTCAGTCATTGAAACAAAGTTTATTGTAGAATGTGGAATGTCACGGAATTTGGTAAATCAGAAGTAGTGCTGTAGAACTCATCACATTCAGACTGCGATATGCGTTTAGTGTATGATTATTAAACCACAAAAAAACATCCAATATAGTCAGAAACGTTCAGTTTACAAAAGTTCAGTTTAACTTGAAGAAATTGACAATTATATTACTGTTGTAGAGTAAAGGCATAAGTCATTCATCATAATAATAATAAATACAATTTATTAAAGCATTCTTTTTAAGGAATATCACACAATCAAGAGATTTTTTTGTCATCCATGTTTTAAATAATTTATTCAGTAAACTTCTCTTGTACAGCACTAATTGACACAGATAAAGGTAAAGGAAATCAAAAGTAAAAAAATAGAGGTAACACTTTAATTTGTTATCATTATGTTATCAGTTATGTATTAACTAACATGAACTAACATTAACAAAGATTAATAAATACTGTATTCCTCATTGTTAGTTAATAAAAATCCAGTTGTTCGTTGTTCATGTTCACAGTGCATAACTAATGTTAACTAGTTTACTAATGTTCAACGTTTTTAGTTGAAATTAACATTTACAGCATAAATACAGTAGAATTGCAGAATAAATACAGTAGAATTGCAGAATAAATACAGTAGAATTGCAGAATAAATACAGTAGAATTGCAGAATAAATACAGTAGAATTGCAGAATAAATACAGTAGAATTGCAGAATAAATACAGTAGAATTGCAGAATAAATACAGTAGAATTGCAGTTCATTATTAGTTCATGTTAGTTTACAATAAGGTTTCATTGGTTAACATTGGTTAAGTGTTACCAGAATTGCTATATTTTCACTTAATTACATGTTACGATTAAATTGTTTTATTAGGTTGTATGAATTAATTTGAATTACTTCAGGTTTTAAAACATTTGAATTAAATCGTAAAAAACACATTGAATAGACACGAAAAGATTAAATTGAATTAAAACCATTTTATAGGGCTCAGTTATTGTTAAAATGAATATATTTAATAAAGTTTTAGACGTGCTTTTTGATGATTCAGTTTAATTTTGATAATATTTGGGGGGGAAAAACATTTCACAAAAAAATCTTAGAGCTTCTGCTGTTTTTTTTAATAGAACTAGAAGTGATGCTGTGGCAGAAATGTATTAATTTGTGAGTGTGTGAATATTCACCCTGTGGCTATTTTGAGTGCAGCGGCTAAACAAAATCTCGCAGGAAACCCAATGTTTGTGATATCAACTTAAAATCTGGAACGCAACTTGGTTAGACATGTGGCTTTGATTTTATGCCAATTTCAGAGTCCAAATAGTCAAAATTATCACAGGATTGTTTCAAACTCTGTCTCCGCTTGTCCATGTTTCAGATGGACTGTTATACTGCTTTTGCTTTTGTTTGGAAATATTTCTGTTGGCAAAGCAAAAATAGAGCAGACAAATGGTCTAAAATAAAACATTTTGAATGTATTATTACTAGTGCTGTCAAACGATTTAAATATTTGATCGCGATTAATCGCAATTAATGTCATAGGTAACTCGCGATTAATCACAATTAATCGCACATTTTTATCTATTCTAAATGTCTCTTGATGCTCTTATCAACATGGAAAAGTGGATCGGCTTGCTTTGTGCAAATGTTTTTTATTGAAAACAACATTGGCATATACTGTGTTCAATTTCACACTAACATTCTCACTTGGAGCAAATAATCTCTCACACAATGTAACACTGTCCATCAATAAAATAGTGAAAGAAATACTGACGAGGTCCTGATATTGACGAGGGGGCGGAGAATTCGCATCAGCTGTGTGTGTGTGTGTGTGTGTGTGCTTGGCCATCATCAAGTGGTATTTCAGACTGGACGTGCTGCGATGATGATAGCTCAGTTCACAACGACAAAACACACAGATCACTTTGGTCTGTCAATGGAACCATTCGGCAACTTTTTAAAAGTAAACTTTCAATTCAGAATCTTATTGGCATCCATTTCGGTGTCTCGCGCTCGTCATCCACTCAAAACGTAACGTTAACCAACTATTTGGCCGGCTCGCAAGCCTAAACAATGTATGGCGTTGTGCCTGTTGTTTTGTTTCCGGTCTGGCTAGATCCGCTTGCGCTTTGGTCGACGAAGCAACAAAACGTCCTCGCGCGGCGCAAGCCATTGAAATGAATGGGTTTCAAAGCGCAGCGCACCGCATGCCGCGTCCTGTCGCAAAAGCAAGTGAAAAAAACTACAAAGTTTGCTAGGCCAAAAAGACCGTTAATCGCGCGATAAAAAAATAGCCGCCGTTAAAATGGGTTTGCGTTAACACCGTTAATAATGCGTTTAACTGACAGCCCTAATTATTACACTCAAAGTCCTGCTGTTACTTTGAGGATCAGCGTGTTTGCATTGAAGTGATGCGGTTCTGATGCACCTTGGGTGTGTTCAAACGTGCCCAATGCCTCAGATCACTGAAAGCCACGCTAACATCAGACAGAAGTGCGCTTCTATTACAATCTGTACGTTTCCTCAGTCTCTGTTCTTCTGACTTTGTCATATTGCAAATTTTGAGCTCATGTCATATATTTTTTAGTAGGAGTAATTATGAATTCTGGACTTTTCAGTTCGATTTGAATGTTACAGTTTCATTTCTTCCGAATGTCGAAAGGTTTTGCCGCTGCTGATAAAGACGGCGAGCGTGTACTCGGGGCGTATCGTGAGCCGGAGGGAGGACCGCTACGAGGCTCTGGCGGCTGCCATGAGCGCGCACTACGCCGGAGAGAGACGCTGCGCTGTGGAGGTGCTGGAGGGAGAACTGTACGCCGTCCAGGAGGAGAACACCTACAGCCGGTGAACACACACCTCGCTCTGATAACATTTACTTCATCACATACTGACACTAATACTGCAGTTAAACTGATCAAATGTTACAAAAGATCCTGTTTAAAAAAAATGCTGCTCCGGAAAACCCGGAAAATAAAGTCCATCAAGGTTTTCTTTAAAAATCTGAAGCAGCACAACTGTTTTCAATAATCATAAATGTTTCATTATTGATGATAAACAGAAATGTTGCTGAAAATTCAGCTTTGATCACAGGAATAAATTACAGTTTACAATATATGTGACAATATATGTGAACAGCAAACTATGGAAGCTTGTTTCTGCCACAGAACTATTAAAAAAAGAGGTAATTGACTTTTTATGTCACAATTCTAACATCTTTTCTCAGAACTGAGATATAAACTCCCAATTGTGTGATATAAAGTTGCACTTGCGTGTTATAAAGTCAGAATTGCGAGATATAAACTTGCAATTGTGAGGAAAAAAAGTCTGAATTATCTTTTAATTTTTTTTTATTCTGTGGCGGAAACAAGCTTCCATAGAAAACAGCCATTTTAAATACCGTATTTTCCGCACTATAAGGCGCACCTTCAATGAATGACCTATTTTAGAACATTTTTCATATATAGGGCGCACCGGATTATAAGGCGCATAAGATACTGCAGTCAAACGTTTGAATGGGTTTGCGTTATGCATCCACTAGATGTGCTAAAGGGAATGTAGCGAGTGCGCGGCCCCGGAGACGAGGCGTTTATTAGTAAGCGTGAGCGCGCTGGGGCGGGCACGTAGGGGTGTGTACGGTACATGTATTCGTATTGAACCGGTTCGGTTCGAGGCTTCCGGTTCGGTACGCATACAAACCGAACGATTCCTTGGACCATTTTTCCTGCCGACAAAATTCGCGCTGGCGCGACCACCACAACGTTGCGCAACATCAAATGGCAAGCGGAACGGAACTGCGCTACTCATTATGTGCTTCACGGGTCGTTGATCAGTTCGGACCAGGCAGCAACATCTGTGCAGCGCGAGCCGATCTCGATCAAGCGACACTGTTACAACACATCGCTGCGAGATCTAGTGAGAAGCATTCACATTTCTCCGTTATTAACCGTAGATCTCTATTAGGTCAAACAGCGCTGACGTGGACACCAGGAGAAATATTGTGCCGTGAATGAACTAGTAATAAACTAGTTTACGTCCACAGACCAGCAACATTCACCATGGATTTAATATAGTAACACTAAATGTAACCAGTTTGGCTGGAATAGTGAAATGCTTTTTCAAGTACTTGGACTTGAATATTATATAATAAATATATGAAGAGTTCAGATGCAAAAGCCTCTAAGTGCCATTTGAAATTTTCTTCTAGAATGATCATTTTTATGAAGCTTGTATATTTAAGTTCAGTAATTTCACTCAAATGACAATAAATAGGTAATCTTCATTGCCATTTGTGAAATTACTGAACTTAAATATACAAGCTTCATAAAAATGATCATTCTAGAAGAAAATTTCAAATGGCTTTTGCATCTGAACTCTTCATATATTTAAATGTGATTTTTAATGTGATGACCAAAACATTTGTTCATCCTTCAAAGATGACACCCATTTATAAACCTGAAAGTTTCAAGATGTAGGAAAACTCACTTATTTAAAAAATATTTTTCTTTTACCAAATAGGACATTTCTCTGGCATTTCTTATTTTTTGCTGTATCGAAAATGTACCGAACCGTGACTTTAAAACCGAGGTACGTTCCGAACCGTGATTTTTGTGTACCGTTACACCCCTGCGGGCACGTAGCTTACATTCGCAGCCTGACTCATATGAGTATCCATGTGCGGCGGCTCGCTGACAGCAACAGCTGGCTGTTTTGAATGAGACGACCCGGTTACTGTGAACGGGGAGCGCTTTATGAACATTCTGTGACGCGTGAGCAGCGCCGGGGACAGTGTGTCTGTTCGTGTGTCTGTTAGTAAGAGTGAGTAGAGTTCTCAACGGGTCGGGTCGGCCCGACAAACCTGACGGGACCCGCGGGTTCGGGTCGAAAATATTTGCAAATGACCTGGGTCGGGTCGGACCTCGGGCTTAATCTTTTGAATTGTACAGTGAAAGAAAAAAAAAACATTTATTATTCATCGCTGCTGTTCACTGTAAAGAAAGTCTGGCTGCTGCGTGCAACGTGCATCGCGACGCGAGGGCAGACCTGACGCCGCTGCGTGCACGCCTTTAGCCCGGAGAAGAAGATGGAGTTGGTGAAAAGTAAACTTGCTGCAGGTGAAATCACCGTTGCTCAGGGGCGGCGCGACACGTTGTGTGATTATCTCGGCAGTTTAGGACATCGCACAAGATTTGCGTCAATACAGAAAACATTTAATCACTAGATAGTTTTTTTCGTTTATTGAAATGTGGTTTATGTCAGCTGGATGGGCGGAATGTGGGAGACGTGAGAGTGCGCGCGCGCGCGGCCGGGGCTCTCTCTCTCTCTCTCTGCGTCAAGCGCAGCAGTCATTCTACATACATCACTCACCGATCAAAAGGGTGGCGTCGGGCCGCGGGTCGGGTTCGGGCAGATAATTCATGTTGATGTGTCGGGTTACATCGGGTCCGGGCTTTAAAAGCCACGGGCCGGGTCGGGTCGGGTTGTAATTTTCAGGCCCGTTGAGAACTCTAAGAGTGAGCGCTCTTGAGCATAAGATGCGGCATAAGATGGACACGAGCGCGAGTTCGCGGGCGAATTTAATAACGCGGAGCCAATTGCCAATAATTAACCAATTGATCCAATTAACCAATTGATCCATATATAAGGCGCACTGTCGTTTTTTGAGAAAATTATAGGCTTTTAAGTGTGCCTTATAGTGCGGAAAATACGGTAGTAATATTTCAATAAATTAAAATGTAATCTGACCGACCCTCTTTAAGTCCCCCTGTAGTCAATAATCTCATCTATGATCACTAAGATGACATAAGTGTTTTTTCCTTGAAGAAAAATTTCTTCATGCCTTAAAATATCTTGAATGTAACTCGACACCCTTGCCTCATTTAGTATGCGCGGTTCTATGAATATGCAAATGAGCCCCGCCTCCACTCACTCCCTCAGCTCAGAGATCCACTGGTTGACGATCACACGTTGATCTGATTGGTTACAAGGTCATTTGTGACATCAGAAACACCAGTGATTTCACACCGTGTGTTTGAGACTGTCTTTGGTTCACTGCAGTTTTAAGCAGAAAATACTCAGCAATGCTGTCGACTTATGAACTTACACATGGTTTGTGTTAAAGCGTATTAAAAACGCCACATAAACACATAAACAACATTACAAGCTGGATTTTCACCACAGAGGGACTTTAACTTTAACTTTTCAGTGTATGTAATTTATTAAATGACAGATGTTGATGTGAACTGATTGTTTGATTGCACACCGGTGTCAGTGTGCGTGTGATGGAGGTGCCGGATAAAGGAGAGCAGTTGTTCAGCAGCGTCACGGCCTGCTTCATCGACGAGGGCCGCACACAGGAAGTGAAGTCACACCAGCTGCTCCAGCTTCCTGCTCAGTTCCAGGAGCTGCCGGGCCAGGCTGTGGAGATCGTCCTGTGCCGAGCGCAGCCCGTCGACGGCGAGGTGGACTGGAACCCCAAGGTCTCAACAGCACAAACGCTCAATCTCTTCTCCATAGTGCTGGGCGGTGTGCCGGTTCATACCGAATACCGGTGTCTATTTTTGTTATGATATTCATTTTTAATAAACCGCAATACTGGTATATGTGGCTTTAACAACGTTGGGAACGCGGCGCGACACTGTTTGAGAGGGTATGTTCACTGTTGCACTGCTGACGCACAGATGTGTGTGTGCATTACTGTGACGATGAGGATGGAGAGGTTCAAATATAATCGATAGCTGTCAAATTATATTACAGTGTTTCCCACACACTGGTTCACAATATCAACACTAGATTTTCCAAAAGGCTTTGACATCGTTGAATAAACATGTTTCAAAGTCAAAACGCTGGTGTTTTTATATTAATGTATCTTTACAGGAAACTGACTGTCTTTAGAAAAGTTTCGATGTTCATCTTTCCTGATAAAGCAGTATTTATGAGCGCTGCACGTCTTTGTAAACAGCCTTGCAAACCTGTATTTATACTAGTGTGGAGTTTTTCTACAATATTCCCTCATGACAGTAAAATATGCCATTCTAAGTCAATCTACTGCAGTATTTCCTCTCAATCAGTAGAAAATGTGGTTAGCACACACAGTACTGCTTGAAAACAAAAATACTGTCATATACCGTGAAACCGCTATCATTTTGGAAAATACCGTGATATAAATGTTTGGTCACACCGGCCAGCACTTCTTCAGCATATGCACATGTTCAGTGTGAACAGATCTGTGTGTGTGTGTGTGTTCAGGTGACCAGAGCCGTGAGCCTGAAGATCAGAGGGAAGCTTCATCAGGCCAGGGTCGTGATGAGCGTGGGGAACACCGTCTGGGTCGATCCGATGGTAGGTGTGGATGTCATGTTTGCTGGTCCGGTCTGAAAGTGTGTTCTAGCCAAAAAAATATGTCACCGGTAGTGTTTCTGAAGAGCGTTTTGAAGCCCAAAGTGGCCGTCGTCATCTTGGCAGCGCGTCACTCACAGATAAACCTAAATGACGCTAACAGAGAGCAGACAAACGGCTACATCAGCGGCAATCCACCTGTCACTCAAGTGGCCACACCCTTAATTATGCAGAACTTTAAGGCTTAATATAAATTAAACGGAGGAGTTATAAAATACAGTCGTCATGAAGGGCAATATTAGCTATATAGACCAAAACCACTTTTTTTCTACTGTAAAGTTGGGCATTTTAACATGGGGGTCAATGGGATTGAGTCTCTTCTGCAGCCGGTCTAGTGGCCAGTCGATGAACTGCAGTTTAAGTCAGTTGTGTGTTGGTTTAGAGGGAGAGAGGAAGGTTTCCGCTTGGTTCTAGCGCTGGTTCTCTTCACACAGGTGCGCATGACGCGAGTGCCGGGTCTGAAGACCTACATCAACGAGTATAACGTCCACGCTGAGATCCTGGCCTCTGGGTTCGGCGTCAATAACCCTCAGCACCTGGACCTGTTGAAGAGGGTTTTCCAGGGAGAGCAGAACCTCGGCACGCTGGACCAGCACCTGACAGACGACAGGTGTGCAGTCTTTCCCTATAGGAAACCCACGCATATATAAAATACACATTCAATCCAAGAGAACGATATTTAAATCCCTTCAGCAGGCTCCTCCCCCTAGTGGCCATCTCATGTTTCACATTAACAATTTACTGCTGTTTTATAATCAAATCTTTTTCTAATCTTGACGAAACGCGTATCATTGGAAAGCTCTGAGACTCAAGCTCCATATTTGGCCGCTGTTTTGCGATAGAAGTGATATTACAACAGAAATATGACAGAAGAACGTGTCAAATGGGGTGTGCGTGTCACCCGGTGGCTATTTTGAGTACAGCGCCTAAACAAAATCTCACAGGAAACTCTATTTTTGTGATATTAACTTAATCTGGAACTCAACTTGATTAGACATGTGGCTTTGATTTTTAATCGCAATTTTTTAGAGTAGTAAAATATATATATATATATATATATATATTGTATAAAATTAGTTCAGAACATTTCTTTATAGTCAACAAACTGTTTACAGTTAAATTTTTTTCCACCAATAATCTGCAGTGTTTTCTTAAAACAGATCCTAACTGTAGGTCTGTATCCCAAAGCATTCATGAACAACAACTAATGAAGTTCAATCTTGGCTCGAAAAGGGGGTGGCACTTAACAGGTTAATTAGTTTCATAGTAAAATTTCAATATGTGTGCTTTAATTTATTCACTTGCAAGAGTTCTTGCAGCTTTATTTTAATGGAAAATTGCAGTTTCTGTAAAAACAGGTTTACAAACACATCTCATTACAAAACTAGTGAAATGCTGTGATCATCATGGGTCCCAGAAATGATGCGTCTGTGAAAGTAAAGCGTTCTGAAATGCGTGTTAAACTGACGGCGTGTGCAGAGACGACCGATCTGATGATGAGCTACTCGTGTGAACCGTTAAATCACAAGCCTTATAGCGGTTTCATCAGATGCCTGACAAAAAACTCACTCAAAAAAACAATGTTAGAGACCTTTATGTTATCATGAGAAGTATAAAAATTGTTCCGGTTCATTATAGGGTTGCGGCGGTGAGGAAATTTTCCCACCGGTTAATCGACGTGTGACAACACCGGTAATCCAGGTGTCACCGTGGGGGGCGGGTCGGGTGGGGGGGGGTTAAATAGCTTTTAAATGCGTGCGCGTTATACTTTCACTTTCGAAATAAGCGTCAATTGGCAATTAATTGCTTGAATGGACAAAAAAAAAAACTCGCTGATAATAAAACTTTTATTTATAGACAGAACTTTTTTTAGCATAACGAACGAATAAAAATAACCCCATGCATAGGCTGAAAAAAGTGAAAATCGGCAAACTGGGCCCAAACAAATAAGAACCATAAAACGTTTATTAACGAATAAGAAAATAAAATAGGCCTAAATAAATTACACAAAGTTTAAATAAGATAAAACCAAATAAATAAGACCCCATTTACACCTGGTATTAAAATGCGATCTGTATCCGGATAAGTTATCCAGATAATAAAAACCGCATGTTAATGCAAGGTGTAAATACGTTGTGATCGGATCTGCCTGACCACATCTGGAGGTAGTCTGGCTGCATTGTGTTCGGATCTTTACTAGGTGTAAACGCAATCTGGTTGTTGCAACCACATATGTATATTTTACTCCTCCCAAAAATGCTAAAAAAAATAAACGTGTGAGAGCGTGTTATATAGGCTATAGGCTATTTCATGTCAGATATGACGACGCTACTGCAACACGCATTACCGCAGATGAGCAGCTGAGCGTCTATTCATCAAGCCAACGTGCAAATAAAAGTGAAAGTAAGTCACAGACACAGACGCTTAACACACAATCATCTTCAAGTAAAAAAACGAAATTATCTTACCAGGGCTGTTGGCACTTTTTCTTATTGCTGTCTTTGATTTTGAAATGAGCTGATGATCAATAAAATGCAGCTCACCTCTGTTGCTTTCGGTGGCGTGCAATCCATCAAATCATAGCGCGGGAGTTGAAGTCGGATTTATATCCGTTTTGCAAAAACACATTTATATGGCCAGGTGTAAATGGAATCGGTAAGATCAGAACACTTATTATCCGGATAACTTATCTGGATACAGATCTCATTTTAATACCAGGTGTAAATGGGGTCTAAGAGACGAATATAAAATCTCCACACGTGCTAAATGGAATTTGACTCCTGATGCTTGCTGATCTGTGACGTGACTGGCTCTTGGCACGCACTGCGCAGTTCAGTTTTTAATTATAATGTATGCTCTCTTCTGAACTAAATAATTGATAATTATTATTTTTAATTAATTCAAATAAATATTTTAGCAAAAACGAATACTTTAAAAAAGTCAAGACATCGCGGTGTCACGGTGGGAAAGTGATGTCACCGGTGATGGCGCTTAAAACCAGTAACACCGTCAACACAGTCTATCGCGGCAAGCCTAGTTCATTATGAAACTGCCGGGCCACCAGATTCGACTGGGTTTATCACTGATGTCAAGATATTCAGTCAATAAAAAGGAATTAAAAAATATATATTTTAAGGGTGCTTTCACACCTGCCTGGTTTAGTCCTGTTGAATCGCACTAGAGTTCGTTGGATGTTGTCACGTGACTGCATTTTGGGTCGTTTCATCAACTGATTTGGACCAGAGCAATCAGTGTGGTGTGAAAAGAGACCAAAACGCCTGAAAATGCTACAAAGTATAATTTTTCGCTTTTGGTCCGGACCAAATGAACCGAACTACAGATGTGAAAGCACCCTAAGAAAATCATATTTTTAGGATCATTAAGGCTGCTTTACGTTGTGATTGACAGATAAAATAAAGTGCATTATATCAATTACTACCATTATGTGTACATTGACTAGGGGTGCACGATTCAGAAAATGTCACCATTTGATACAGATTTTTTTTGTCTCAAGATTCGATTCAAAATCGATTCTCGATTCAAAAAACGATTCGCAGTATATAAATGTAATTTACTTTTTCCTATGTGTTTGATTGCAGTAGACACAATTTAAAAGAAAAAAACCCATAACAAATTAAATGTAGTTTGATATTACTTTATATGTTTTCATACAAAAATAAAAACTTTTGCAACTAAAAAGTGCAAAGTGCCAAGCTTTGGCCAGCTTTCAAATACATTTAATTCAAGTTTAAAATAAAACTTAAATAAAAAGCTTTTACATTTAGCTTTAAAGTGCTGTAGTCAGATCAAACAAACAATTGTGCTAAATGTGGTTTAAGGAGTACTTCAGCTACCAGGCTGACTGTTGAATTGTGAACTCGACTGGGCACATTGAACTTCCTAAAAATATATAATGTCATAGAACCCTTGCGAAATTATTTTTAAATAGATTTTAAAAAGCCACCACTACTGGTAACATCTATGGTTAGATTGATTTGTTTAGATCCAATGAAGTCGTTCATAGGCGTAATTTGCGGGTATCTCCAGTTAACTAGCAGAGCATTCATTTAGTTCGCTATTAAATCTGTTGATTTTGAAATCAAGCTGAGCGCTCGTGTCCGCTGCTATCAGTGTCATGGATACAGTGTTCTCTGTGGCTCGCGCAGTCTTCACTCGGACGCGCGCTTCAATCTATCGCCGTTGTGGAGACTCCGGTGAAATCACAAAATAAAATGCACACAAACGTGATGAACATATTGGGTTTTGATGAGAGAGAGAAAACTATACGAGTGCGGTTTAGAACCCGTAACCTCTGACACGCTTGGCAAAAGATCTACAGAACTCAAACATAAGATCTGCGGATCGATGCATTTATTTACGGGTTGAGCAGAGAGGCTGCAGTTTGACCAGCGGGCGGCAAGAACTTGCAATGTAACTATTTATCAGAGCGGCCCTCGCGGCCTCGAAACACTACCGAACCACCGGGAAAAGTCCCGACTCACCCGATTGCCACTCCGCCCGTGCACGCCATTAAAAAAAATATATATGAATCGATTTTTGGAATTCTATTAATCGATTCTGAATCGGTAAAGATTGAATCGCGATTCAAATGTGAATCGATTTTTTTGCACACCCCTAACATTTACTATGCTCCAAAAATGTGGAATTGTCTCCCAGATGGAGTAAAAGAGGCTACTAGCATTCATATGTTTAAAAAGCGGGTTAAGACATAAGTTTTAAAGTTGCTTATCAATATAACTATATGGTGTTGTAATATAACAAAGCTGTGTGTAAGTCAGTTTTATGTTCCATTTTACCTTCTAATTTTTTCTCGTTGTTTTATTTATTTCAAACTATATTGCCAATTTACTTTATTTTACACGCTGAACCTTTATAGTTGTTTTCTAATGTTTTTATATTTACATTGTGTGATTGTATTATTGTATTTTATGCTTGTGAAGCACTTTGAGTTGCATTCTATGTATGAAAAGTGCTATACAAATAAATGATTATTATTATTGTTATACTTTCGTTTTCTTATAAACACACACATACCTATTGTCGTTATCTGTAATGCGTGTTGTGTTGTCAGGAGTGAAAGCCTTGCGCTGAGCGTCTCTGAGGAGATGCTGACCAGCCGGATGAAGGATGTGGTCAGTACCCATAATGCCCTGCGCTTCATCCACAGCAGCAGCGCAGATCAGGAGCCGGCAGAGGAGACCAGGCTAGTCTCTACATGCACTTCTTTTCATAGCTTCTTTACTTTATAGAAAACAATTAAAGTCCCCCTGTATTCAATAATTTTATCCTTTAAAACTATTTTATCCATGTGGTTTGTGCCGTTCACACATGGAAAAAAACGATCTTGAGTCACATGTGAGCAAAAAAGTCTGATTTAGGCCACTTTTGCCTTGGTTTTATGTTTTTCACTACATATACCAAAATATAACTTGATTAATGTTATAAGTGAAACACAAGGAACATATTCAAATTAAAAAAATCCATGTCATGTTCTTATAAGTCTCAAGACATGGAGAAAAGCCATTTTAGCAAATAACTTAAATTCAAGACTGAATCACGAGTCTTTTTGATGCGGATTAAAAAAAAAAAAAAGTTTGTTTGTATATCAGACATATCAAAAAATGTTATTGTTCCAGTATTTTTTTTTTTTTTCATTTAACCGGTTATGAATAAGGATTGACTCCCAGTTTTTGTTTGGAAATGACTCACGTTCTCATTCTTATTTTTTGTTTGTTTTTCTGTTTTAGCCCGGATGTGAACGGATTCTCATCTCCAGACCAGACCAGCTGTGAAACAGGCATGTTCATGTTCATGCGGATATAAGCACTAGTCCGTTCATTAGCACTTGTAGTGACACTTGGTTTTGATTATCCAGACAAAGATGAAGCCCTGAGCGTCAACAGATTACAGGCTGCTAATAAATCGCAGTTACTCCATAATCCAGCACTTTTATCATTCCAGCCTCCCAGGTGTGTGTGTGTGTGTGTGTGATATCGATCAGCCATAGCGTCTGATGGTTTCTCATGTCTGTCAATAACGGCCAGCATTTCCTGCAGTTTCCACCCGCAGATCAAGTGGTTTCAGAGGGGCGAGTTTGTGACCATCTGTGTGAAGCTCATCAATCCAGTGATGCAGAAGTGTGAATTCAGCTCTGACACCGTCATCTACAGGTCACATGATCATACTGTCATCTTATTCGTATGGATACTTGACATGATGTCACTTTACTGTCTGTAATAAAGCAGAAGAAGCAGAGAACATGTGCATTGTATGGTGTTTAATGGGGATCTTTTGATGCATGTGATCTCAGTGGGTACGTGAATGACCGGCATTACCACGCAAAGCTGGAGCTGTCCGGTGACATCATCGCAGAGAGGTGCTCATGGGAAATCAGGTGCAATGAGCCCGTGATGAAGCTGATGAAAAAGGAAAAGCAGGACTGGACGACGCTCCTCAAACACAAGGCATGTATATCTTCTTCAGATGTGGCCTGAGATGCATGAATTATGCTGTATTGTGTAGAATCACACTGATTTGAAATCTTTCTCAACAGAGTGCCTTTGTCAGCTATGAGTTTGACCACATCGATGAGACTCGTTCTTCTCCAGTGAACGGTGAGGAATAAATATGTGTCTGTGAGTCTGAGTGTCGGGTGTTTCAGTGAGTGTGACGGGTGTTTGTGGTCCTCAGTGTTTCAGTGAGTGTGACGGGTGTTTGTGGTCCTCAGTGTTTCAGTGAGTGTGACGAGTGTTTGTGGTCCCTCAGTGTTTCAGTGAGTGTGACGGTCAGTGAGTGTGACGGGTGTTTGTGGTCCTCAGTGTTTCAGTGAGTGTGACAGGTGTTTGTGGTCCCTCAGTGTTTCAGTGAGTGTGACGGGTGTTTGTGGTCCCTCAGTGTTTCAGTGAGTGTGACGGGTGTTTGTGGTCCCTCAGTGTTTTAGTGAGTGTGATGGGTGTTTGTGGTCCCTCAGTGTTTCAGTGAGTGTGACGGGTGTTTGTGGTCCCTCAGTGTTTCAGTGAGTGTGACGGGTGTTTGTGGTCCCTCAGTGTTTCAGTGAGTGTGACGGGTGTTTGTGGTCCCTCAGTGTTTCAGTGAGTGTGACGGGTGTTTGTGGTCCTCAGTGTTTCAGTGAGTGTGACGGGTGTTTGGGGTCCCTCAGTGTTTCAGTGAGTGTGACGGGTGTTTGTGGTCCCTCAGTGTTTCAGTGAGTGTGACGGCTGTTTGTGATCCCTCAGTGTTTCAGTGAGTGTGACGGGTGTTTGTGGTCCCTCAGTGTTTCAGTGAGTGTGATGGGTGTTTGTGGTCCTCAGTGTTTCAGTGAGTGTGACGGGTGTTTGTGGTCCCTCAGTGTTTCAGTGAGTGTGACGAGTGTTTGTGGTCCTCAGTGTTTCAGTGAGTGTGACGGGTGTTTGTGGTCCTCAGTGTTTCAGTGAGTGTGACGGGTGTTTGTGGTCTCTCAGTGTTTCAGTGAGTGTGACGGGTGTTTGTGGTCCCTCAGTGTTTCAGTGAGTGTGACAGGTGTTTGTGGTCCCTCAGTGTTTCAGTGAGTGTGACGCGTGTTTGTGGTCCCTCAGTGTTTCAGTGAGTGTGAAGGGTGTTTGTGGTCCCTCAGTGTTTCAGTGAGTGTGAAGGGTGTTTGTGGTCCCTCAGTGTTTCAGTGAGTGTGACGCGTGTTTGTGGTCCCTCAGTGTTTCAGTGAGTGTGACGGGTGTTTGTGGTCCTCAGTGTTTCAGTGAGTGTGACGCGTGTTTGTGGTCCCTCAGTGTTTCAGTGAGTGTGACGCGTGTTTGTGGTCCCTCAGTGTTTCAGTGAGTGTGAAGGGTGTTTGTGGTCCCTCAGTGTTTCAGTGAGTGTGACGCGTGTTTGTGGTCCCTCAGTGTTTCAGTGAGTGTGACGGGTGTTTGTGGTCCTCAGTGTTTCAGTGAGTGTGACAGGTGTTTGTGGTCCCTCAGTGTTTCAGTGAGTGTGACGCGTGTTTGTGGTCCCTCAGTGTTTCAGTGAGTGTGACGGGTGTTTGTGGTCCTCAGTGTTTCAGTGAGTGTGACGGGTGTTTGTGGTCCCTCAGTGTTTCAGTGAGTGTGACGGGTGTTTGTGGTCTCTCAGTGTTTCAGTGAGTGTGACGGGTGTTTGTGGTCCCTCAGTGTTTCAGTGAGTGTGACGGGTGTTTGTGGTCCCTCAGTGTTTCAGTGAGTGTGACGGGTGTTTGTGGTCCCTCAGTGTTTCAGCGAGTGTGACAGGTGTTTGTGGTCCCTCAGTGTTTCAGTGAGTGTGACGGGTGTTTGTGGTCCTCAGTGTTTCAGCGAGTGTGACGGGTGTTTGTGGTCCCTCAGTGTTTCAGTGAGTGTGAGGGGTGTTTGGGGTCCCTCAGTGTTTCAGTGAGTGTGACGGGTGTTTGTGGTCCCTCAGTGTTTCAGTGAGTGTGAGGGGTGTTTGTGGTCCCTCAGTGTTTCAGTGAGTGTTACGGGTGTTTGTGGTCCTCAGTGTTTCAGTGAGTGTGACGGGTGTTTGGGGTCCCTCAGTGTTTCAGTGAGTGTGACGGGTGTTTGTGGTCCCTCAGTGTTTCAGTGAGTGTGACGGGTGTTTGTGGTCCCTCAGTGTTTCAGTGAGTGTGATGGGTGTTTGTGGTCCCTCAGTGTTTCAGTGAGTGTGACGGGTGTTTGTGGTCCCTCAGTATTTCAGTGAGTGTGATGGGTGTTTGTGGTCCCTCAGTGTTTCAGTGAGTGTGATGGGTGTTTGTGGTCCCTCAGTGTTTCAGTGAGTGTGACGGGTGTTTGTGGTCCCTCAGTGTTTCAGTGAGTGTGACGGGTGTTTGTGGTCCCTCAGTGTTTCAGTGAGTGTGACGGGTGTTTGTGGTCCCTCAGTGTTTCAGTGAGTGTGACAGGTGTTTGTGGTCCTCAGTGTTTCAGTGAGTGTGACGGGTGTTTGTGGTCCCTCAGTGTTTCAGTGAGTGTGACGGGTGTTTGTGGTCCCTCAGTGTTTCAGTGAGTGTGACGGGTGTTTGTGGTCCCTCAGTGTTTCAGTGAGTGTGACGGGTGTTTGTGGTCCCTCAGTGTTTCAGTGAGTGTGACGGGTGTTTGTGGTCCCTCAGTGTTTCAGTGAGTGTGACAGGTGTTTGTGGTCCCTCAGTATTTCAGTGAGTGTGACGGGTGTTTGTGGTCCCTCAGTATTTCAGTGAGTGTGATGGGTGTTTGTGGTCCCTCAGTGTTTCAGTGAGTGTGATGGGTGTTTGTGGTCCCTCAGTGTTTCAGTGAGTGTGACGGGTGTTTGTGGTCCCTCAGTGTTTCAGTGAGTGTGACGGGTGTTTGTGGTCCCTCAGTGTTTCAGTGAGTGTGACGGGTGTTTGTGGTCCCTCAGTGTTTCAGTGAGTGTGACAGGTGTTTGTGGTCCTCAGTGTTTCAGTGAGTGTGACGGGTGTTTGTGGTCCCTCAGTGTTTCAGTGAGTGTGACGGGTGTTTGTGGTCCCTCAGTGTTTCAGTGAGTGTGACGGGTGTTTGTGGTCCCTCGGTGTTTCAGTGAGTGTGACGGGTGTTTGTAGTCCCTCAGTGTTTCAGTGAGTGTGAAGGGTGTTTGTGGTCCCTCAGTGTTTCAGTGAGTGTGACGGGTGTTTGTGGTCCCTCAGTGTTTCAGTGAGTGTGACGGGTGTTTGTGGTCCCTCGGTGTTTCAGTGAGTGTGACGGGTGTTTGTAGTCCCTCAGTGTTTCAGTGAGTGTGACGGGTGTTTGTGGTCCTCAGTGTTTCAGTGAGTGTGACGGGTGTTTGTGGTCCCTCAGTGTTTCAGTGAGTCTGACGGGTGTTTGTGGTCCCTCAGTGTTTCAGTGAGTGTGACGGGTGTTTGTGGTCATCAGTGTTTCAGTGAGTGTGACGGGTGTTTGTGGTCCTCAGTGTTTCAGTGAGTGTGACGGGTGTTTGTGGTCCCTCAGTGTTTCAGTGAGTGTGAGGGGTGTTTGTGGTCCCTCAGTGTTTCAGTGAGTGTGACGGGTGTTTGTGGTCCCTCAGTGTTTCAGTGAGTGTGACGGGTGTTTGTGGTCCCTCGGTGTTTCAGTGAGTGTGACGGGTGTTTGTAGTCCCTCAGTGTTTCAGTGAGTGTGACGGGTGTTTGTGGTCCCTCAGTGTTTCAGTGAGTGTGACGGGTGTTTGTGGTCCTCAGTGTTTCAGTGAGTGTGACGGGTGTTTGTGGTCCCTCAGTGTTTCAGTGAGTGTGACGGGTGTTTGTGGTCCCTCAGTGTTTCAGTGAGTGTGACGGGTGTTTGTGGTCCCTCAGTGTTTCAGTGAGTGTGACGGGTGTTTGTGATCCCTCAGTGTTGCAGTGAGTGTGACGTGTGTTTGTGATCCCTCAGTGTTTCAGTGAGTGTGACGGGTGTTTGTGATCCCTCAGTGTTGCAGTGAGTGTGACGTGTGTTTGTGGTCATCGGTGTTTCAGTGAGTGTGACGGGTGTTTGTGGTCCTCAGGGCACTGGTTCCAGGCTGAGTTGGGAGAGGACGGCTGTTTCGTCAGCTCCGAGAGCGACAGCGACAGCGACTGAGCACATCGGCCTCCACATCAGTTTCTCTGCCTATAGGACAATAATAATGCTTACACTTTATTTTAAGATGACATACTTACATTGTACTTACTCAGATATGTACGGAGTAATATTAATTAACTACATGTACTTACTATAGAGTTATGTTTAGAGTTTTGTTTAAGGTTAATTTTTTGGAATTATGCATAATTTACTGTTTACTATAGTAAGTACATGTAGTAACATGTAACTACGTCACCTTTAAAATAAAGTGTTACCGTAATAATAATAATAATAATAATAATGTTTGTTTTCTTTTTAGCATTTGTGTTGAGGTATCTTTTAAACTGCGTCTTTGAGTTACACTAGTTTTGTTATCAGTATAAATGTCCACTTGAGCGTCGACCTTGTTGTGAAGCGCTGCTTTGCTTGCAGTGCTTATAATGTGAAGTGTTTTTGTTTGTGTTCTTTTATATGAATATTTAAGTTTGTATTTCATTAATTACTACACATTGTCTAATAACATGCAATTTCACATGTTCTTTAAGAAGCAATAAAGTGACACCAAGCATACGATTTCTGTCATGGTTTGTGAACTTAGTCACCATGACACGAATGTACGGCACAACACAAAAGAAAATATCTCTGGCTTCTTCAGAGTAAAACTGTTTATCAAAAAAAAGTAGAGCGGTGCTTTGTTCTATCAGTTGTTTTTTTGTTGGTTGGAGGCTTGCAGTCGATCATAATAAAGGGGCGGGGTTTAAGTGGACTAAATGATTGGAGAAGTCCTGTGTACGTCACCAGATTGAGTTGAAATTCTGATTAGAAATTGAGGCGAGTAAAATACAAATAAAAATGCACGAATGAATCGTTTACAGTAAGATACATAAAATGTGCTTAAAAAATAAATGGGGTTAATACCCTTGCATTACAGGTAACCTGCAGTATGTAATCAGATTACTTTCTGATGCAACGAGTAATGCATTACATAATCCCTTTTTGATGTAACGAGTAAAGTAATGCTTTACAAGTAATGTACATTACATATTTACATAATCATTGTAATGCATTACTTTACTCATAACATCAGAAAAGTAATCTGATTACGTTATGCGTGTTACTTGTAATGCGTTACCCCCAACCCTGCTCATTTACGATGAGATTGAAAACACCTGATCACTAGGCTTTCTCAGAGAAGAGCTATGGTAGAAATGTGTCCATCTTGAACATGATCAGGATGATCCGCTAATAAGGGTAAATCATCTGCGTTGGGTTTCCACCGCTGTACCTTGACAGGTTGTAGAGATGAAATCGCATACTCATATTCTGATATCAAAGATTATGCAAAGTTCAACTTGTATGAAGTTCAATTGGGTTTGCAATATTTTGCGTTTTTTTTGTGTATATTTTTCACATGATTTTATATATATTTTATTCATTGGTTTGTTAAAAACATGCAATATTGCTTTGTTATTACTCTATTATGTTTAATACAATATCTCTTTAGTTAGCAATAAAAACAAGAAAAATCCTGACTGAGGTTGTCATAATTCATGCATGAAAGTTATTTGCGAATTCCTTTTTTTAACCTTTATTAAACCCCTTCAAATAACGAACATGCATTATCTTTAATATTCATATTCCTATTGAAAGGGGAAGAAACAATAATTACAAACATCAATAAAAAAAACGAAAAATTAAACCGAAATATGTAAAAGCAAATTATCAAATAAGCTAAATTAAACATGTCCCTTAAGCAATTTAGGCATAAAAAATGCTGCTGGTTCACGGTTATTCCTTGTTTTATAAGAGGATGCGATTTGATTTCATCCTCCTGACTGGGCGTGGCTTAACATGCTGAACTTGGCTCTGATTGGTCAGTTCGGAAGCATCTCTATTTTAACTCTTCACTGAATGGAAAAGTGAGGTGCGCGTCTCCCCTCCTCATCTAACACACTGTCGATAATGATACGAAATATTGTATAAGGTAATTACCAAGCGGCAACCTCCCCCGTCTTGAAACCAACACGGAAGTGAATTAAACTGCAATTCATCTACTGGCCGCTTGAGGCAGGCTGCAGAAGAGAGTCAAATCTGTATCTCCCCATGTTAAAATGCCCAACTTTACAGCAGGAAAAATGTTTACAGCCTGGAGCAAAAAGTGGTTTTGGTCTTTATAGCTTATTTTGCCTTTCATGACAACTGTGAGGGGGGGTGAATTTTTTTTACAACTCATCCGTTTAAATTATATTAAGCCTGCATAATTAAGAGCGTGGCCACTTGAGTGACAGGTGGATTGCGGCCGTTTGTCTGTCACTCTCAGCTAATTTTAGCCGCTGCTGTACTTGCCATCTCTGCCGTGTTTGTGCTTTTTTCGGGATTATTTCATACAATTTAATACACGCATTATACCTTCACCCACGCCGTTGGATTCCGTCGTTGTCGAGTATTGAGAGAACAACCAGCGCTGTATTTCCAGTTGTTTTCCTCGCATGGACTAACGTCAATGGATGTCTGACAATTCCGTTGCTAAAAATTCTATAGATATAGAGACCCCACACTCATTATGCGGTACTGTTGTTCTCACAGAACAGATATGCTTGTTTAACTTTTTAGTGTAAAATAAAAAGTACCGTCAGATGAAATCCTGCAGGTGTCTGTGCTTTCTCTCCGCTGTATGACCATGAGGAATGATTACCTCAGAATGTACGTCCATATGCAAGTTTGAGAGACTTTATTTAAATTAAATACATACTTTAGCTATTGTCATGTGTTAGGGACTATGCCATAGGCTGCCGACCCCTGATCTAGAGCTTTATAGTGGACATTTATGTCATAAATATTTGTGTCAGACTGAACAATACAAACGGTGAGTTAGCATTTTATTCTTCATTTACCTCATAGAGCATTGTACAATTTTCAGGAAATGAAACAAAAGTGCATTTTATGTTTATTTTTTCATTTCTTTTAATGATGTTTTATTAACAAAGTTCGGGAGGAGCACGTTCAGTCAATTAACACGAGTGGAGTGCACTCCACAATCAATGATAATGGGTATAGATTCAGCAATCTCACCTCACTCCATTGATAGTTTAGCAGCATCCCTCCACCGCCCCTTCTCCACACTTCCAGTCCTAAACACTTACATGGGGGGAGTACTCTGGGTTTGGGCCAAACTCCGAGCTCGGAGCCCTCCCCCCGGACAGCACACCAAATACGCATTAAATCTTATCCACTCTAATTATATGTAAGTGTGAACTCGTGAAATGTTCCTAAATCCGAACCGCTGAAGACGCAGTGGCTGAGTTTTGTTTTCGAAGGGAATATTCCCCACGATCAACGTCAATGCTTTCATGTTTGCACGAATCATTTCTCACCAGACTGCTTTATAAACGAGTGTCAGTATGAGCTGGTTTTGCTAAGAAGCTGCTCCTGAAAAAAGAATCGGTACCAACTATTCGTGTTCCTGCGGCAACTCCAGAAGAAGTGAGTGTAAAGTTTTATTAACCTTTATATTAATCTTTGCAAATCGCGCAAAAAAGTTTTTCATGACCATTAACTGTAACATCAATCTGTCAACGAACAAACGTATACATCAGTAAACACATAGCGTTCGTATCGCACTACTCTACCCTGCCAGTACACAAAGATAGATCAAAGTCACATTACGTTAACCAACCATTCAGAAACGGCCTGTTCGAGCCTTAATTGTTGAACTTCTTCGGGGCCGTCATCTTAGTTCCGGGTCTGACTCCGGGTCAAACTCATACAAGTCTTTGCACAGATGTGTCCTCAGAGACTCCCCCTGCCATTCTTTCTCCAAAATATACCCTCAACTCTTGTCAAGACAACACTCCATGTGTGTTGTGTCAAAACGCCCCACAGAACGGAGGAGCGGAGTTCAAAGCTCATTATCATTTAAAGACACATGAACGGCGTGCTGAAAACAGAGCTGTTTTTGACCAGGTAAAGAGACCCCCGACTACCTGACGCCCTTAACTCCTTTTATGCCCGGTTTGAGGCATTAAACAACATCCTGTAATCCTGACGTCACATGTCTTTATGGGGATGTGTGAACGCACTCACAAATTCCGGAAGATCACTGGCAGTGTGAATGAACCAAAATCAAACGATCCCGGGACACATTATCCGTATATTTTCCGGAATCTCTGTGTGAAAGGGGCTTAGAATGAACCTCACTGGTTCTTGCTGAAGCTCAAATGTGCTGCATTATACATGAGAATGAACCTTATTCGTTTTTGCTGAAGCTCAAACGTGCTGTATAACACTAGAATTAACCTCACTGGTTTTTGTTAAAGCTCACACATGTTGTGTAACACGAGAATGAACCTCATTGGTTCTTTTGGATACTCAAAAAGGGCTGCATAACAAGAATGAACATCACTGGTTCTCGAGGAAGCTCAAACGTGCTGCGTAACACCAGTGTGTTGCTTTTTCGAACCACAATTGTTTCGATTGATTCGTATTTTCGAAGAAGCCAAGTTTCTCCCAACACCACCTCCAGTGCGAAATCCACTAATATGTGATTTTATGTATGTTTAATAAGGGTGGAAAAGAACAAGGAATTACTTTATTCTTATGAACCAATGGAATCACCCAGTTGCATAAACTCCCACTCATACAAGTCTGGAGAATCATGACTGTTAACGAAGAGGGAGGGATTATCATTAATTTGCCCAAATCTGCAGAGTACAAAAAGACCAAAGGGCAGCATCTCAACAGTGTGACTAGCTGTTGAACAATGGCAGGAAGTTGGTATGCTGTTCAGTCTCTGGCACTTTGTGTCTGGTTTGGTGTTTTCTGTCATGCTGTTCCTAAGTGGAGTAATCTTCCCCAGAATCCTCAAACTCTGATGTTCCAGCAAACTGACCAGCGGTTTCAACAACCAGTTCAACAGCAAGCTAGTCAACAGTTTTCTCCGCAGTTTCCTCAGTCAGTTCAACAACAAGCTAGTCAACAGTTTCCTCAGCAGTTTCAGCCTAAGCAGCCAGTGGCACAGGCAGAGCCCCTTGACAAGTGTACTGTAGCTGATTATGAGCAGATCCAATGTGGACCACCTGGTATCAGTGGTGCTGAGTGTGCAGCTATCAACTGCTGCTTTAACGGTCAGCAGTGTTACTATGGGAAGGCAGGTAAGAGTGTTGAGTCAATGTAAAGGTGTTCATGTTAAACTGATCTTCAGCAATAACCTGCTCTTGTACCTTGTTTCAGTGACTGTCCAGTGTATAAGAGATGGTCAGTTTGTGGTAGTGGTGGCTAGAGACGTTACGCTGCCTCGATTGAGCCTGGATTCAGTCCGTCTCCTAGGTGGAAATGATCCAGCTTGCAGTCCTGTGGGATCCACACCTTTCTTTGCTATATATCAGTTCCCTGTCACTGCATGTGGCACAAGCATGATGGTGAGTAGCTGCTTGTGGTTTTGTTCTGCATGGCTTGGAATGGACTGGATTCCAATGGTTACTATTTGCAGGAGGACAGTGGATACGTGGTGTATGAAAACAGAATGACCTCCTCGTATGAAGTGGGTATGGGACCACTTGGTTCCATCACAAGGGACAGCCATTTTGAGTAAGTGATGCATGCTTTATCATAAATGTTAATCCTGGACAAATGCTACAAGCTCACTGTTTGTTGTCCAGGCTTCTCTTCCAGTGTAGGTACTCTGGTACTTCTGTGGAAGCTCTGGTTGTGGAGGTCAACACTGTTCCTCCACCTCCACCAGTAGCTGCTCCTGGACCCCTCAGAGTGGAGCTTAGACTGGCAAATGGTCAATGTGTCACCAAAGGCTGTGCAGAAGGTAAGTGTTTGTCCCAAGTATGCCTAAAGCCTTGCTAAAACTCCAGTTTGCAGAAGTTTCAAGTTGGACACTGTATTCTTCCTCAGGGGACGAGGCGTACACGTCCTACTACAGTGATGCTGATTATCCGGTCACAAAAGTCTTGCGGGAACCTGTGTATGTTGAGGTGCACATTTTGGAGAGGACCGACCCCAACATTGTCTTGATGCTGGGACATTGCTGGGCGACATCAACCCCTAGTCCACTCAGTCTACCCCAGTGGGACCTTCTGGTTGATGGGTAAGGCCAGTCTTTATCCATCTAGTGTGCAGTAAGGCGTTTCTGACTGCCTCTTTGCCTTTCAGATGCCCTTACCAGGATGATCGTTACCTGACCACATTGGTTCCAGTGGCTGGATCATCTGGTCTTCAGTTCCCAACCCACTACAAGCGCTTTGTTGTGAAGATGTTCACATTTGTAGATCCAGCATCACTGGCTCCTCTGCAGGAAACGGTACAGTACCCAGTGTGTCAGTTTTCAACTGTCTCTTGGTTCCTAATGCCAGCTTTGGTTCTCGTCTCAGGTCTTCATCCATTGCAGTACAGAGGTGTGCCATCCCTCTTCTGGCTCTTGTCAGCAAAGTTGCTCCAGGCAAAGTCAGTGCTTCCTGTTATTTTAAACTGTTTAATTTAGCTTGTGTTGTGGGAGTGTTAATTTTTTTCTCTTTTTTTTTTTTCTTGCACTTTTAGGAAGGGACGTTCGTTTAAACACTACCACTTCTGGCCAAACTGTGGTTTCTAGTGGAGAAGTGAGACTGATTCTATGAGTATTTAATAAATGATATAAAACCTTGACCTTTTGTGACCACATTTTGTGCAACGCTACCAACATGAAGATGTTCTTGTTTTATTTGGTATTTTGAGGACAACTGTAACTTCCAGACTTTTACAAATCTCCCTGGGCCTCTATGGGAGGTAGGTGGATCATAAAGCACCTGTCAACTTGTTCTCATTGGTTCTTGCTGTAGCTCAAATGTGTTGCATAAAACAAAAGAACCTCGTTGGTTCTTGCCGAAGCTCAAATGTACTGCGTAACACTAGAGCCCCTTTCACAGAGTGCATTGATCCTGGGAAATTGCCATAAAATTGCTAGAGTACCTTCTGTGTGAACGCAAACACATCCTGGGACTGATGCTGGAATCAGTCCCGGAATGTGAGTTGTGTGAACAAAAGCCAGGACCAATGGTGTAAGGGCTGTGTCGTAGTGATGAAGCTAATGCTGGGTACACACCAAAAGATTTTTTACATCTTATAAGATTTTCAAAATGTGATAGACCACAAACATGAGGACAAAAAATCCTAGATTTAAGTGGTTTGCTCCTATAGTTTGTGGTGTGCCATGATGTGACAAAGACAGCACACCACACACGGACAGATTTTCAACCAGAGTCTCGACTGTGAACAAAGAAAATCTCGCGAGACTTCAGAATAAGCTTAGCGGACGATATGCAGGAAGAAATTGCGATGATAGTGTTTGGAATGATTTTCACAGAAAAACATTCGTACTGTTGCCACAAGTCAACAAGCTGATCCTCCATCTCTGCTGTCCACATCAACTTAACTTTTTGCAACGCCATTACTGCGTTTGTTATGCTTCCATCTTCCATCTCGCTTTCTGATTGGATATTGTTTCTTTTCACGTGATAACCTCCAGAGCGTGCGCACATTTGTCATCGGGGTTCCCCCCACACATCAGGATTTCTGATCGTAAATATTCAACATGTTGAATATTTACGATTCGCGATCGGGGCGGCTCCGATGTTCTTCCGAGCAGGTTCGGACACTCTTAACACACCTCACACCAAGGGAAAATCTGATAAGATAATCTGTAGAACCATCAAGATAATCAGGACATAGCTAGGATTGTCGGAAGGGGGAAAATCGGCCCAAAACCAGCCCGATTATCTTTTGGTGTGTACCCAGCATTAGATAATTCGTCAGCTTAGCGGCACAGTATGCAATGCGCTACTTTATGGTTGAATCAGAAAAAAAAAAAGCATGAGTGTTATTTCTTGAGAGAAATTGCAGATCATAAGCAAACTTAGACGCTGTAGAGATATTACACGTCACATCCTGACGTCACATGTCTTTATGGGGATGTGTGAACACACTCACAAATTCCGGAAGATCACTGGCAGTGTGAATGAACCAAAATCAAACGATCCCGGGACACATTATCCGTATATTTTCCAGAATCTCTGTGTGAAAGGGGCTTAGAATGAACCTTATTCGTTTTTGCTGAAGCTCAAACGTGCTGTATAACACTAGAATTAACCTCACTGGTTTTTGTTAAAGCTCACACATGCTGTGTAACACGAGAATGAACCTCATTGGTTCTTTTGGATCCTCAAAAAGGGCTGCATAACAAGAATGAACATCACTGGTTCTCGAGGAAGCTCAAACGTGCTGCGTAACACCAGTGTGTTGCTTTTTCAAACCACAATTGTTTCGATTGATTCGTATTTTCGAAGAAGCCAAGTTTCTCCCAACACCACCTCCAGTGCGAAATCCACTAATATGTGATTTTATGTATGTTTAATAAGGGTGGAAAAGAACAAGGAATAACTTTATTCTTGTGAACCAATGGAATCACCCAGTTGCATAAACTCCCACTCATACAAGTCTGGAGAATCATGACTGTCAACGAAGAGGGAGGGATTATCATTAATTTGAGTACAAAAAGACCAAAGGGCAGCATCTCAACAGTGTGACTAGCTGTTGAACAATGGCAGGAAGTTGGTATGCTGTTCAGTCTTTGGCACTTTGTGTCTGGTTTGGTGTTTTCTGTCATGCTGTTCCAAAGTGGAGTAATCTTCCCCAGAATCCTCCAACTCTGATGTTCCAGCAAACTGACCAGCGGTTTCAACAACCAGTTCAACAGCAAGCTAGTCAACGGTTTCCTCAGCCAGTTCAACAAGCTAGTCAACGGTTTTCTCCGCAATTTCCTCAGTCAGTTCAACAGCAAGCTAGTCAACAAGCTAGTCAACAGTTTCCTCAGCAGTTTCCTCAGTCAGTTCAACAGCAAGCTAGTCAACGGTTTCCTCAGCCAGCTCAACAAGCTAGTCAACAGTTTCCTCAGCAGTTTCAGCCTAAGCAGCCAGTTGCACAGGCAGAGCCCCTTGACAAATGTACTGTAGCTGATTATGAGCAGATCCAATGTGGACCACCTGGTATCAGTGGTGCTGAGTGTGCAGCTATTAACTGCTGCTTTAACGGACAGCAGTGTTACTATGGGAAGGCAGGTAAGAGTGTTGAGTCAATGTAAAGGTGTTCATGTTAAACTGATCTTCAGCAATAACCTGCTCTTGTACCTTGTTTCAGTGACTGTCCAGTGTATAAGAGATGGTCAGTTTGTGGTAGTGGTGGCTAGAGACGTTACGCTGCCTCGATTGAGCCTGGATTCAGTCCGTCTCCTGGGTGGAAATGATCCAGCTTGCAGTCCTGTGGGATCCACACCTTTCTTTGCTATATATCAGTTCCCTGTCACTGCATGTGGCACAAGCATGATGGTGAGTAGCTGCTTGTGGTTTTGTTCTGCATGGCTTGGAATGGACTGGATTCCAATGGTTACTATTTGCAGGAGGACAGTGGATACGTGGTGTATGAAAACAGAATGACCTCCTCGTATGAAGTGGGTATGGGACCACTTGGTTCCATCACAAGGGACAGCCATTTTGAGTAAGTGATGCATGCTTTATCATAAATGTTAATCCTGGACAAATGCTACAAGCTCACTGTTTGTTGTCCAGGCTTCTCTTCCAGTGTAGGTACTCTGGTACTTCTGTGGAAGCTCTGGTTGTGGAGGTCAACACTGTTCCTCCACCTCCACCAGTAGCTGCTCCTGGACCCCTCAGAGTGGAGCTTAGACTGGCAAATGGTCAATGTGTCACCAAAGGCTGTGCAGAAGGTAAGTGTTTGTCCCAAGTATGCCTAAAGCCTTGCTAAAACTCCAGTTTGCAGAAGTTTCAAGTTGGACACTGTATTCTTCCTCAGGGGACGAGGCGTACACGTCCTACTACAGTGATGCTGATTATCCGGTCACAAAAGTCTTGCGGGAACCTGTGTATGTTGAGGTGCACATTTTGGAGAGGACCGACCCCAACATTGTCTTGATGCTGGGACATTGCTGGGCGACATCAACCCCTAGTCCACTCAGTCTACCCCAGTGGGACCTTCTGGTTGATGGGTAAGTAAGGCCAGTCTTTATCCATCTAGTGTGCAGTAAGGCGTTTCTGACTGCCTCTTTGCCTTTCAGATGCCCTTACCAGGATGATCGTTACCTGACCACATTGGTTCCAGTGGCTGGATCATCTGGTCTTCAGTTCCCAACCCACTACAAGCGCTTTTTTGTGAAGATGTTCACATTTGTAGATCCAGCATCACTGGCTCCTCTGCAGGAAACGGTACAGTACCCAGTGTGTCAGTTTTCAACTGTCTCTTGGTTCCTAATGCCAGCTTTGGTTCTCGTCTCAGGTCTTCATCCATTGCAGTACAGAGGTGTGCCATCCCTCTTCTGGCTCTTGTCAGCAAAGTTGCTCCAGGCAAAGTCAGTGCTTCCTGTTATTTAAACTGTTTAATTTAGCTTGTGTTGTGGGAGTGTTAATTTTTATTTGTTTGTTTTCTTGCACTTTTAGGAAGGGATGTTCGTGTAAACGCTACCACTTCTGGCCAAACTGTGGTTTCTAGTGGGGAAGTGAGACTGATTCTATGAGTATTAAATAAATGATATTAAACCTTGACCTTGTGTGACCACATTTTGTGCAACGCTACCAACATGAAGATGTTCTTGTTTTATTTGGTATTTTGAGGACAGCTGTAACTTCCAGACTTTTACAAATCTCCCTGGGCCTCTATGGGAGGCAGGTGGATCATAAAGCACCTGTCAATTTTTTCTCATTGGTTCTTGCTGTAGCTCAAATGTGTTGCATAAAACAAATTAACCTTGTTGGTTCTTGCTGAAGCTCAAACGTGCTGCGTAACACTAGAGCCCCTTTCACACAGTGCGTTGATCCTGGGAAATTGCCATAAGATTGCTAGAGTACCTTCTGTGTAAACGCAAACACGTCCTGGGACTGATGCTGGAATCAGTCCCGTAACGCGCCTTGTGTGAACAAAAGCCAGGACCAATGGTGTAAGGGCTGTGTCGTAGTGATGAAGCTGAGATAATTCGTCAGCTCAGTGCATAGGTCGGCAACCTGCGGCTCTAGAGCCGCATGCGGCTCTTAAGCGCCACTCTAGTGGCTCCCTGGAGCTTTTTTTAAAAATTTAAAAATGGAAAAAGTATATTTGGTTTTAATTTCTGTAGGAGGAAAAACATGACAAACATTCTTAAAGTTTTTCAACATTGTAAAAATGTGTATAATAAATATTTAATTTCAACATTTCTATCAACGAAGAATTTAGAACAAAATAGAAACGATTTGCACGCCAGAATTTCTATTCGTAACATGTTTGCAGCGTTGAGTGATATAGCCAATCACAGACATATGTGTTGATTTCTTGAACCCAATGGCCAATCAGAAGCATTTAAGAGACTCCCCTCACCGCTCAAAACTGACTTTTTTGTTCAGAGCTGAATTCTGTATGCTGGCAAATCCTCTAATTATAATGAACAAAGTGTGGATATTATGAAAGATTCATTGTGCAGTCAGCTTCATTGATAATTGTCGTGTCTTTTGAATAATGACTCTGGATTCGAACTGTGTGAACGTGTTTAATTTACTTCCTTTAGGCAACGTTAAACATAACAATATAACATATTGAATTTAGAACAACATAACAATTACAACATAACAATTTAGAACAACATAATTCATTGGCGCTTCCTCGTCGCACTTCCCGTGACATCATCTCCATTGCGCCAACCTCGAACACCATAGCAATGACACCACATCTCCCCTTTCTAAAGATCAAAGGGTAGACTACTTTTGTCTCAACAGACCTTAGAGGATTATTCTGACTATTTTGCTGGAAGGTCTGCTCCTATCTAATTAACATTTGTCTTCATATTTTGAACAATCTTTTTTTCTGTATGTACATTAAGTGGGCAATGCATTTGTAACTATAATGCAATAGATAACCACACACACTTGTTTACAGGTTCAACCTTACAGGTTTCACGACCCGTCTCCCACACCTAGTTCTAGGTGTTGACACCAAGTCAGGAATGTCCTGCTCCTCTGATTCCTGAGTGACAGGGTGTGACTCAGAGAATGTATCCGAGGACCGATCTTGTATATCACTTTTATCCTCCTTAGCTAATGCTTGCAAAGGTACCAGATGGTGGCGGTTACGTCTCACAGTCCCATACTGCGTATTCACAAGGTAAGAGCGTGGAGCAAAGTGACTGGCAACAAATGTTCCTGATTCTTTAGCATCAGACACCCAGACTACTTCTCCTGGTTGTAGGTCCTCCTGGTCCTGAGTTTTCTAGCTCTGTGATGTTTATTGAAGCGCTATGCATCCGCACTCTTTCTTCCCTCCTCTTTTATGAACATTGCATCAGTATCAGGGAGTGCTGGATCTAGCAACGATGAGAGTGTGGGCACAGTTGTTCGCAGCCTTCTTCCCATAAGAAGCTGAGCTGGGCTGTACCCATTCTGCAAGGGAGTAGCATGATATGTTAGGAGAGCAAGGTAAGGGTCATTAGCTTTCTTGAAAAGAGCCTTTATTGTCTTGACCGCACGTTCAGCCTCTCCATTGCTCTGGGGAAAATTTGGGCTGCTAGTAACGTGGACAAATCC
This sequence comes from Rhinichthys osculus, assembly GCA_029959095.1. Lineage (NCBI taxonomy): Eukaryota > Metazoa > Chordata > Actinopteri > Cypriniformes > Leuciscidae > Rhinichthys > Rhinichthys osculus. The sequence continues at coordinate 26,717,131 of JARWKJ010000025.1, read as the reverse complement.
ATACGAAGCAGCAAAGGATGAAAATGAGTGCCCAGAGAATTGTGGCCCGTTGTCTGTAATTAGCGTCTCTGGAACTCCATGACGTGCGAATATGGACTTCATGTGGACAATGACGTCAGTAGACCTGCTGAGTGATAACTGAGCAATCTCCACATACCTGAAATAGTAGTCCTCCACAAGCAGGTACGTTTTAGTTCCCAGCATGAATAAATCAGCCCCTAACCTTTGCCAGGGTCTGTCTGGAAACTGAGTGGGCATGAGTGGTTCTTTTGGCTCCTTGAGGCATGTCCTGCAGTTGAGCACCATTTCCTTCAGCTGATTACTTAACACTGGCCACCATACTGAGAGCATCCAGAACTTGAGATCCTAAGAGACTCAGTAATGGCTTGTGGTCAGTTTCCAATTCAAAATGTTTGCCAATGAGAAAGTCCTTGAATCTTTCGATTGCCCATGTGAGCCCCAAGGCTTCTTTTTCCACTTGAGCGTATCTCTGCTCGGTCTGAGTAAGAGATCTTGATGCATTAGCTATTGGCTTCCAACCTTCTGGCCACCTCTGCAGTAGGACGGCTCCCAGTCCGTAGGACGAAGCATCCGCTGACACTTTACAGTCTCTATTGCATCATAGATGGCCAGAACAGGGGGGGGGGACAGTGCGTCTATCAGAGCCTGGAACGCATTGGCTTGTTCAATGTCCCAAATCCAACAGTTCTTTTTCGACAGCAGGTCTCGGAGAAGTTTGTCTTTGTCTGCTAGTTGGGGAATAAACTTCCCTAGCTGATTTACCATCCCCAGGAATCTCCGCAATTCACTCACATTTGAGGGCTCCGTCATGTCCCTAATGGCTGCTGTTTTCATTGGGTCGGGACTAATACCATCGGCAGAAATAATGTGCAGATGTGCAATGCCCAGAAGTGCAGTGTGCATTTTTTTGATTATGTACACATCTTCCTCAGACTGTTTTTCACCTCTCTTCAGCAGCAGACTAGTAACTCCGACAACATCTAAGGGAACTTGCCCTGGACCTAGCAATGGCCTTGTTGCCTCCTTGAGGGTAGGTAGATCTTTATTAAAAATCTCCTCGAACACCTCTACTGGAATGACAGTGACATCCACGCCGGTATCAATCTTAAACGGCACACGTTTGTGTCCAATGTCCAAGTCCACCATCCATGGTTCCCCAGCACCTGTGATGCTGCCAAGAAATATAGGGTCCCCCTCACACACTTCACACACAGTTTTTGATGATGTGCACACCCGCTTGTAGTGGCCTTTTTTCCCACAGGAGTGACATTTTACGTCATTTGCTGGACAGTCACGTTTTGCGTGAGCTGGGGAGCTACCACACTTATGGCACTGGTTGCTATTCATCTTGCTGGAGTGTGCCATATGTGATTTTAGTTTAGGACCATTTCCTTTTTGAGGTCTCCCCGCGTTATACTTTCCTTTGTACACTCTATCGACAGAGCCTGCTTCTGCAGCAACAGTGTCTGTCAAACTTCTCAGCGCAGCTTGCTGTCGTTTCACCTCCTCACTTTGCCGTCCCATTGCGATTGCTTTTTCCAAGGTCAGCTCATGATCCAGCTGCATACGCTCTGAAAGCCGTCTGTCAGCCAACCCCACAACGAGCCGGTCCCGAATCAACTCGTCATGTAATGCTAAATAATTACAATGTTCGGCCAGAGCACACAAAGCTGTCACAATTTAATCAACTGTCTCATTTTCTTCCTGTTTACGCATATTGAAACGTGCCCGTTCGTAAAGTACATTTCTCTTCCCAATGAAATGAGTCTCGAAACCTGCTTTTACTGCGTCATACTTTGTTTTGTCAGTGTCTGCCAGTGGTAACCCACGGAGAATATCATCCGCCTCATCTCCCATGCAGTAAATGAAAGTATTCACCTGGTTTTCATCTGAATTTTCTTGCAAGTTGCTAGCCCATCGGAACCGTTCAAACCTCCGGATCCATTTTGCCCATTGTTGTGGCTTAGAAAAGTCGAACGGCTCGGGCAGCCGTATGCTGAACGTAGCGCTCGGTCCCGCTGCTCTCGGTGCAGCGACCGCAATATCTCCGCCATCCATTTCAGCTTGCACGTTCTATCCACGTATCCGGGCTTCGCGAGCAAAACTAAAGCAGGTAACACGTCAAACTACAGCACTTCTGACACCATGTCGTGTGTGCTGTTCTATATGAACATTCTGCATTTATTTGATATAAAAGTTGTAGTAAAGTGACACCTTCTGTTCAAAGTTGGGTATTGCATATAATATTGTTAAAGTCCTTATATTATGACATCACAAATGTGAGCCCAGCAGCAAAGAAGAGCATGCGGTCATGGCTACTATTGCTCCTTTATTTAAGTTGTTTTGAAGGCACTTTTGGTATGTAGATGTTGCTACATTATAATTCCTATGCTTATTTAATTGTTATATCTTATATCTCAGATGTAAATCTAGTTTTCTTTGTTTCGTGAATTGCACAATCTGTTTCTGATATAGTGGATGCTACCTATATGCAATGTAAAAGCCTTTGTTGTGCTTATGTGAATATGTAATTGACTGTACATTTAGAATTCTGTATTTTGTATTTTTACAGTTTTACGTTATTCCTTGGGCAACAGTAAACCTTGGAAACAACCCCTGTGTCTGTTGTCTTTGGGAGGCGTTATCTGACTGCATACTCAAGCAAGGCGTTTGAGATAAAGGGCAGAACAGTAAAACAAAAATCTTCGGTGACCAACTTCTAGTTTCTAACTCCACGGCGGGGAGCAAGCTAGCCCATAAGGTGAGATTCCTCCTACAATGTCTAAGGCAAGCTTCAAGTCTGGATCACGGAGGCAAGCATCTAATGTATCATGTTCGTCACGGCGCTCACGAGGCTCATCGGCCGTAACCACAGCTGCCGCAATGGCTAGAGCAGAGGCTGAAGCGGCTAAAGCAGAAATAGCGTTTGCAAAGAAAGAAAGTGAACTTAAAATACAACAAGCACAGCTTGAGGCATCACTAGAGACTTTAAGGCTGCAAAAAAAGGCTGCAGCCATACAAGCGAAGGCAGAGGCTTTAGAAACAGCTGCAGAGCAAGAAAGTAGAGGGAATGAGAGTGTAATAGACCTACCTATAGAGGATACAGCAGAACGCACACAGGCTTACTTATCGGAACAAGCGGATAGTGCCGTAGATTCACAAATACCAGTGCTGGATGGGCCGTTTTACGATAATGGAGGCATAAATGTTTCAGAAGTGCAACAACCACAGACTACGGAATCCTACTTGCAACAGGAGGGCCAGCGTGGTTTTTATGCCATACCTCCCAATTCCCAGCCTGTCGATGCAGAGTGTGTGCAGTACCCTACCATTTCGCAATCCAAGGATGTACAGTTTACACTCCGGGCTCAGCATGAGGCGTACTTCAGGTCACCTCGAGATGTTTATCACCCACGATCTACACCATTTCCAGGCAGTGAGGAAAGGAGCGGAGACAGAAGGGTGCCGCTCGACTATTATCAGACTCAGTCAGCTACACCTTTGCAAGCTGGACAGTATCAAGGTAATCTATATGCAAATAATCAAATGTCTGATGTCGTCAAGTTTATCGCAAGACGTGAATTAGTGTCTACCGGCCTTACGCAGTTTAATGATCATCCAGAGAATTTTAGAGCATGGAGGGCATCCTTCATAAATGCCACTAAAGACCTTAACCTCTCACCTAGCGAGGAGATGGACTTGCTAGTAAAATGGCTGGGGCGTGAGTCAGCTGAGCATGCAAAACGGATAAGAGCTGTGCACATTAACCATCCGTTACAAGGGCTCCGTCTGATTTGGGACAGACTTTATGAGACATATGGGTCGCCGGAAATGGTAGAAAGTGCTCTATTCTCTAAACTGGAGAGCTTCCCCAAAATAGCCAACAGAGACAGTCACAGACTGCGCGAGCTGGGAGATTTGCTCATGGAAATCCAGGCAGCTAAGCAGGATGGCGATCTAATGGGTCTTTCCTATCTAGACACACCACGGGGAGTAAATCCGATAATTCAGAAATTGCCATTCAGCTTACAAGAGAAGTGGCTCACGGTGGGATCTAAGTACAAAGAGGACTGCAGAGTTTCCTTTCCTCCCTTTAAGTTCTTAGTAGACTTTGTGTGTCAGCAAGCTAAAATGCGCAATGATCCAAGTTTCTTTCTCACAGCTGTACAGGAAGAAACTCACAAACCAAACAGACAGTTAAACAAACCTGTTTTTCCCAGAGCTGTCATCACACACAAGACACAGGTCTCCTCCGAGAATTCATCAGCTGCCGGTGAATTAAAAAATAGAGTAAATCCACCAAAACAGTGCTTTCTACACAATAAGCCTCACCCTCTGTCCAGATGTAGAGGATTCAGGATGAAACCTATGGAAGAGAGAAAGTCATTGCTCAAACAACAAGGCATATGCTTCAAATGTTGCAGCTCCATATTCCACATGGCAAAGAACTGTGACCAGGATGTTAAGTGTTCAGAATGTGGCAGCATTACCCACATGGCAGCGCTACATCCAGGCCCAGCACCATGGATGAAAGAACCACAATTCCTGACATCGGAGGATCACAAAGTAAGCGAGGACGTCCCTGTGGAATCTGAGGTTTCCTCAGCTTGTACAGAGGTATGTGGAGACAGTCAACTTCCACGCTCATGCTCCAAGGTATGTCTCGTGAAAATTTTTCCTGAAGGCCACCCAGAAAAGGCAGTTAAAACATATGTGATACTAGATGATCAAAGCAACAGATCGCTCGCAAGATCAGAATTCTTCGATCTGTTTGGGATTACAGAGTGTAACGTAGCCTACACTCTCAAAACATGCGCAGGCACAGTCGAAACAGACGGCAGGCTAGCACGAGGCTTTCAAGTGGAATCCTTTGATGGAAGCTTAGTCTTACCTTTACCAGTGCTACTTGAGTGTAACGAAATCCCAGACAATCGCTCTGAAATCCCCACTCCAGAAGTAGTTAGTAACCACAGGCACCTAAAACATCTTGCAAGGTACATTCCAGAGCCCGATCATGATGTTCCCATTCTTCTCCTGTTAGGCAGAGATGTGATCAGAGTCCACAAAGCTCATAAGCAAGTGAATGGGCCACCAAATGCCCCTTTTGCGCAAAAGTTGGACTTCGGGTGGGTAATCATTGGAGACATGTGCCTCGGGAAAGTTCATAAACCGACTTTCATCCAAACTTATCACACCAACATTATGGAGAACGGCCAGTCTACATACTTTCACCCATGCCCTAACAACTACACTGTGAAGGATAGATCCCAAAGCGACTCACTTACCAAGTCCCTTATGAAGGAGCGGACTCAAAGACTAGCAGAATGGGATGTATTTCAGAGAACAAAAGATGACGAAAGAACAGCTCCGTCTATTGAGGACAGACTCTTTCTGCAAATCATGGACAAAGAAGTCTATAAAGACAAGGAAAATTCATGGGTTGCCCCACTCCCATTCAAGCAGCCAAGGCAATATCTTCCAAACAATCGTCAACAAGCTGTGGAACGCTTCAATTCACTTCAACGATCTTTCAGGAAGAAGCCCGAGATGAAAAAAGACTTTGTAGCCTTTATGGAGAGGCTATTCCAAAATGATCATGCAGAAATAGCTCCTTCAGTTGGTCCCAATGAACAGTGTTGGTATCTACCTTCTTTTGCCGTGTACCATCCAAAAAAGCCATCCCAGATCCGGGTGGTATTTGACTCGAGCGCTCAATGCAAAGGTGCATCACTGAACAAGGTTCTCTTGACAGGTCCTGACCTCAACAACAGTCTCCTCGGTGTCCTCATGCGGTTTCGCAAAGAGCCTGTCGCCTTCATGGTAGATATACAACAAATGTTCCACTGCTTTAAAGTTCGATCTGCAGATAGGAACCACCTCAGGTTCCTCTGGTTTCATGATAATAACCCAGAGAACGAGGTCACGGAATACCGTATGAAGGTACACGTATTTGGGAACAGTCCCTCTCCAGCAGTGGCCGTTTACTGTCTTCGTCGTGCAGCTCAAGAAGGACAAGAGGAATTCGGTCAAGACGCCCTACAGTTCGTGGAGCAAGACTTTTATATGGATGACGGATTGAAGTCCTTACCCTCCGCAGAGATGGCAATCGACCTGTTAAAAAGGACACAGGACATGCTGGCTGGATCTAATTTGAAGTTGCATAAACTGGCGTCAAACAGCAAGGAAGTTATGGGAGCATTCCCATCTGAGGATTACGCCAACTCAATGAAAGAACTGGATTTAGGTGTTAGCTCACTTCCTATGCAACGCAGTCTTGGTTTGCTTTGGAATCTGGACACAGACTGCTTCAACTTCCACGTCCAAAAGGACAGAAGGCCTTACACTAGGCGTGGACTGCTGTCTGTTATAAACAGTTTGTATGACCCACTAGGATTTGTGGCCCCCATCACAGTTCAAGGCAAAGTACTACTGAGGGAACTAACTGAGAATGCTGCTGATTGGGATGCATCCTTACCTGTGAACAAACAAAAGGTGTGGGAGGAGTGGAGAGATTCTCTGCAAGAACTGCAACATGTACAAGTCCCAAGAAGCTATGGGCCCACATCGTTGTCAGGTGCCAAGTTCAAGGAGCTCTGCGTTTTTTCGGATGCTTCTGAGAGAGTAATCGCAGCAGTTGCTTACCTCAAAACAGTTTATTCAGATGGTAGATGTCATATGGGGTTCATCACAGGCAAAGCAAGGCTAGCGCCACTACCAGAGCACACTATACCTCGTCTGGAACTCTGTGCGGCTGTCTTGGCTGTGAACATGATGGAAACCATCATTGCTGAGATTGCTGTCAAATTCGACGAGATCACCTTCTACACAGATAGTAGAGTGGTCCTTGGCTATATCTACAACGAGAAACGTAGATTTCATGTCTATGTAAGCAATCGTGTACAGAGAATCCGGACAAGCACTAATCCAGAACAATGGCATTATGTGAGCTCAGAGCATAATCCAGCTGATGTTGCAACAAGACCAATAGCTCCAACCAAATTGCAGGACACTATCTGGTTTAGTGGACCAGCATTCTTGCATCATTCAAGAACAGAGACTTTCCCCAGAGAACCCTTCACACTTGTTGATCCTGATCGAGATTCAGAAGTTCGTCCACAAGTAACAGTCTTGCATACCACTGTCTCAAATCGCTTTGAACGCTTTTCAGACTGGAGCCGTCTGATCCGAGCTGTTGGAAAACTGATTCATGTTGCACGCTCTTATAAGCAGGGTCAAAACGACACCCCTCAGGCATGCAAAGGATGGCACTGTTGCAAACTTCCTCTTAGTGCTGACACAATACTTCAGAGCACAGAAGTTGTCATACGAGCAGTACAACAGGAAACCTTTGCTGAGGAGTTGCAGTGCCTCAAACGGAACGAACCACTTCCCAAAATTAGCACACTTCGAAAATTAGATCCCTTCATTGATCAAAGCGGACTGTTGAGGGTCGGAGGTCGTCTGGTCAAAGCAGATCTAGGTTCTGAAGAAAAGAGACCCCTCATCATACCGGGTAGGAACCATTTAGCGTTGCTTCTAACACGACACTTTCACGAGCAAACTCATCATCAGGGTCGTCACTTCACAGAGGGAGCGATAAGATCTGCCGGCTACTGGATAATAGGAGGCAAAAGACGTGTGAATGGTCTCATCCATTCCTGTGTTGTATGCCGCAGACTCCGGAGGGGCTGCGAGACTCAAAAGATGGCAGATCTGCCTGCTGACAGGCTCAGCACAGAGCCTCCCTTCACACATGTGGGGTTAGATGTGTTTGGCCCCTGGTCAGTATCTGCTCGTAGGACAAGAGGCGGCTATGCAGAAAGCAAAAGATGGGCGGTGCTGTTCACATGTCTAAGTGTCAGAGCAATTCATATAGAAGTGATCGAGTCCCTAGATACCTCCAGTTTCATTAATGCTTTAAGGAGGTTTCTGGCAATTCGAGGTCCAGTGAAACGAATTCGCTCTGATAGAGGGACCAATTTCATTGGAGCTTGTAAAGACCTGCAAATTCCTTCCAACATTGATGAAAAAGCAGTGAAAAATTTCCTGTCAGATCACGGCTGCATATGGACGTTCAACCCTCCGCATTCGTCGCACATGGGCGGTGCATGGGAAAGGATGATTGGCATTGCTCGCAGGATTTTGGACTCTATGCTTCTTCAGATGGCATCCTCTAAACTCACGCATGAGGTACTCTCCACCTTCATGGCTGAAGTTACTGCCATTATAAACAACAGACCACTGATACCTGTGTCTACTGATCCAACAGATCCTTTCATCCTAACACCTGCCACATTACTTACCCAAAAGACTGGTACTAGCTCAGTTCCACCTGGGGACTTTGGAAAGCCTGACCTGTACAAACAACAGTGGCGTACTGTGCAAAGCCTCGCAAACACTTTCTGGGACAGATGGCGTAAACAGTACCTTTCAACCCTACAGCATCGACGGAAATGGCAACACCAACAGCCCAACGTTTCCAAAGGATGTATAGTTCTACTCAAGGACTGTCAGTCAAAACGGAACGATTGGCCCCTGGGCATCATAACGGAAACTTACCCCAGCCAAGACGGGCGAGTTCGAAAAGTACAAGTAAAAATCATTGGGAAAGATGGACCCAAACTGTTTCTGAGACCTATTAATGAGATAGTACTCCTCCTACATGAAGATTCGGAATAGACTGTTCAGGTTTAAAATCAAGTAAGAAGGTTTGGTATTCCCCGAATACCAGACGGGGAGTGTGCTGTTCTATATGAACATTCTGCATTTATTTGATATAAAAGTTGTAGTAAAGTGACACCTTCTGTTCAAAGTTGGGTATTGCATATAATATTGTTAAAGTCCTTATATTATGACATCACAAATGTGAGCCCAGCAGCAAAGAAGAGCATGCGGTCATGGCTACTATTGCTCCTTTATTTAAGTTGTTTTGAAGGCACTTTTGGTATGTAGATGTTGCTACATTATAATTCCTATGCTTATTTAATTGTTATATCTTATATCTCAGATGTAAATCTAGTTTTCTTTGTTTCGTGAATTGCACAATCTGTTTCTGATATAGTGGATGCTACCTATATGCAATGTAAAAGCCTTTGTTGTGCTTATGTGAATATGTAATTGACTGTACATTTAGAATTCTGTATTTTGTATTTTTACAGTTTTACGTTATTCCTTGGGCAACAGTAAACCTTGGAAACAACCCCTGTGTCTGTTGTCTTTGGGAGGCGTTATCTGACTGCATACTCAAGCAAGGCGTTTGAGATAAAGGGCAGAACATCGTGTCTTTTGAATAATGACTCTGGATTCGAACTGTGTGAACGTGTTTAATTTACTTCCTTTAGGCAACGTTAAAAATACATAACAATTCACTGGCGCTTCCTCGTCGCACTTCCCGTGACATCATCTCCATTGCGCCAACCTCGAACACCATAGCAACAACACCACAATAATAACAGAGATGTGTGAGATTGCGATGAACTGTCAGCTTTTTAGGAATTATTAAGAGAGCGCACTTTGCGCGCATTCAGTCATGCCAAACCATGCACGCAGTAAACTGCTTGCTTTTAGGTTAAATTAACAGTGGTTTGTGTTTTAATGCTTTAATAACAAATAATTTATCAGGAGGATGTATGGTGGCGACACGTAGGCTAACTTGAAAGTATTTGGAGGTACAGAAAAAAAATGTCTATTTGCGGGCGGGAGCGGGACAAAACATAAATGTTGCGGGCGGGAGAAAGAAAGTTGAGAACGTCAGTTATAACGACCCACGCATTAAAAAATGGTCGGGTTAAAATCGGGCTCGGGCTCATAATTACGTTTAATGGGCCGGGCCGGGCCGGGCTTGATTTTTTGGGCCCGATCTAAGCTCTAATTTGTAGCCAACTTATCATTTTGATAGTAGGGGGCTAATAAAGCTAATATAACACTTACAGCATGTGTTGCCTTCATTATAAGGCTTATATAAAGCTTTTAATTTTTTGCGGCTCCAGAATGATATATTTTTTTGGTCCAATATGGCTCTTTCAACATTTTGAGTTGCCGACCCCTGGCTTAGTGGAACGGTATGTAATGCGCTAGTTTATGGTCGAATCAGAAAAAAAAAAGCATGAGCGTTATTTCTTGAGAAATCGCAGATCATAAGCAAACTTAGACGCTGTGGAGATATTACACGTCACATCCTGACGTCACATGTCTTTACGGGGATGTGAACGCACTCACAAATTCTGGAAGATCACTGGCAGTGTGAATGAACCAAAATCAAACGATCCCGGGACACATTATCCGTATATTTTCCAGAATCTCTGTGTGAAAGGGGCTTAGAATGAACCTCACTGGTTCTTGCTGAAGCTCAAATGTGCTGCATAATACATGAGAATGAACCTTATTCGTTTTTGCTGAAGCTCAAACGTGCTGTATAACACTAGAATTAACCTCACTGGTTTTTGTTAAAGCTCACACTTAGTGATGTTAGGTCTGACACCGACGCTCCGAAGCTTGCTTCAAACTCGATCGGTCCTTGCAATGAACCACTGCTTCGGAGCTTGTATCAGTACGTCACTAGTCACGTGAAAATGACGTCTGAAGCAAACACACTGCTTCACTCCTGTAGTGAACCACCTGACTGCTTTGACAGCCCGATCCAGTGTTGACAGATTTGAAACCTGGCGGCTGTATTTCTTATAAAAGTGAAGCCAAACCATGGCAACACCGTGGGTTGTAGTAGTCAGTGTTTGAATTGGCGTTATTGTTGAGGAGATTGGATTTAATTTTTTATTATTAATTAGAGAACATATGAACATTGTTACATAAAAACATGCATCAAAGACAGAAACTTCAAAAACCCTCTGCTACATTATACAAGCACAACCAGTTACACAAGCACATCCTTTTCAACATACAAAAATATCAGTCCCACCAGTTAAGTTATAGAGTTCTGCTTCCTACAGCTAAACAAGATAAAGCTTTCACACATGATGCTGCCCTGCTAAAAAAAACTATAGAAAACATTACAGAAATTCTATTGGATTTAATGGTTTACATTATGGAATTTTATTGGTTTTCATAGGAATTTTATTGGTTGTAATGGGAATTATAGTGGTCTCTGTGGGTCTCTACTGATATGTGTTGGGTTATATTGGTATAGGGGCATTAAATCCTAATGGAATATGTCCCAAACACACTACAAAAAAGAAATTCTTTTATTTTATACTTTTTATTTATTCTTTTATATGTTATTCTATTATCATTTTAATAGAAACCATTAGAATTTCTGTGATGGTTTCCAACTTTTTTTAAGCTGGTCTGATCTTCTGTCTTTGTCTAAAGAAATAATTACACACACACATTATGCTTAATGTTTTATTATCAAGGTGAACACATGAAATTCATCAGTATCTGTAAAATTCACCTACATAAATGAGTTTCACAGCACTAACACTGTTTCAGCTTTGATCGCCTCGGTAAACACGTCATACACGGGGCGTTAACATAAGCCTACTGGCATTTTATGGTTGTCAGCTTTGTTGCATTACATTTACTTCACCAGGAGATGGTGCTGCAATTTCTCTCTGAATGAAGCTTCGAGTAATGAACCATTTTCGACACAATTGTATCAGAAAGCAATAATGCTTCGAAACGCTTCATTTGGCCATCACTACTCACACTGTCAGGTGTGGTGGAGGTGAAAGGAGTGAGGACTCAGGTGCAGAGATAATGGGTTCTTTAATAATAATAACAAAACAAAAATACAAACAAAACTACCCCGTAGGGGAAAACAAATTACTTGACTTGAAACAAGGGGTAACACACCAGGTACATACAACAACGAAACAGCACAGGACTGCAAACACAGGGAGAATAAATAGGGAGACCAATCAAAGGAGGTAACGAGGGAGGACAGGTGGGGCAAATGAATCAATCAGGTAATGAGGGAGGACAGGTGGGGCAAACAAATCAATAATCAGGTAACAAGATGGGAGGGGCTAGACAATCAACAGGATGGGAGGGGCTAGACAATCAACAGGAGAGCACATGGCACAAGGAAACATACATGACAAGCCATGTGCTCACACCAAACGTGACTTGAACACAAGCACATGGCCAGTAAAACCAATCGCAGCCATGTGCTCACACAAAACGAGACATGAACACGCAGCTAATGAAAACACTCATAAGCCACGTGTTCACACAAAACATGAAAACATGAAAGCACACAGCTAGTGTAAAACACAAGCTGTGTGCTACACAGCACAAGACACGAAAGCACATGAAACAAGGCACAGACAAGATAAAACAGGTGTGTCACGGCTCTGTCACAAAACCAAGAGATAGACTAGACAGAAGTGACAGAACCCTGACACACACATGCTGTGTAACACGAGAATGTCAATGTCACCTTTATTTATATAGCACTATTCAAACAACACAAGTTGACCAATGTGCTTTATATTCTCACTGAAAAATAGAAAGAGAAACATACTACAATAGTAATAGAATAAAAAAATAAAATAAAAACATTTAAGACGAATAAGCCATGGCAAACAGATATGTCTTAAGTTGTACTTTAAAAACATGTACAGAGTCAGCATCCTTAACATATGATGGCAAACTATTCCAAAGTCTTGGCACTACTACTGCAAAAGCCCGATCCCCTTTCTGGCTTAACTTAGTCCGTGGAATTTTCACCAACTTTTGAGTTGATGATCTCAAGGTTCTTCCTGATTGATACTCTATTAACAGAGCTGATAAATAAGTAGGTGTAAGGTCATGGAGTGATTTATACACCAATAAAAGAAGTTTAAAATCAATTCGATATTGTACAGGAAGCCAATGTAGAGCGATCAAAGATGGAGTGATGTGTTCTCGTTTTTTAATATTCAATAATAATCTCGCTGCCGCATTTTGGACCTTTTGCAGCTGTAAAATAGAAGCTTGACTAATACCCTTATGTAAAGAGTACTGATATATAGCAGGGAAATATATTCCTCAGAGAATGAACCTCATTGGTTCTTTTGGATACTCAAAAAGTGCTGCATAACACAAGAATGAACATCACTGGTTCTCGAGGAAGCTCAAACGTGCTGCGTAACACCAGTGTGTTGCTTTTTCGAACCACAATTGTTTCGATTGATTCGTATTTTCGAAGAAGCCAAGTTTCTCCCAACACCACCTCCAGTGCGAAATCCACTAATATGTGATTTTATGTATGTTTAATAAGGGTGGAAAAGAACAAGGAATTACTTTATTCTTATGAACCAATGGAATCACCCAGTTGCATAAACTCCCACTCATACAAGTCTGGAGAATCATGACTGTTAACGAAGAGGGAGGGATTATCATTAATTTGCCCAAATCTGCAGAGTACAAAAAGACCAAAGGGCAGCATCTCAACAGTGTGACTAGCTGTTGAACAATGGCAGGAAGTTGGTATGCTGTTCAGTCTCTGGCACTTTGTGTCTGGTTTGGTGTTTTCTGTCATGCTGTTCCAAAGTGGAGTAATCTTCCCCAGAATCCTCAAACTCTGATGTTCCAGCAAACTGACCAGCGGTTTCAACAACCAGTTCAACAGCAAGCTAGTCAACAGTTTTCTCCGCAGTTTCCTCAGTCAGTTCAACAACAAGCTAGTCAACAGTTTCCTCAGCAGTTTCAGCCTAAGCAGCCAGTGGCACAGGCAGAGCCCCTTGACAAGTGTACTGTAGCTGATTATGAGCAGATCCAATGTGGACCACCTGGTATCAGTGGTGCTGAGTGTGCAGCTATCAACTGCTGCTTTAACGGACAGCAGTGTTACTATGGGAAGGCAGGTAAGAGTGTTGAGTCAATGTAAAGGTGTTCATGTTAAACTGATCTTCAGCAATAACCTGCTCTTGTACCTTGTTTCAGTGACTGTCCAGTGTATAAGAGATGGTCAGTTTGTGGTAGTGGTGGCTAGAGACGTTACGCTGCCTCGATTGAGCCTGGATTCAGTCCGTCTCCTGGGTGGAAATGATCCAGCTTGCAGTCCTGTGGGATCCACACCTTTCTTTGCTATATATCAGTTCCCTGTCACTGCATGTGGCACAAGCATGATGGTGAGTAGCTGCTTGTGGTTTTGTTCTGCATGGCTTGGAATGGACTGGATTCCAATGGTTACTATTTGCAGGAGGACAGTGGATACGTGGTGTATGAAAACAGAATGACCTCCTCGTATGAAGTGGGTATGGGACCACTTGGTTCCATCACAAGGGACAGCCATTTTGAGTAAGTGATGCATGCTTTATCATAAATGTTAATCCTGGACAAATGCTACAAGCTCACTGTTTGTTGTCCAGGCTTCTCTTCCAGTGTAGGTACTCTGGTACTTCTGTGGAAGCTCTGGTTGTGGAGGTCAACACTGTTCCTCCACCTCCACCAGTAGCTGCTCCTGGACCCCTCAGAGTGGAGCTTAGACTGGCAAATGGTCAATGTGTCACCAAAGGCTGTGCAGAAGGTAAGTGTTTGTCCCAAGTATGCCTAAAGCCTTTCTAAAACTCCAGTTTGCAGAAGTTTCAAGTTGGACACTGTATTCTTCCTCAGGGGACGAGGCGTACACGTCCTACTACAGTGATGCTGATTATCCGGTCACAAAAGTCTTGCGGGAACCTGTGTATGTTGAGGTGCACATTTTGGAGAGGACCGACCCCAACATTGTCTTGATGCTGGGACATTGCTGGGCGACATCAACCCCTAGTCCACTCAGTCTACCCCAGTGGGACCTTCTGGTTGATGGGTAAGGCCAGTCTTTATCCATCTAGTGTGCAGTAAGGCGTTTCTGACTGCCTCTTTGCCTTTCAGATGCCCTTACCAGGATGATCGTTACCTGACCACATTGGTTCCAGTGGCTGGATCATCTGGTCTTCAGTTCCCAACCCACTACAAGCGCTTTGTTGTGAAGATGTTCACATTTGTAGATCCAGCATCACTGGCTCCTCTGCAGGAAACGGTACAGTACCCAGTGTGTCAGTTTTCCACTGTCTCTTGGTTCCTAATGCCAGCTTTGGTTCTCGTCTCAGGTCTTCATCCATTGCAGTACAGAGGTGTGCCATCCCTCTTCTGGCTCTTGTCAGCAAAGTTGCTCCAGGCAAAGTCAGTGCTTCCTGTTATTTTAAACTGTTTAATTTAGCTTGTGTTGTGGGAGTGTTAATTTCTTTTTCTTTTTTTCTTGCACTTTTAGGAAGGGACGTTCGTTTAAACACTACCACTTCTGGCCAAACTGTGGTTTCTAGTGGAGAAGTGAGACTGATTCTATGAGTATTTAATAAATGATATTAAACCTTGACCTTGTGTGACCACATTTTGTGCAACGCTACCAACATGATGTTCTTGTTTTATTTGGTATTTTGAAGACAACTGTAACTTCCAGACTTTTACAAATCTCCCTGGGCCTCTATGGGAGGTAGGTGGATCATAAAGCACCTGTCAACTTGTTCTCATTGGTTCTTGCTGTTGCTCAAATGTGTTGCATAAAACAAATTAACCTTGTTGGTTCTTGCTGAAGCTCAAACGTGCTGCGTAACACTAGAGCCCCTTTCACACAGTGCGTTGATCCTGGGAAATTGCCATAAGATTGCTAGAGTACCTTCTGTGTAAACGCAAACATGTCCTGGGACTGATGCTGGAATCAGTCCCGGAACGCGCCTTGTGTGAACAAAAGCCAGGACCAATGGTGTAAGGGCTGTGTCGTAGTGATGAAGCTGAGATAATTCGTCAGCTTAGTGCATAGGTCGGCAACCCGCGGCTCTAGAGCCGCATGCGGCTCTTAAGCGCCACTCTAGTGGCTCCCTGGAGCTTTTTTTTAAAAATTTGAAAATGGAAAAAGTATTTTTGGTTTTTATTTCTGTAGGAGGAAAAACATGACAAACATTCTTAAAGTTTTTCAACATTGTAAAAATGTGTATAATAAATATTTAATTTCAACATTTCTATCAACGAAGAATTTAGAACAAAATAGAAACTATTTACACGCCAGAATTTCTATTCGTAACATGTTTGCAGCGTTGAGTGATATAGCCAATCACAGACATATGTGTTGATTTCTTGAACCCAATGGCCAATCAGAAGCATTTAAGAGACTCCCCTCACCGCTCAAAACTGACTTTTTTGTTCAGAGCTGAATTCTGTATGCTGGCAAATCCTCTAATTATAATGAACAAAGTGTGGATATTATGAAAGATTCATTGTGCAGTCAGCTTCATTGATAATTGTCGTGTCTTTTGAATAATGACTCTGGATTCGAACTGTGTGAACGTGTTTAATTTACTTCCTTTAGGCAACGTTAAAAATACATAACAATTCACTGGCGCTTCCTCGTCGCACTTCCCGTGACATCATCTCCATTGCGCCAACCTCGAACACCATAGCAACAACACCACAATAATAACAGAGATGTGTGAGATCGCGATGAACTGTCAGCTTTTTAGGAATTATTAAGAGAGCGCACTTTGCGCGCATTCAGTCATGCCAAACCATGCACGCAGTAAACTGCTTGCTTTTAGGTTAAATTAACAGTGGTTTGTGTTTTAATGCTTTAATAACAAATAATTTATCAGGAGGATGTATGGTGGCGACACGTAGGCTAACTTGAAAGTATTTGGAGGTACAGAAAAAAAATGTCTATTTGCGGGCGGGAGCGGGACAAAACATAAATGTTGCGGGCGGGAGAAAGAAAGTTGAGAACGTCAGTTATAATGACCCACGCATTAAAAAATGGTCGGGTTAAAATCGGGCTCGGGCTCATAATTACGTTTAATGGGCCGGGCCGGGCTTGATTTTTTGGGCCCGATCTAAGCTCTAATTTGTAGCCAACTTATCATTTTGATAGTAGGGGGCTAATAAAGCTAATATAACACTTACAGCATGTGTTGCCTTCATTATAAGGCTTATATAAAGCTTTTAATTTTTTGCGGCTCCAGAATGATATTTTTTTTTGGTCCAATATGGCTCTTTCAACATTTTGAGTTGCCGACCCCTGGCTTAGTGGAACGGTATGTAATGCGCTAGTTTATGGTCGAATCAGAAAAAAAAAGCATGAGCGTTATTTCTTGAGAAATCGCAGATCATAAGCAAACTTAGACGCTGTGGAGATATTACACGTCACATCCTGACGTCACATGTCTTTACGGGGATGTGAACGCACTCACAAATTCTGGAAGATCACTGGCAGTGTGAATGAACCAAAATCAAACGATCCCGGGACACATTATCCGTATATTTTCCAGAATCTCTGTGTGAAAGGGGCTTAGAATGAACCTCACTGGTTCTTGCTGAAGCTCAAATGTGCTGCATAATACATGAGAATGAACCTTATTCGTTTTTGCTGAAGCTCAAACGTGCTGTATAACACTAGAATTAACCTCACTGGTTTTTGTTAAAGCTCACACTTAGTGATGTTAGGTCTGACACCGACGCTCCGAAGCTTGCTTCAAACTCGATCGGTCCTTGCAATGAACCACTGCTTCGGAGCTTGTATCAGTACGTCACTAGTCACGTGAAAATGACGTCTGAAGCAAACACACTGCTTCACTCCTGTAGTGAACCACCTGACTGCTTTGACAGCCCGATCCAGTGTTGACAGATTTGAAACCTGGCGGCTGTATTTCTTATAAAAGTGAAGCCAAACCATGGCAACACCGTGGGTTGTAGTAGTCAGTGTTTGAATTGGCGTTATTGTTGAGGAGATTGGATTTAATTTTTTATTATTAATTAGAGAACATATGAACATTGTTACATAAAAACATGCATCAAAGACAGAAACTTCAAAAACCCTCTGCTACATTATACAAGCACAACCAGTTACACAAGCACATCCTTTTCAACATACAAAAATATCAGTCCCACCAGTTAAGTTATAGAGTTCTGCTTCCTACAGCTAAACAAGATAAAGCTTTCACACATGATGCTGCCCTGCTAAAAAAACTATAGAAAACATTACAGAAATTCTATTGGATTTAATGGTTTACATTATGGAATTTTATTGGTTTTCATAGGAATTTTATTGGTTGTAATGGGAATTATAGTGGTCTCTGTGGGTCTCTACTGATATGTGTTGGGTTATATTGGTATAGGGGCATTAAATCCTAATGGAATATGTCCCAAACACACTACAAAAAAGAAATTCTTTTATTTTATACTTTTTATTTATTCTTTTATATTTTATTCTATTATCATTTTAATAGAAACCATTAGAATTTCTGTGATGGTTTCCAACTTTTTTTAAGCTGGTCTGATCTTCTGTCTTTGTCTAAAGAAATAATTACACACACACATTATGCTTAATGTTTTATTATCAAGGTGAACACATGAAATTCATCAGTATCTGTAAAATTCACCTACATAAATGAGTTTCACAGCACTAACACTGTTTCAGCTTTGATCGCCTCGGTAAACACGTCATACACGGGGCGTTAACATAAGCCTACTGGCATTTTATGGTTGTCAGCTTTGTTGCATTACATTTACTTCACCAGGAGATGGTGCTGCAATTTCTCTCTGAATGAAGCTTCGAGTAATGAACCATTTTCGACACAATTGTATCAGAAAGCAATAATGCTTCGAAACGCTTCATTTGGCCATCACTACTCACACTGTCAGGTGTGGTGGAGGTGAAAGGAGTGAGGACTCAGGTGCAGAGATAATGGGTTCTTTAATAATAAAACAAAAATACCCCGTAGGGGAAAACAAATTACTTGACTTGAAACAAGGGGTAACACACCAGGTACATACAACAACAAAACAGCACAGGACTGCAAACACAGGGAGAATAAATAGGGAGACCAATCAAAGGAGGTAACGAGGGAGGACAGGTGGGGCAAATGAATCAATCAGGTAATGAGGGAGGACAGGTGGGGCAAACAAATCAATAATCAGGTAACAAGATGGGAGGGGCTAGACAATCAACAGGAGAGCACATGGCACAAGGAAACATACATGACAAGCCATGTGCTCACACCAAACGTGACTTGAACACAAGCACATGGCCAGTAAAACCAATCGCAGCCATGTGCTCACACAAAACGAGACATGAACACGCAGCTAATGAAAACACTCATAAGCCACGTGTTCACACAAAACATGACAACATGAAAGCACACAGCTAGTGTAAAACACAAGCTGTGTGCTACACAGCACAAGACACGAAAGCACATGAAACAAGGGAAAGACAAGATAAAACAGGTGTGTCACGGCTCTGTCACAAAACCAAGAGATAGACTAGACAGAAGTGACAGAACCCTGACACACACATGCTGTGTAACACGAGAATGTCAATGTCACCTTTATTTATATAGCACTATTCAAACAACACAAGTTGACCAATGTGCTTTACATTCTCACTGAAAAATAGAAAGAGAAACATACTACAATAGTAATAGAATAAAAAAATAAAATAAAAACATTTAAGACGAATAAGCCATGGCAAACAGACATGTCTTAAGTTGTACTTTAAAAACATGTACAGAGTCAGCATCCTTAACATATGATGGCAAACTATTCCAAAGTCTTGGCACTACTACTGCAAAAGCCCGATCCCCTTTCTGGCTTAACTTAGTCCGTGGAATTTTCACCAACTTTTGAGTTGATGATCTCAAGGTTCTTCCTGATTGATACTCTATTAACAGAGCTGATAAATAAGTAGGTGTAAGGTCATGGAGTGATTTATACACCAATAAAAGAAGTTTAAAATCAATTCGATATTGTACAGGAAGCCAATGTAGAGCGATCAAAGATGGAGTGATGTGTTCTCGTTTTTTAATATTCAATAATAATCTCGCTGCCGCATTTTGGACCTTTTGCAGCCGTAAAATAGAAGCTTGACTAATACCCTTATGTAAAGAGTACTGATATATAGCAGGGAAATATATTCCTCAGAGAATGAACCTCATTGGTTCTTTTGGATACTCAAAAAGTGCTGCATAACACAAGAATGAACATCACTGGTTCTCGAGGAAGCTCAAACGTGCTGCGTAACACCAGTGTGTTGCTTTTTCGAACCACAATTGGTTCGATTGATTTGTATTTTCGAAAAAGCCAAGTTTCTCCCAACACCACCTCCAGTGCGAAATCCACTAATATGTGATTTTATGTATGTTTAATAAGGGTGGAAAAGAACAAGGAATAACTTAATTCTTGTGAACCAATGGAATCACCCAGTTGCATAAACTCCCACTCATACAAGTCTGGAGAATCATGACTGTTAACGAAGAGGGAGGGATTATCATTAATTTGCCCAAATCTGTAGAGTACAAAAAGACCAAAGGGCAGCATCTCAACAGTGTGACTAGCTGTTGAACAATGGCAGGAAGTTGGTATGCTGTTCAGTCTCTGGCACTTTGTGTCTGGTTCGGTGTTTTCTGTCATGCTGTTCCAAAGTGGAGTAATCTTCCCCAGAATCCTCAAACTCTGATGTTCCAGCAAACTGACCAGCGGTTTCAACAACCAGTTCAACAGCAAGCTAGTCAACAGTTTTCTCCGCAGTTTCCTCAGTCAGTTCAACAACAAGCTAGTCAACGGTTTCCTCAGTCAGTTCAACAAGCTAGTCAACGGTTTCCCCAGCCAGTTCAACAAGCTAGTCAACAGTTTCCTCAGTCAGTTCAACAGCAAGCTAGTCAACAGTTTCCTCAGCAGTTTCAGCCTAAGCAGCCAGTGGCACAGGCAGAGCCCCTTGACAAGTGTACTGTAGCTGATTATGAGCAGATCCAATGTGGACCACCTGGTATCAGTGGTGCTGAGTGTGCAGCTATCAACTGCTGCTTTAACGGACAGCAGTGTTACTATGGGAAGGCAGGTAAGAGTGTTGAGTCAATGTAAAGGTGTTCATGTTAAACTGATCTTCAGCAATAACCTGCTCTTGTACCTTGTTTCAGTGACTGTCCAGTGTATAAGAGATGGTCAGTTTGTGGTAGTGGTGGCTAGAGACGTTACGCTGCCTCGATTGAGCCTGGATTCAGTCCGTCTCCTAGGTGGAAATGATCCAGCTTGCAGTCCTGTGGGATCCACACCTTTCTTTGCTATATATCAGTTCCCTGTCACTGCATGTGGCACAAGCATGATGGTGAGTAGCTGCTTGTGGTTTTGTTCTGCATGGCTTGGAATGGACTGGATGCCAATGGTTACTATTTGCAGGAGGACAGTGGATACGTGGTGTATGAAAACAGAATGACCTCCTCGTATGAAGTGGGTATGGGACCACTTGGTTCCATCACAAGGGACAGCCATTTTGAGTAAGTGATGCATGCTTTATCATAAATGTTAATCCTGGACAAATGCTACAAGCTCACTGTTTGTTGTCCAGGCTTCTCTTCCAGTGTAGGTACTCTGGTACGTCTGTGGAAGCTCTGGTTGTGGAGGTCAACACTGTTCCTCCACCTCCACCAGTAGCTGCTCCTGGACCCCTCAGAGTGGAGCTTAGACTGGCAAATGGTCAATGTGTCACCAAAGGCTGTGCAGAAGGTAAGTGTTTGTCCCAAGTATGCCTAAAGCCTTTCTAAAACTCCAGCTGCAGAAGTTTCAAGTTAAACACTGTATTCTTCCTCAGGGGACGAGGCGTACACGTCCTACTACAGTGATGCTGATTATCCGGTCACAAAAGTCTTGCGGGAACCTGTGTATGTTGAGGTGCACATTTTGGAGAGGACTGACCCCAACATTGTCTTGATGCTGGGACATTGCTGGGCGACATCAACCCCTAGTCCACTCAGTCTACCTCAGTGGGACCTTCTGGTTGATGGGTAAGTAAGGCCAGTCTTTATCCATCTAGTGTGCAGTAAGGTGTTTGACTGCCTCTTTGCCTTTCAGATGCCCTTTCCAGGATGATCGTTACCTGACCACATTGGTTCCAGTGGCTGGATCATCTGGTCTTCAGTTCCCAACCCACTACAAGCGCTTTGTTGTGAAGATGTTCACATTTGTAGATCCAGCATCACTGGCTCCTCTGCAGGAAACGGTACAGTACCCAGTGTGTCAGTTTTCCACTGTCTCTTGGTTCCTAATGCCAGCTTTGGTTCTCGTCTCAGGTCTTCATCCATTGCAGTACAGAGGTGTGCCATCCCTCTTCTGGCTCTTGTCAGCAAAGTTGCTCCAGGCAAAGTCAGTGCTTCCTGTTATTTAAACTGTTTAATTTAGCTTGTGTTGTGGGAGTGTTAATTTTTATTTGTTTGTTTTCTTGCACTTTTAGGAAGGGATGTTCGTGTAAACGCTACCACTTCTGGCCAAACTGTGGTTTCTAGTGGAGAAGTGAGACTGATTCTATGAGTATTTAATAAATGATATTAAACCTTGACCTTGTCTGGCCACGTTTTGTGCAATGCTACCAACATGAAATTGTTCTTGTTTTATTTGGTATGTTGAGGACAGCTGTAACTTCCAGACTTCTACAATTCTCCCTGGGCCTCTATGGGAGGCAGGTGGATCATAAAGCACCTGTCAACTTGTTTTCATTGGTTCTTGCTGTAGCTCAAATGTGCTGCGTAACACTAGAGCCCCTTTCACACAGTGCGTTGATCCTGGGAAATTGACATAAAATTGCTAGAGTACCTTCTGTCTGAACGCAAACACGTCCTGGGACTGATGCCGGAATCAGCTTAGTGCATAGACCCGCGGCTCTAGAGCTGCATGTGCCTCTTAAGCGCTGCCCTAGTGGCTCCCTGGAGCTTTTTCAAAAATTTGAAAATGGACAATATTTGTTTTTAATATTATTTCTGTAGGAGGAAAAACATAACAAACATTCTTAAAGTTTTTCAATGTTGTAAAAATGTGTATAATAAATATTTAATTTCAACATTTGTCAACGAAGAATTTATGTCATAGACTGACACACACGTGTCTGTCAGATCGGCATGATGCCAGACCGGTGGCTAACAAACAAACCGGCGGGTGTGTCATGGATCCCAACGGGAAAAAGAGAAATATAGCTGAGCACTCCCAACGCAATAGTGCGGCGCGGGACTAGATTTGATGGCTGAGCGCGTGTGGTAATGCACTCACTCTACTAAAACAAAATAGAAAGGATTTACAGGCCAATCACAGACATGTGTTGATTTCTTGAACGCAATGGCCAATCAGAAGCATTTAAGAGACTCCCCTCACCGCTCAAAACTGACTTTTTTGTTCAGTGCTGTGTAGCGATTATACGCACGTATAAATATAATTAATAATTATTCATAACGGATTATGATCAATTAATAATTGAATTATTTTCGGAATTTACTGTAGCAAAATCAATAGTATGATCAGTTTATCAGTTCATCCAATGAACGGAAAGCATAAACAATTATTAATTCTAGGAAATATAATATCTTCTTGGCCAAGAAAGACTAATTCCCAGTTAACAGCTAAATTAAGAAATAAATCAAGGGTCAAAGCATAGGTAACAGATCGAAGTTCAAGACAATAAATCTGTAAGCACATAACACAAGTAATGCTTCTCTTTTCAAATACAAACAATACTTTATTGATTATAAGCCTATGACTAACACACATAAAACTAATATAACACAAACACACGCACACGCATTCATACAAGTTGAAGAAAGACAGAGAGTGAGGAAGAATGAGTTTTAGGAGTTAGATGGTGAGATCCCAAGTTTCTATATGCACTTAAAAGACATGACCTGAACGAACCATCAATAATTAATTTCACCCTTTTATCGTTTCTTAGGCGGGTAATTCAATTTGATATTAAAATCACCAGTTCAGTTAAAAGTCTGGAGGTACTTGCTTGTCCTTGCTTTGGGGTTCCCTTTTGTCGTGAAGGGGGTTCCCCGGTCCGTTGCTTGGCTGATCTTCTCGTGTGCCTGGATAGATCTTGGACAGCCAGTCACGTGGTGTGTTGGCGCGGATGAATGAAAGTCTTTGAAGTTGAAAGCTGGTTTTGCAGTTGAAACGTTAAAACGAAACTTTGCAGCAACACTTAACTTAGAACCGAGACTTTTAACGGAAAAGAAAAGAAACTAAGGAAAGAAACAAAAGTGTGACGAGATGGCTTGAATTAAATCTGTTTTAACCCATATCTTGATTTGGGTCATTTGTCTCTGCGTCTACATGGTTACTATAACCATCGTCGGCTCCACCCGGCGTCGGGCATCACAAGAGAGACATCACAAGAGAGCAGAGGGCAAGAGAGTCACAAGAGCAAGAGCAGATTCTGTGTTCGGGTCGATTTTAAACTCAAAATGTTTGTCCCGCCTCCTGGAGGAATTTGGAATTCGGACAATAATATACTATATGGTTATTTGAGAGGGGGGTCTTTTCTATCCCCCCCCCCCTTCTCTCATCGTGAATCATGTGCTATCTGTGGTCTGCTTAGTCATCAGCTTGAACATAGGATTCAGTTTAGACATAATTTCCATTTTAAGAACATAAACATTTTTACACAGATTTCAATCAAGCCATCTTTTGAATTAAACACATACGAGCATAATGATAGGAAACACGACACTTTCATTCCAGTATCTCTAATATTTAAAACAATTACATGACTTAGATGTGATCTAAGCAGAATAGACACATACAGGGGTTGTAAACACAATATATAATTGTTATGTTACATGATTTTGATTCTGGGTCAGTCAATAATTGTTCTGGGATAAGTTTTATTGGTATTGGAGAATTGGAGGAAAGTCCTTATTTGTGTGTGTAAAGTTTCTGGGGTTTAAGAAAGATATTCCAGTCTGAGATAATGATAGTTCCTGCTGAAGTCTGTTCTTGTTCAACATATCATGAGACCTTGGTTCTTAAAGAAAGGCTAGTCTGTTTAGTCGCAGGGGTCAGGTGACTTCTTGTTAGGGCCTCTTGTTTCACCATTTCTGAACAGATCTGTTCTTGCCAAATTATAAAACATTGACAACGTCCTTCCTTTAGTTAAACAACAAAAGGTCTTCTTGGCTCATAGCCTCGGGTGATCTGGAATACGCAGCCCCTTGTGTTTGATTATGTACGAACCCTTCACTCGTGTGGGTTGCATTCTCGTTGTCGCTACAGCTGAATTCTCTATGCTGGCAAATCCTCTAATTATAACAAACAAATTGTGGATATTATGAAAGATTCATTGTGCAGTCAGCTTCATTGATAATAATAGAGATGTGTGAGATCGCGATGAACTTTCAGCTTTTTAGGAATTAAGAGAGTGCACTTTGCGCGCATTCAGTCATGCCAAACCATGCATTGCTTTTGTTAAATTAACAGTGGTTTGTGTTTTAATGCTTTAATAACAAATAATTTATCAGGAGGATGTATGGTGGCGACACGTAGGCTAACTTGAAAGTATTTGGAGGTACAGAAAAAAGTCGTATTTGCGGGCGGGAGCGGGACAAAAAATAAATGTTGCGGGCGGGAGAAAGAAAGTTGAGAACGTCAGTTATAACGACCCACGCATTAAAAAATGTTCGGGTTAAAATTGGGCTCGAGCTCATAATTACGTTTAATGGGCCGGGCCGGGCCGGGCTTGATTTTTTTGGGCCCGATCTAAGCTCTAATTTGTAGCCTACTTATCATTTTGATAGTAGGGGGCTAATAAAGCTAATATAACACTTACAGCATGTGTTGCCTTCATTATAAGGCTTATATAAAGCTTTAAATTTTTTGCGGCTCCAGGCGAAATTTTTATTTTTATTTTTTGGTCCAATATGGCTCTTTCAACATTTTGGGTTGCCGACCCCTGGCTTAGCGGAACAGTATGCAATGCGCTAGTTTATGGTCGAATCAGAAAAAAAAAAGCATGAGTGTTATTTCTTGAGAAATCGCAGATCATAAGCAAACTTAGACGCTGTGGAGATATTACACGTCACATCCTGACGTCACATGTCTTTATGGGGATGTAAACGCACTCACAAATCCAGGAAGATCACTGGCAGTTGGAATGAACCAAAATCAAACGATCCCGGGACACATTATCCGTATATTTTCCAGAATCTCTGTGTGAAAGAGGCTTAGAATGAACCTCACTGGTTCTTGCTGAAGCTCAAATGTGCTGCATAATACATGAGAATGAACCTTATTCGTTTTTGCTGAAGCTCAAACGTGCTGTATAACACTAGAATTAACCTCACTGGTTTTTATTAAAGCTCACACATGCTGTGTAACACGAGAATGTCAATGTCAATGTCACCTTTATTTATATAGCACTATTCAAACAACACAAGTTGACCAATGTGCTTTACATTCTCACTGAAAAATAGAAAGAGAAACATACTACACTAGTAATAGAATTAAAAAAAATACATTTAAGACGAATAAGCCATGGCAAACAGATATGTCTTAAGTTGTACTTTAAAAACATGTACAGAGTCAGCATCCCTAACATATGATGGCAAACTATTCCAAAGTCTTGGCGCTACTACTGCAAAAGCCCGATCCCCTTTCTGGCTTAACTTAGTCCGTGGAATTTTCAGCAACTTTTGAGTTGATGATCTCAAGGTTCTTCCTGATTGATACTCTATTAACAGAGCTGATAAATAAGTCGGTGTAAGGTCATGGAGTGATTTATACACCAATAAAAGAAGTTTAAAATCAATTTTATATTGTACTGGAAGCCAATGTAGAGCGATCAAAGATGGAGTGATGTGTTCTCGTTTTTTAATATTCAATAATAATCTTGCTGCCGCATTTTGGACCTTTTGCAGCCGTAAAATAGAAGCTTGAGTAATACCCTTATATAAAGAGTACTGATATATAGCAGGGAAATATATTCCTCAGAGAATGAACCTCATTGGTTCTTTTGGATACTCAAAAAGTGCTGCATAACACAAGAATGAACATCACTGGTTCTCGAGGAAGCTCAAACGTGCTGCGTAACACCAGTGTGTTGCTTTTTCGAACCACAATTGGTTCGATTGATTTGTATTTTCGAAAAAGCCAAGTTTCTCCCAACACCACCTCCAGTGCGAAATCCACTAATATGTGATTTTATGTATGTTTAATAAGGGTGGAAAAGAACAAGGAATAACTTTATTCTTGTGAACCAATGGAATCACCCAGTTGCATAAACTCCCACTCATACAAGTCTGGAGAATCATGACTGTTAACGAAGAGGGAGGGATTATCATTAATTTGCCCAAATCTGTAGAGTACAAAAAGACCAAAGGGCAGCATCTCAACAGTGTGACTAGCTGTTGAACAATGGCAGGAAGTTGGTATGCTGTTCAGTCTCTGGCACTTTGTGTCTGGTTCGGTGTTTTCTGTCATGCTGTTCCAAAGTGGAGTAATCTTCCCCAGAATCCTCAAACTCTGATGTTCCAGCAAACTGACCAGCGGTTTCAACAGCAAGCTAGTCAACAGTTTTCTCCGCAGTTTCCTCAGTCAGTTCAACAGCAAGCTAGTCAACGGTTTCCTCAGCCAGTTCAACAAGCTAGTCAACAGTTTCCCCAGTCGATTCAACAGCAAGCTAGTCAACGGTTTCCTCAGTCAGGTCAACAGCAAGCTAGTCAACAGTTTCCTCAGCAGTTTCAGCCTAAGCAGCCAGTGGCACAGGCAGAGCCCCTTGACAAATGTACTGTAGCTGATTATGAGCAGATCCAATGTGGACCACCTGGTATCAGTGGTGCTGAGTGTGCAGCTATCAATTGCTGCTTTAACGGTCAGCAGTGTTACTATGGGAAGGCAGGTAAGAGTGTTGAGTCAATGTATCCACACCTTTCTTTGCTATATATCAGTTCCCTGTCACTGCATGTGGCACAAGCATGATGGTGAGTAGCTGCTTGTGGTTTTGTTCTGCATGGCTTGGAATGGACTGGATTCCAATGGTTACTATTTGCAGGAGGACAGTGGATACGTGGTGTATGAAAACAGAATGACCTCCTCGTATGAAGTGGGTATGGGACCACTTGGTTCCATCACAAGGGACAGCCATTTTGAGTAAGTGATGCATGCTTTATCATAAATGTTAATCCTGGACAAATGCTACCAGCTCACTGTTTGCTGTCCAGGGTTCTCTTCCAGTGTAGGTACTCTGGTACTTCTGTGGAAGCTCTGGTTATGGAGGTCAACACTGTTCCTCCACCTCCACCAGTAGCTGCTCCTGGACCCCTCAGAGTGGAGCTTAGACTGGTGACACATTGACCATTTGCCAAAGGCTGTGCAGAAGGTAAGTGTTTGTCCCAAGTATGCCTAAAGCCTTTCTAAAACTCCAGTTTGCAGAAGTTTCAAGTTGGACACTGTATTCTTCCTCAGGGGACGAGGCGTACACGTCCTACTACAGTGATGCTGATTATCCGGTCACAAAAGTCTTGCGGGAACCTGTGTATGTTGAGGTGCACATTTTGGAGAGGACCGACCCCAACATTGTCTTGATGCTGGGACATTGCTGGGCGACATCAGCCCCTAGTCCACTCAGTCTACCCCAGTGGGACCTTCTGGTTGATGGGTGAGTAAGGCCAAGTCTTTATCCATCTAGTGTGCAGTAAGGCGTTTCTGACTGCCTCTTTGCCTTTCAGATGCCCTTACCAGGATGATCGTTACCTGACCACATTGGTTCCAGTGGCTGGATCATCTGGTCTTCAGTTCCCAACCCACTACAAGCGCTTTGTTGTGAAGATGTTCACATTTGTAGATCCAGCATCACTGGCTCCACTGCAGGAAACGGTACAGTACCCAGTGTGTCAGTTTTCCACTGTCTCTTGGTTCCTAATGCCAGCTTTGGTTCTCGTCTCAGGTCTTCATCCATTGCAGTACAGAGGTGTGCCATCCCTCTTCTGGCTCTTGTCAGCAAAGTTGCTACAGGCAAAGTCAGTGCTTCCTGTTATTTTAAACTGTTTAATTTAGCTTGTGTTGTGGGAGTGTTAATTTTTGCTTGTTTTCTTGCACTTTTAGGAAGGGATGTTCGTTTAAACACTACCACTTCTGGCCAAACTGTGGTTTCTATTGGAGAAGTGAGACTGATTCTATGAGTATTTAATAAATTATATTAAACCTTGACCTTGTGTGACCACATTTTGTGCAACGCTACCAACATGAAATTGTTCTTGTTTTATTTGGTATTGAGGACAACTAACTTCCAGACTTTTACAAATCTCCCTGGGCCTCTATGGGAGGCAGGTGGATCATAAAGCACCTGTCAACTTGTTCTCATTGGTTCTTGCTGTAGCTCAAATGTGTTGCATAAAACAAAAGAACCTCGTTGTTTTTTTCCGAAGCTCAAACGTGCTGTGTAACACACTAGAATGAACCTCGTTGGTACTTGCCGAAGCTCAAACGTGCTGTGTAACACACTAGAATGAACCTCGTTGGTTCTTGCCGAAGCTCAAATGTACTGCGTAACACTAGAGCCCCTTTCACACAGTGCATTGATCGTGGGAAATTGCCATAAGATTGCTAGAGTACCTTCTGTGTGAACGCAAACACATCCTGGGACTGATGTCGTAATCAGTACCGGAATGTGACTTGTGTAAACAAAAGCCAGGACCAATGGTGTAAGGGCTGTGTCAAAGTGATGAAGCTAATGCTGGGTACACACCAAAAGATTTTTTACATCTTATAAGATTTTCAAAATGTGATAGACACAAACATGAGGACAAAAATCCTAGATTTAAGTGTTTTGCTCCTATAGTTTGTGGTGTGCCACGATGTGACAAAGACAGCACACCACACACGAACAGATTTTTAACCAGAGTCTCGACTGTGAACAAAAGAAATCTCAAATCTCGCGAGACTTCAGAATAAGCTTGGTGGACGATATGCAGGAAGAAATTGCGATGATAGTGTTTGGAATGATTTTCACAGAAAAACATTCGTACTGTTGCCACAAATCAACAAGCTGATCCTCCTCTGCTGTCCACATCAATTTAACTTTTTGCAACGCCATGACTGCGTTTGTTATGCTTCCATCTTCCATCATCTCGCTTTCTGATTGGATATTGTTTCGTTTCACGTGATAATCTCCAGAGCGTCCGCACGTTTGTCATCGGGGTTCCCCCCACACATCCGGATTTCTGATCGTAAATATTCAACATGTTGAATATTTACGATTCGCGATCGGGGCGGCTCCGACGTTCTTCCGAGCAGGTTCGGACACTCTTAACACACCTCACACCAAGGGAAAATCTGATAAGATAATCTGTAGAACCATCAAGATAATCGGGACATAGCTAGGATTGTCGGAAGGGGGAAAATCGGCCCAAAATCAGCCCGATTATCTTTTGGTGTGTACCCAGCATTAGATAATTCGTCAGCTTAGCGGCACAGTATGCAATGCGCTACTTTATGGTTGAATCAGAAAAAAAAAAGCATGAGTGTTATTTCTTGAGAGAAATTGCAGATCATAAGCAAACTTAGACGCTGTAGAGATATTACACGTCACATCCTGACGTCACATGTCTTTATGGGGATGTGTGAACACACTCACAAATTCCGGAAGATCACTGGCAGTGTGAATGAACCAAAATCAAACGATCCCGGGACACATTATCCATATATTTTCCAGAATCTCTGTGTGAAAGGGGCTTAGAATGAACCTTATTCGTTTTTGCTGAAGCTCAAACGTGCTGCATAATACATGAGAATGAACCGAATTCGTTTTTGCTGAAGCTCAAACGTGCTGTATAACACTAGAATTAACCTCACTGGTTTTTGTTAAAGCTCACACATGCTGTGTAACACGAGAATGAACCTCATTGGTTCTTTTGGATACTCAAAAAGGGCTGCATAACAAGAATGAACATCACTGGTTCTCGAGGAAGCTCAAACGTGCTGCGTAACACCAGTGTGTTGCTTTTTCGAACCACAATTGTTTCGATTGATTCGTATTTTCGAAGAAGCCAAGTTTCTCCCAACACCACCTCCAGTGCGAAATCCACTAATATGTGATTTTATGTATGTTTAATAAGGGTGGAAAAGAACAAGGAATAACTTTATTCTTGTGAACCAATGGAATCACCCAGTTGCATAAACTCCCACTCATACAAGTCTGGAGAATCATGACTGTTAACGAAGAGGGAGGGATTATCATTTATTTCCCCAAATCTGTAGAGTACAAAAAGACCAAAGGGCAGCATCTCAACAGTGTGACTAGCTGTTGAACAATGGCAGGAAGTTGGTATGCTGTTCAGTCTTTGGCACTTTGTGTCTGGTTTGGTGTTTTCTGTCATGCTGTTCCAAAGTGGAGTAATCTTCCCCAGAATCCTCAAACTTTGATGTTCCAGCAAACTGACCAGCGGTTTCAGCAACCATTTCAACAGCAAGCTAGTCAACAGTTTCCCCAGTCGATTCAACAGCAATCTAGTCAACGATTTCCTCAGCCAGCTCAACAAGCTAGTCAACCGTTTCCTCCGCAGTTTCCTCAGTCAGTTCAACAGCAAGCTAGTCAACAGTTTCCTCAGCAGTTTCAGCCTAAGCAGCCAGTGGCACAGGCAGAGCCCCTTGACAAATGTACTGTAGCTGATTATGAGCAGATCCAATGTGGACCACCTGGTATCAGTGGTGCTGAGTGTGCAGCTATCAACTGCTGCTTTAACGGTCAGCAGTGTTACTATGGGAAGGCAGGTAAGAGTGTTGAGTCAATGTAAAGGTGTTCATGTTAAACTGATCTTCAGCAATAACCTGCTCTTGTACCTTGTTTCAGTGACTGTCCAGTGTATAAGAGATGGTCAGTTTGTGGTAGTGGTGGCTAGAGACGTTACGCTGCCTCGATTGAGCCTGGATTCAGTCCGTCTCCTGGGTGGAAATGATCCAGCTTGCAGTCCTGTGGGATCCACACCTTTCTTTGCTATATATCAGTTCCCTGTCACTGCATGTGGCACAAGCATGATGGTGAGTAGCTGCTTGTGGTTTTGTTCTGCATGGCTTGGAATGGACTGGATTCCAATGGTTACTATTTGCAGGAGGACAGTGGATACGTGGTGTATGAAAACAGAATGACCTCCTCGTATGAAGTGGGTATGGGACCACTTGGTTCCATCACAAGGGACAGCCATTTTGAGTAAGTGATGCATGCTTTATCATAAATGTTAATCCTGGACAAATGCTACAAGCTCACTGTTTGTTGTCCAGGCTTCTCTTCCAGTGTAGGTACTCTGGTACTTCTGTGGAAGCTCTGGTTGTGGAGGTCAACACTGTTCCTCCACCTCCACCAGTAGCTGCTCCTGGACCCCTCAGAGTGGAGCTTAGACTGGCAAATGGTCAATGTGTCACCAAAGGCTGTGCAGAAGGTAAGTGTTTGTCCCAAGTATGCCTAAAGCCTTTCTAAAACTCCAGCTGCAGAAGTTTCAAGTTAAACACTGTATTCTTCCTCAGGGGACGAGGCGTACACGTCCTACTACAGTGATGCTGATTATCCGGTCACAAAAGTCTTGCGGGAACCTGTGTATGTTGAGGTGCACATTTTGGAGAGGACCGACCCCAACATTGTCTTGATGCTGGGACATTGCTGGACGACATCAACCCCTAGTCCACTCAGTCTACCCCAGTGGGACCTTCTGGTTGATGGGTAAGTAAGGCCAGTCTTTATCCATCTAGTGTGCAGTAAGGTGTTTGACTGCCTCTTTGCCTTTCAGATGCCCTTTCCAGGATGATCGTTACCTGACCACATTGGTTCCAGTGGCTGGATCATCTGGTCTTCAGTTCCCAACCCACTACAAGCGCTTTGTTGTGAAGATGTTCACATTTGTAGATCCAGCATCACTGGCTCCTCTGCAGGAAACGGTACAGTACCCAGTGTGTCAGTTTTCCACTGTCTCTTGGTTCCTAATGCCAGCTTTGGTTCTCGTCTCAGGTCTTCATCCATTGCAGTACAGAGGTGTGCCATCCGTCTTCTGGCTCTTGTCAGCAAAGTTGCTCCAGGCAAAGTCAGTGCTTCCTGTTATTTAAACTGTTTAATTTAGCTTGTGTTGTGGGAGTGTTAATTTTTATTTGTTTGTTCTTGCACTTTTAGGAAGGGATGTTCGTGTAAACGCTACCACTTCTGGCCAAACTGTGGTTTCTAGTGGAGAAGTGAGACTGATTCTATGAGTATTTAATAAATGATATTAAACCTTGACCTTGTCTGGCCACGTTTTGTGCAGTGCTACCAACATGAAATTGTTCTTGTTTTATTTGGTATGTTGAGGACAGCTGTAACTTCCAGACTTCTACAATTCTCCCTGGGCCTCTATGGGAGGCAGGTGGATCATAAAGTACCTGTCAACTTGTTTTCATTGGTTCTTGCTGTAGCTCAAATGTGCTGCGTAACACTAGAGCCCCTTTCACACAGTGCGTTGATCCTGGGAAATTGCCATAAAATTGCTAGAGTACCTTCTGTGTGAACGCAAACACATCCTGGGACTGATGCCGTAATCAGTACCGGAATGTGACTTGTGTAAACAAAAGTCAGGACCAATGGTGTAAGGGCTGTGTCGAAGTGATGAAGCTAATGCTGGGTACACACCAAAAGATTTTTTACATCTTATAAGATTTTCAAAATGTGATAGACAAACATGAGGACAAAAATCCTAGATTTAAGTGTTTTGCTCCTATAGTTTGTGGTGTGCCACGATGTGACAAAGACAGCACACCACACACGAACAGATTTTTAACCAGAGTCTCGACTGTGAACAAAAGAAATCTCAAATCTCGCGAGACTTCAGAATAAGCTTGGCGGACGATATGCAGGAAGAAATTGCGATGATAGTGTTTGGAATGATTTTCACAGAAAAACATTCGTACTGTTGCCACAAATCAACAAGCTGATCCTCCTCTGCTGTCCACATCAATTTAACTTTTTGCAACGCCATGACTGCGTTTGTTATGCTTCCATCTTCCATCATCTCGCTTTCTGATTGGATATTGTTTCGTTTCACGTGATAATCTCCAGAGCGTCCGCACGTTTGTCATCGGGGTTCCCCCCACACATCCGGATTTCTGATCGTAAATATTCAACATGTTGAATATTTACGATTCGCGATCGGGGCGGCTCCGACGTACTTCCGAGAAGGTTCGGACACTCTTAACACACCTCACACCAAGGGAAAATCTGATAAGATAATCTGTAGAACCATCAAGATAATCGGGACATAGCTAGGATTGTCGGAAGGGGGAAAATCGGCCCAAAATCAGCCCGATTATCTTTTGGTGTGTACCCAGCATTAGATAATTCGTCAGCTTAGCGGCACAGTATGCAATGCGCTACTTTATGGTTGAATCAGAAAAAAAAAAGCATGAGTGTTATTTCTTGAGAGAAATTGCAGATCATAAGCAAACTTAGACGCTGTAGAGATATTACACGTCACATCCTGACGTCACATGTCTTTATGGGGATGTGTGAACACACTCACAAATTCCGGAAGATCACTGGCAGTGTGAATGAACCAAAATCAAACGATCCCGGGACACATTATCCGTATATTTTCCAGAAACTCTGTGTGAAAGGGGCTTAGAATGAACCTTATTCGTTTTTGCTGAAGCTCAAACGTGCTGTACAACACTAGAATTAACCTCACTGGTTTTTGTTAAAGCTCACACATGCTGTGTAACACGAGAATGAACCTCATTGGTTCTTTTGGATACTCAAAAAGGGCTGCATAACAAGAATGAACATCACTGGTTCTCGAGGAAGCTCAAACGTGCTGCGTAACACCAGTGTGTTGCTTTTTCGAACCACAATTGTTTCGATTGATTCGTATTTTCGAAGAAGCCAAGTTTCTCCCAACACCACCTCCAGTGCGAAATCCACTAATATGTGATTTTATGTATGTTTAATAAGGGTGGAAAAGAACAAGGAATAACTTTATTCTTGTGAACCAATGGAATCACCCAGTTGCATAAACTCCCACTCATACAAGTCTGGAGAATCATGACTGTTAACGAAGAGGGAGGGATTATCATTTATTTGCCCAAATCTGTAGAGTACAAAAAGACCAAAGGGCAGCATCTCAACAGTGTGACTAGCTGTTGAACAATGGCAGGAAGTTGGTATGCTGTTCAGTCTATGGCACTTTGTGTCTGGTTTGGTGTTTTCTGTCATGCTGTTCCAAAGTGGAGTAATCTTCCCCAGAATCCTCAAACTTTGATGTTCCAGCAAACTGACCAGCGGTTTCAGCAACCATTTCAACAGCAAGCTAGTCAACAGTTTCCCCAGTCGATTCAACAGCAATCTAGTCAACGATTTCCTCAGCCAGCTCAACAAGCTAGTCAACCGTTTCCTCAGTCAGTTCAACAGCAAGCTAGTCAACAGTTTCCTCAGTCAGTTCAACAGCAAGCTAGTCAACAGTTTCCTCAGCAGTTTCAGCCTAAGCAGCCAGTGGCACAGGCAGAGCCCCTTGACAAATGTACTGTAGCTGATTATGAGCAGATCCAATGTGGACCACCTGGTATCAGTGGTGCTGAGTGTGCAGCTATCAACTGCTGCTTTAACGGACAGCAGTGTTACTATGGGAAGGCAGGTAAGAGTGTTGAGTCAATGTAAAGGTGTTCATGTTAAACTGATCTTCAGCAATAACCTGCTCTTGTACCTTGTTTCAGTGACTGTCCAGTGTATAAGAGATGGTCAGTTTGTGGTAGTGGTGGCTAGAGACGTTACGCTGCCTCGATTGAGCCTGGATTCAGTCCGTCTCCTGGGTGGAAATGATCCAGCTTGCAGTCCTGTGGGATCCACACCTTTCTTTGCTATATATCAGTTCCCTGTCACTGCATGTGGCACAAGCATGATGGTGAGTAGCTGCTTGTGGTTTTGTTCTGCATGGCTTGGAATGGACTGGATTCCAATGGTTACTATTTGCAGGAGGACAGTGGATACGTGGTGTATGAAAACAGAATGACCTCCTCGTATGAAGTGGGTATGGGACCACTTGGTTCCATCACAAGGGACAGCCATTTTGAGTAAGTGATGCATGCTTTATCATAAATGTTAATCCTGGACAAATGCTACAAGCTCACTGTTTGTTGTCCAGGCTTCTCTTCCAGTGTAGGTACTCTGGTACTTCTGTGGAAGCTCTGGTTGTGGAGGTCAACACTGTTCCTCCACCTCCACCAGTAGCTGCTCCTGGACCCCTCAGAGTGGAGCTTAGACTGGCAAATGGTCAATGTGTCACCAAAGGCTGTGCAGAAGGTAAGTGTTTGTCCCAAGTATGCCTAAAGCCTTTCTAAAACTCCAGTTTGCAGAAGTTTCAAGTTAAACACTGTATTCTTCCTCAGGGGACGAGGCGTACACGTCCTACTACAGTGATGCTGATTATCCGGTCACAAAAGTCTTGCGGGAACCTGTGTATGTTGAGGTGCACATTTTGGAGAGGACCGACCCCAACATTGTCTTGATGCTGGGACATTGCTGGGCGACATCAGCCCCTAGTCCACTCAGTCTACCCCAGTGGGACCTTCTGGTTGATGGGTGAGTAAGGCCAAGTCTTTATCCATCTAGTGTGCAGTAAGGCGTTTCTGACTGCCTCTTTGCCTTTCAGATGCCCTTACCAGGATGATCGTTACCTGACCACATTGGTTCCAGTGGCTGGATCATCTGGTCTTCAGTTCCCAACCCACTACAAGCGCTTTGTTGTGAAGATGTTCACATTTGTAGATCCAGCATCACTGGCTCCTCTGCAGGAAACGGTACAGTACCCAGTGTGTCAGTTTTCCACTGTCTCTTGGTTCCTAATGCCAGCTTTGGTTCTCGTCTCAGGTCTTCATCCATTGCAGTACAGAGGTGTGCCATCCCTCTTCTGGCTCTTGTCAGCAAAGTTGCTCCAGGCAAAGTCAGTGCTTCCTGTTATTTAAACGGTTTAATTTAGCTTGTGTTTTAAAAGTTGTGGGAGTGTTAATTTGTTTGTTTTCTTGCACTTTTAGGAAGGGACGTTCGTTTAAACACTACCACTTCTGGCCAAACTGTGGTTTCTAGTGGAGAAGTGAGACTGATTCTATGAGTATTTAATAAATTATATTAAACCTTGACCTTGTCTGACCACATTTTGTGCAACACTACCAACATGAAATTGTTCTTGTTTTATTTGGTATGTTGAGGACAGCTGTAACTTCAAGACTTCTATATATCTCCCTGGGCCTCTATGGGAGGCAGGTGGATCATAAAGCACCTGTCAATTTTTTCTCATTGGTTCTGGCTGTAGCTCAAATGTGTTGCATAAAACAAATTAACCTTGTTGGTTCTTGTTGAAGCTCAAACGTGCTGCGTAACACTAGAGCCCCTTTCACACAGTGCGTTGATCCTGGGAAATTGCCATAAGATTGCTAGAGTACCTTCTGTGTAAACGCAAACACGTCCTGGGACTGATGCTGGAATCAGTCCCGGAATGCGCCTTGTGTGAACAAAAGCCAGGACCAATGGTGTAAGGGCTGTGTCGTAGTGATGAAGCTGAGATAATTCGTCAGCTTAGTGCATAGGTCGGCAACCCGCGGCTCTAGAGCCGCATTCGGCTCTTAAGCGCCACTCTAGTGGCTCCCTGGAGCTTTTTCAAAAATTTGAAAATGGAAAAGTATTTTTTGTTAATTTCTGTAGGAGGAAAAACATGACAAACATTCTTAAAGTTTTTCAACATTGTAAAAGTGTATAATAAATATTTAATTTCAACATTTCTATCAATGAAGAATTTAGAACAAAATAGAAACGATTTACACGCCAGAATTTCTATTCGTAACATGTTTGCAGCGTTGAGTGATATAGCCAATCACAGACATGTGTTGATTTCTTGAACCCAATGGCCAATCAGAAGCATTTAAGAGACTCCCCTCACCGCTCAAAACTGACTTTTTTGTTCAGAGCTGAATTCTGTATGCTGGCAAATCCTCTAATTATAATGAACAAAGTGTGGATATTATGAAAGATTCATTGTGCAGTCAGCTTCATTGATAATTGTCGTGTCTTTTGAATAATGACTCTGGATTCGAACTGTGTGAACGTGTTTAATTTACTTCCTTTAGGCAACGTTAAACATAACAATATAACATATTGAATTTAGAACAACATAACAATTACAACATAACAATTTAGAACAACATAATTCATTGGCGCTTCCTCGTCGCACTTCCCGTGACATCATCTCCATTGCGCCAACCTCGAACACCATAGCAATGACACCACATCTCCCCTTTCTAAAGATCAAAGGGTAGACTACCTTTGTCTCAACAGACCTTAGAGGATTATTCTGACTATTTTGCTGGAAGGTCTGCTCCTATCTAATTAACATTTGTCTTCATATTTTGAACAATCTTTTTTTCTGTATGTACATTAAGTGGGCAATGCATTTGTAACTATAATGCAATAGTTAACCACACACACTTGTTTACAGGTTCAACCTTACAGGTTTCACGACCCGTCTCCCACACCTAGTTCTAGGTGTTGACACCAAGTCAGGAATGTCCTGCTCCTCTGATTCCTGGGTGACAGGGTGTGACTCAGAGAATGTATCCGAGGACCGATCTTGTATATCACTTTTATCCTCCTTAGCTTATGCTTGCAAAGGTACCAGATGGTGGCGGTTACGTCTCACAGTCCCATACTGCGTATTCACAAGGTAAGAGCGTGGAGCAAAGTGACTGGCAACAATCGTTCCTGATTCTTTAGCATCAGACACCCAGACTACTTCTCCTGGTTGTAGGTCCTCCTGGTCCTGAGTTTTCTAGCTCTGTGATGTTTATTGAAGCGCTCTGCATCCGCACTCTTTCTTCCCTTCTCTTTTATGAACATTGCATCAGTATCAGGGAGTGCTGGATCTAGCAACGATGAGAGTGTGGGCACAGTTGTTCGCAGCCTTCTTCCCATAAGAAGCTGAGCTGGGCTGTACCCATTCTGCAAGGGAGTAGCATGATATGTTAGGAGAGCAAGTTAAGGGTCATTAGCTTTCTTGAAAAGAGCCTTTATTGTCTTGACCGCACGTTCAGCCTCTCCATTGCTCTGGGGAAACTTTTGGCTGCTAGTAACGTGGACAAATCCATACGAAGCAGCAAAGGATGAAAATGAGTGCCCAGAGAATTGTGGCCCGTTGTCTGTAATTAGCGTCTCTGGAACTCCATGACGTGCGAATATGGAGTTCATGTGGACAATGACGTCAGTAGACCTGCTGAGTGATAACTGAGCAATCTCCACATACCTGGAATAGTAGTCCTCCACAAGCAGGTACGTTTTAGTTCCCAGC
The DNA here is from genome assembly GCA_029959095.1 of Rhinichthys osculus. Taxonomy (NCBI): domain Eukaryota; kingdom Metazoa; phylum Chordata; class Actinopteri; order Cypriniformes; family Leuciscidae; genus Rhinichthys; species Rhinichthys osculus. Next base: position 26,678,057 of record JARWKJ010000025.1, on the reverse strand, counting down.
ATGAATAAATCAGCCCCTAACCTTTGCCAGGGTCTGTCTGGAAACTGAGTGGGCATGAGTGGTTCTTTTGGCTCCTTGAGGCAAGTCCTGCAGTTGAGCACCATTTCCTTCAGCTGATTACTTAACACTGGCCACCATACTGAGAGCATCCAGAACTTGAGATCCTAAGAGACTCAGTAATGGCTTGTGGTCAGTTTCCAATTCAAAATGTTTGCCAATGAGAAAGTCCTTGAATCTTTCGATTGCCCATGTGAGCCCCAAGGCTTCTTTTTCCACTTGAGCGTATCTCTGCTCGGTCTGAGTAAGAGATCTTGATGCATTAGCTATTGGCTTCCAACCTTCTGGCCACCTCTGCAGTAGGACGGCTCCCAGTCCGTAGGACGAAGCATCCGCTGACACTTTACAGTCTCTATTGCGTCATAGATGGCCAGAACAGGGCGGGGACGACAGTGCGCCTTTCAGAGCCTGGAACGCATTGGCTTGTTCAATGTCCCAAATCCAACAGTTCTTTTTCGACAGCAGGTCTCGGAGAACTTTGTCTTTGTCTGCCAGTTGGGGAATAAACTTCCCTAGCTGATTTACCATCCCCAGGAAGCTCCGCAATTCACTCGCATTTGAGGGCTCCGTCATGTCCCTAATGGCTGCTGTTTTCATTGGGTCGGGACTAATACCATCGGCAGAAATAATGTGCAGATGTGCAATGCCCAGAAGTGCAGTGTGCATTTTTTTGATTATGTACACATCTTCCTCAGACTGTTTTTCACCTCTCTTCAGCAGCAGACTAGTAACTCCGACAACATCTAAGGGAACTTGCCCTGGACCTAGCAATGGCCTTGTTGCCTCCTTGAGGGTAGGTAGATCTTTATTAAAAATCTCCTCGAACACCTCTACTGGAATGACAGTGACATCCACGCCGGTATCAATCTTAAACGGCACACGTTTGTGTCCAATGTCCAAGTCCACCATCCATGGTTCCCCAGCACCTGTGATGCTGCCAAGAAATATAGGGTCCCCCTCACACACTTCACGCACAGTTTTTGATGATGTGCACACCCGCTTGTAGTGGCCTTTTTTCCCACAGGAGTGACATTTTACGTCATTTGCTGGACAGTCACGTTTTGCGTGAGCTGGGGAGCTACCACACTTATGGCACTGGTTGCTATTCATCTTGCTGGAGTGTGCCATATGTGATTTTAGTTTAGGACCATTTCCTTTTTGAGGTCTCCCCGCGTTATACTTTCCTTTGTACACTCTATCGACAGAGCCTGCATCTGCAGCAACAGTGTCTGTCAAACTTCTCAGCGCAGCTTGCTGTCGTTTCACCTCCTCACTTTGCCGTGCCATTGCGATTGCTTTTTCCAAGGTCAGCTCATGATCCAGCTGCATACGCTCTGAAAGCCATCTGTCAGCCAACCCCACAACGAGCCGGTCCCGAATCAACTCGTCATGTAATGCTAAATAATTACAATGTTCGGGCAGAGCACACAAAGCTGTCACAATTTAATCAACTGTCTCATTTTCTTCCTGTTTACGCATATTGAAACGTGCCCGTTCGTAAATTACATTTCTCTTCCCAATGAAATGAGTCTCGAAACCTGCTTTTACTGCGTCATACTTTGTTTTGTCAGTGTCTGCCAGTGGTAACCCACGGAGAATATCATCCGCCTCATCTCCCATGCAGTAAATGAAAGTATTCACCTGGTTTTCATCTGAATTTTCTTGCAAGTTGCTAGCCCATCGGAACCGTTCAAACCTCCGGATCCATTTTGCCCATTGTTGTGGCTTAGAAAAGTCGAACGGCTCGGGCAGCCGTATGCTGAACGTAGCGCTCGGTCCCGCTGCTCTCGGTGCAGCGACCGCAATATCTCCGCCATCCATTTCAGCTTGCACGTTCTATCCACGTATCCGGGCTTCGCGAGCAGAACTAAAGCAGGTAACACGTCAAACTACAGCACTTCTGACACCATGTCGTGTCTTTTGAATAATGACTCTGGATTCGAACTGTGTGAACGTGTTTAATTTACTTCCTTTAGGCAACGTTAAAAATACATAACAATTCACTGGCGCTTCCTCGTCACACTTCCCGTGACATCATCTCCATTGCGCCAACCTCGAACACCATAGCAACAACACCACAATAATAACAGAGATGTGTGAGATCGCGATGAACTGTCAGCTTTTTAGGAATTATTAAGAGAGCGCACTTTGCTCTCAGTCATGCCAAACCATGCACGCAGTAAACTGCTTGCTTTTAGGTTAAATTAACAGTGGTTTGTGTTTTAATGCTTTAATAACAAATAATTTATCAGGAGGATGTATGGTGGCGACACGTAGGCTAACGTAAGTATTTGGAGGTACAGAAAAAAAATGTCTATTTGCGGGCGGGAGCGGGACAAAACATAAATGTTGCGGGCGGGAGAAAGAAAGTTGAGAACGTCAGTTATAACGACCCACGCATTAAAAAATGGTCGGGTTAAAATCGGGCTCGGGCTCATAATTACGTTTAATGGGCCGGGCCGGGCTAAATATAGATATAACATAATATAAAGCTAATATAACACTTACAGCATGTGTTGCCTTCATTATAAGGCTTATATAAAGCTTTTAATTTTTTGCAGCTCCAGAATGATATTCTTTTTTGGTCCAATATGGCTCTTTCAACATTTTGAGTTGCCGAACCCTGGCTTAGTGGAACGGTATGTAATGCGCTAGTTTATGGTCGAATCAGAAAAAAAAAGGATGAGCGTTATTTCTTGAGAAATCGCAGATCATAAGCAAACTTAGACGCTGTGGAGATATTACACGTCACATCCTGACGTCACATGTCTTTACGGGAATGTGAACGCACTCACAAATTCTGGAAGATCACTGGCAGTGTGAATGAACCAAAATCAAACGATCCCGGGACACATTATCCGTATATTTTCCAGAATCTCTGTGTGAAAGGGGCTTAGAATGAACCTCACTGGTTCTTGCTGAAGCTCAAATGTGCTGCATAATACATGAGAATGAACCTTATTCGTTTTTGCTGAAGCTCAAACGTGCTGTATAACACTAGAATTAACCTCACTGGTTTTTGTTAAAGCTCACACTGTCAGGTGTGGTGGAGGTGAAAGGAGTGAGGACTCAGGTGCAGAGATAATGGGTTCTTTAATAATAATAACAAAACTACCCCGTAGGGGAAAACAAATGACTTGACTGACTTGAAACAAGGGGTAACACACCAGGTACATACAACAACGAAAAAGCACAGGACTGCAAACACAGGGAGAATAAATAGGGAGACCAATCAAAGGAGGTAACGAGGGAGGACAGGTGGGGCAAATGAATCAATCAGGTAATGAGGGAGGACAGGTGGGGCAAACAAATCAATAATCAGGTAACAAGATGGGAGGGGCTAGACAATCAACAGGATGGGAGGGGCTAGACAATCAACAGGAGAGCACATGGCACAAGGAAACATACATGACAAGCCATGTGCTCACACCAAACGTGACTTGAACACAAGCACATGGCCAGTAAAACCAATCACCAGCCATGTGCTTACACAAAACGAGACATGAACACGCAGCTAATGAAAACACTCATAAGCCACGTGTTCACACAAAACATGACAACATGAAAGCACACAGCTAGTGTAAAACACAAGCTGTGTGCTACACAGCACAAGACACGAAAGCAGATGAAACAAGGCACAGACAAGATAAAACAGGTGTGTCACGGCTCTGTCACAAAACCAAGAGATAGACCAGACAGAAGTGACAGAACCCTGACACACACATGCTGTGTAACACGAGAATGTCAATGTCACCTTTATTTATATAGCACTATTCAAACAACACAAGTTGACCAATGTGCTTTACATTCTCACTGAAAAATAGAAAGAGAAACATACTACAATAGTAATAGAATAAAAAATAAAAAAAACATTTAAGACGAATAAGCCATGGCAAACAGATATGTCTTAAGTTGTACTTTAAAAACATGTACAGAGTCAGCATCCTTAACATATGATGGCAAACTATTCCAAAGTCTTGGCACTACTACTGCAAAAGCCCGGTCCCCTTTCTGGCTTAACTTAGTCCGTGGAATTTTCACCAACTTTTGAGTTGATGATCTCAAGGTTCTTCCTGATTGATACTCTATTAACAGAGCTGATAAATAAGTAGGTGTAAGGTCATGGAGTGATTTATACACCAATAAAAGAAGTTTAAAATCAATTCGATATTGTACAGGAAGCCAATGTAGAGCGATCAAAGATGGAGTGATGTGTTCTGGTTTTTTAATATTCAATAATAATCTCGCTGCCGCATTTTGGACCTTTTGCAGCCGTAAAATAGAAGCTTGACTAATACCCTTATGTAAAGAGTACTGATATATAGCAGGGAAATATATTCCTCAGAGAATGAACCTCATTGGTTCTTTTGGATACTCAAAAAGTGCTGCATAACACAAGAATGAACATCACTGGTTCTCGAGGAAGCTCAAACGTGCTGCGTAACACCAGTGTGTTGCTTTTTCGAACCACAATTGGTTCGATTAATTCGTATTTTCGAAAAAGCCAAGTTTCTCCCAACACCACCTCCAGTGCGAAATCCACTAATATGTGATTTTATGTATGTTTAATAAGGGTGGAAAAGAACAAGGAATAACTTTATTCTTGTGAACCAATGGAATCACCCAGTTGCATAAACTCCCACTCATACAAGTCTGGAGAATCATGACTGTTAACGAAGAGGGAGGGATTATCATTAATTTGCCCAAATCTGTAGAGTACAAAAAGACCAAAGGGCAGCATCTCAACAGTGTGACTAGCTGTTGAACAATGGCAGGAAGTTGGTATGCTGTTCAGTCTATGGCACTTTGTGTCTGGTTTGGTGTTTTCTGTCATGCTGTTCCAAAGTGGAGTAATCTTCCCCAGAATCCTCAAACTCTGATGTTCCAGCAAACTGACCAGCGGTTTCAACAACCAGTTCAACAGCAAGCTAGTCAACAGTTTTCTCCGCAGTTTCCTCAGTTAGTTCAACAGCAAGCTAGTCAACGGTTTCCTCAGCCAGTTCAACAAGCTAGTCAACAGTTTCCTCAGTCAGTTCAACAGCAAGCTAGTCAACAGTTTCCTCAGCAGTTTCAGCCTAAGCAGCCAGTGGCACAGGCAGAGCCCCTTGACAAGTGTACTGTAGCTGATTATGAGCAGATCCAATGTGGACCACCTGGTATCAGTGGTGCTGAGTGTGCAGCTATCAACTGCTGCTTTAACGGACAGCAGTGTTACTATGGGAAGGCAGGTAAGAGTGTTGAGTCAATGTAAAGGTGTTCATGTTAAACTGATCTTCAGCAATAACCTGCTCTTGTACCTTGTTTCAGTGACTGTCCAGTGTATAAGAGATGGTCAGTTTGTGGTAGTGGTGGCTAGAGACGTTACGCTGCCTCGATTGAGCCTGGATTCAGTCCGTCTCCTGGGTGGAAATGATCCAGCTTGCAGTCCTGTGGGATCCACACCTTTCTTTGCTATATATCAGTTCCCTGTCACTGCATGTGGCACAAGCATGATGGTGAGTAGCTGCTTGTGGTTTTGTTCTGCATGGCTTGGAATGGACTGGATTCCAATGGTTACTATTTGCAGGAGGACAGTGGATACGTGGTGTATGAAAACAGAATGACCTCCTCGTATGAAGTGGGTATGGGACCACTTGGTTCCATCACAAGGGACAGCCATTTTGAGTAAGTGATGCATGCTTTATCATAAATGTTAATCCTGGACAAATGCTACAAGCTCACTGTTTGTTGTCCAGGCTTCTCTTCCAGTGTAGGTACTCTGGTACTTCTGTGGAAGCTCTGGTTGTGGAGGTCAACACTGTTCCTCCACCTCCACCAGTAGCTGCTCCTGGACCCCTCAGAGTGGAGCTTAGACTGGCAAATGGTCAATGTGTCACCAAAGGCTGTGCAGAAGGTAAGTGTTTGTCCCAAGTATGCCTAAAGCCTTTCTAAAACTCCAGCTGCAGAAGTTTCAAGTTAAACACTGTATTCTTCCTCAGGGGACGAGGCGTACACGTCCTACTACAGTGATGCTGATTATCCGGTCACAAAAGTCTTGCGGGAACCTGTGTATGTTGAGGTGCACATTTTGGAGAGGACCGACCCCAACATTGTCTTGATGCTGGGACATTGCTGGGCGACATCAACCCCTAGTCCACTCAGTCTACCCCAGTGGGACCTTCTGGTTGATGGGTAAGTAAGGCCAGTCTTTATCCATCTAGTGTGCAGTAAGGTGTTTGACTGCCTCTTTGCCTTTCAGATGCCCTTTCCAGGATGATCGTTACCTGACCACATTGGTTCCAGTGGCTGGATCATCTGGTCTTCAGTTCCCAACCCACTACAAGCGCTTTGTTGTGAAGATGTTCACATTTGTAGATCCAGCATCACTGGCTCCTCTGCAGGAAACGGTACAGTACCCAGTGTGTCAGTTTTCCACTGTCTCTTGGTTCCTAATGCCAGCTTTGGTTCTCGTCTCAGGTCTTCATCCATTGCAGTACAGAGGTGTGCCATCCGTCTTCTGGCTCTTGTCAGCAAAGTTGCTCCAGGCAAAGTCAGTGCTTCCTGTTATTTAAACTGTTTAATTTAGCTTGTGTTGTGGGAGTGTTAATTTTTATTTGTTTGTTTTCTTGCACTTTTAGGAAGGGATGTTCGTGTAAACGCTACCACTTCTGGCCAAACTGTGGTTTCTAGTGGAGAAGTGAGACTGATTCTATGAGTATTTAATAAATGATATTAAACCTTGACCTTGTCTGGCCACGTTTTGTGCAATGCTACCAACATGAAATTGTTGTTTTATTTGGTATGTTGAGGACAGCTGTAACTTCCAGACTTCTACAATTCTCCCTGGGCCTCTATGGGAGGCAGGTGGATCATAAAGCACCTGTCAACTTGTTTTCATTGGTTCTTGCTATAGCTCAAATGTGCTGCGTAACACTAGAGCCCCTTTCACACAGTGCGTTGATCCTGGGAAATTGCCATAAAATTGCTAGAGTACCTTCTGTCTGAACGCAAACACGTCCTGGGACTGATGCCGGAATCAGCTTAGTGCATAGACCCGCGGCTCTAGAGCTGCATGTGCCTCTTAAGCGCTGCCCTAGTGGCTCCCTGGAGCTTTTTCAAAAATTTGAAAATGGACAATATTTGTTTTTAATATTATTTCTGTACGAGGAAAAACATAACAAACATTCTTAAAGTTTTTCAATGTTGTAAAAATGTGTATAATAAATATTTAATTTCAACATTTGTCAACGAAGAATTTATGTCATAGACTGACACACACGTGTCTGTCAGATCGGCGTGATGCCAGACCGGTGGCTAACAAACAAACCGGCGGGTGTGTCATGGATCCCAATGGGAAAAAGAGAAATATAGCTGAGCAATCCCAACGCAATAGTGCGGCGCGGGACTAGATTTGATGGCTGAGCGCGTGTGGTAATGCACTCACTCTACTAAAACAAAATAGAAACGATTTACAGGCCAATCACAGACATATGTGTTGATTTCTTGAACGCAATGGCCAATCAGAAGCATTTAAGAGACTCCCCTCACCGCTCAAAACTGACTTTTATGTTCAGTGCTGTGTAGCGATTATACGCACGTATAAATATAATTAATAATTATTCACAACGGATTATGATCAATTAATAATTGAATTATATTCGGAATTTACTGTAGCAAAATCAATAGTATGATCAGTTTATCAGTTCATCCAATGAACGGAAAGCATAAACAATTATTAATTCTAGGAAATATAATATCTTCTTGGCCAAGAAAGACTAATTCCCAGTTAACAGCTAAATTAAGAAATAAATCAAGGGTCAAAGCATAGGTAACTTAGATCGAAGTTCAAGACAATAAATCTGTAAGCACATAACACAAGTAATGCTTCTCTTTTCAAATACAAACAATACTTTATTGATTATAAGCCTATGACTAACACACATAAAACTAATATAACACAAACACACGCACACGCATTCATACAAGTTGAAGAAAGACAGAGAGTGAGGAAGAATGAGTTTTAGGAGTTAGATGGTGAGATCCCAAGTTTCTATATGCACTTAAAAGACATGACCTGAACGAACCATCAATAATTAATTTCACCCTTTTATCGTTTCTTAGGCGGGTAATTCAATTTGATATTAAAATCACCAGTTCAGTTAAAAGTCTGGAGGTACTTGCTTGTCCTTGCTTTGGGGTTCCCTTTTGTCGTGAAGGGGGTTCCCCGGTCCGTTGCTTGGCTGATCTTCTCGTGTGCCTAGATAGATCTTGGACAGCCAGTCACGTGGTATGTTGGCGCGGATGAATGAAAGTCTTTGAAGTTGAAAGCTGGTTTTGCAGTTGAAACGTTAAAACGAAACTTTGCAGCAACACTTAACTTAGAACCGAGACTTTTAACGGAAAAGAAAAGAAACTAAGGAAAGAAACAAAAGTGTGACGAGATGGCTTGAATTAAATCTGTTTTAACCCATATCTTGATTTGGGTCATTTGTCTCTGCGTCTACATGGTTACTATAACCATCGTCGGCTCCACCCGGCGTCGGGCATCACAAGAGAGACATCACAAGAGAGCAGAGGGCAAGAGAGTCACAAGAGCAAGAGCAGATTCTGTGTTCGGGTCTAAGATTTTAAACTCAAAATGTTTGTCCCGCCTCCTGGAGGAATTTGGAATTCGGACAATAATATACTATATGGTTATTTGAGAGGGGGGTCTTTTCTATCCCCCCCCCCCCCCTTCTCTCATCGTGAATCATGTGCTATCTGTGGTCTGCTTAGTCATCAGCTTGAACATAGGATTCAGTTTAGACATAATTTCCATTTTAAGAACATAAACATTTTTACACAGATTTCAATCAAGCCATCTTTTGAATTAAACACATACGAGCATAATGATAGGAAACACGACACTTTCATTCCAGTATCTCTAATATTTAAAACAATTACATGACTTAGATGTGATCTAAGCAGAATAGACACATACAGGGGTTGTAAACACAATATATAATTGTTATGTTACATGATTTTGATTCTGGGTCAGTCAATAATTGTTCTGGGATAAGTTTTATTGGTATTGGAGAATTGGAGGAAAGTCCTTATGTGTGTGTGTAAAGTTTCTGGGGTTTAAGAAAGACATTCCAGTCTGAGATAATGATAGTTCCTGCTGAAGTCTGTTCTTGTTCAACATATCATGAGACCTTGGTTCTTAAAGAAAGGCTAGTCTGTTTAGTCGCAGGGGTCAGGTGACTTCTTGTTAGGGCCTCTTGTTTCACCATTTCTGAACAGATCTGTTCTTGCCAAATTATAAAACATTGACAACGTCCTTCCTTTAGTTAAACAACAAAAGGTCTTCTTGGCTCATAGCCTCGGGTGATCTGGAATACGCAGCCCCTTGTGTTTGATTATGTACGAACCCTTCACTCGTGTGGGTTGCATTCTCGTTGTCGCTACAGCTGAATTCTCTATGCTGGCAAATCCTCTAATTATAACAAACAAATTGTGGATATTATGAAAGATTCATTGTGCAGTCAGCTTCATTGATAATAGTAGAGATGTGTGAGATCGCGACGAACTTTCAGCTTTTTAGGAATTAAGAGAGTGCACTTTGCGCGCATTCAGTCATGCCAAACCATGCATTGCTTTTGTTAAATTAACAGTGGTTTGTGTTTTAATACTTTAATAACAAATAATTTATCAGGAGGATGTATGGTGGCGACACGTAGGCTAACTTGAAAGTATTTGGAGGTACAGAAAAAAGTCGTATTTGTGGGCGGGAGCGGGACAAAACATAAATGTTGCGGGCGGGAGAAAGAAAGTTGAGAACGTCAGTTATAACGACCCACGCATTAAAAAATGTTCGGGTTAAAATTGGGCTCGAGCTCATAATTACGTTTAATGGGCCGGGCCGGGCCGGGCTTGATTTTTTTGGGCCCGATCTAAGCTTTAATTTGTAGCCTACTTATCATTTTGATAGTAGGGGGCTAATAAAGCTAATATAACACTTACAGCATGTGTTGCCTTCATTATAAGGCTTATATAAAGCTTTAAATTTTTTGCGGCTCCAGGCGAAATTTTTATTTTTATTTTTTGGTCCAATATGGCTCTTTCAACATTTTGGGTTGCCGACCCCTGGCTTAGCGGAACAGTATGCAATGCGCTAGTTTATGGTCGAATCAGAAAAAAAAAAGCATGAGTGTTATTTCTTGAGAAATCGCAGATCATAAGCAAACTTAGACGCTGTGGAGATATTACACGTCAGATCCTGACGTCACATGTCTTTATGGGGATGTGTGAACACACTCACAAATCAAGGAAGATCACTGGCAGTTGGAATGAACCAAAATCAAACGATCCCGGGACACATTATCCGTATATTTTCCAGAATCTCTGTGTGAAAGGGGCTTAGAATGAACCTTATTCGTTTTTGCTGAAGCTCAAATGTGCTGCATAATACATGAGAATGAACCTTATTCGTTTTTGCTGAAGCTCAAACGTGCTGTATAACACTAGAATTAACCTCACTGGTTTTTGTTAAAGCTCACACATGCTGTGTAACACGAGAATGAACCTCATTGGTTCTTTTGGATACTCAAAAAGGGCTGCATAACAAGAATGAACATCACTGGTTCTCGAGGAAGCTCAAACGTGCTGCGTAACACCAGTGTGTTGCTTTTTCGAACCACAATTGTTTCGATTGATTCGTATTTTCGAAGAAGCCAAGTTTCTCCCAACACCACCTCCAGTGCGAAATCCACTAATATGTGATTTTATGTATGTTTAATAAGGGTGGAAAAGAACAAGGAATAACTTTATTCTTGTGAACCAATGGAATCACACAGTTGCATAAACTCCCACTCATACAAGTCTGGAGAATCATGACTGTTAACGAAGAGGGAGGGATTATCATTTATTTGCCCAAATCTGTAGAGTACAAAAAGACCAAAGGGCAGCATCTCAACAGTGTGACTAGCTGTTGAACAATGGCAGGAAGTTGGTATGCTGTTCAGTCTATGGCACTTTGTGTCTGGTTTGGTGTTTTCTGTCATGCTGTTCCAAAGTGGAGTAATCTTCCCCAGAATCCTCAAACTTTGATGTTCCAGCAAACTGACCAGCGGTTTCAGCAACCATTTCAACAGCAAGCTAGTCAACAGTTTCCCCAGTCGATTCAACAGCAATCTAGTCAACGATTTCCTCAGCCAGCTCAACAAGCTAGTCAACCGTTTCCTCCGCAGTTTCCTCAGTCAGTTCAACAGCAAGCTAGTCAACAGTTTCCTCAGTCAGTTCAACAGCAAGCTAGTCAACAGTTTCCTCAGTCAGTTCAACAGCAAGCTAGTCAACAGTTTCCTCAGCAGTTTCAGCCTAAGCAGCCAGTGGCACAGGCAGAGCCCCTTGACAAATGTACTGTAGCTGATTATGAGCAGATCCAATGTGGACCACCTGGTATCAGTGGTGCTGAGTGTGCAGCTATCAACTGCTGCTTTAACGGACAGCAGTGTTACTATGGGAAGGCAGGTAAGAGTGTTGAGTCAATGTAAAGGTGTTCATGTTAAACTGATCTTCAGCAATAACCTGCTCTTGTACCTTGTTTCAGTGACTGTCCAGTGTATAAGAGATGGTCAGTTTGTGGTAGTGGTGGCTAGAGACGTTACGCTGCCTCGATTGAGCCTGGATTCAGTCCGTCTCCTGGGTGGAAATGATCCAGCTTGCAGTCCTGTGGGATCCACACCTTTCTTTGCTATATATCAGTTCCCTGTCACTGCATGTGGCACAAGCATGATGGTGAGTAGCTGCTTGTGGTTTTGTTCTGCATGGCTTGGAATGCCAATGGATGCCAATGGTTACTATTTGCAGCAGGACAGTGGATACGTGGTGTATGAAAACAGAATGACCTCCTCGTATGAAGTGGGTATGGGACCACTTGGTTCCATCACAAGGGACAGCCATTTTGAGTAAGTGATGCATGCTTTATCATAAATGTTAATCCTGGACAAATGCTACAAGCTCACTGTTTGTTGTCCAGGCTTCTCTTCCAGTGTAGGTACTCTGGTACTTCTGTGGAAGCTCTGGTTGTGGAGGTCAACACTGTTCCTCCACCTCCACCAGTAGCTGCTCCTGGACCCCTCAGAGTGGAGCTTAGACTGGCAAATGGTCAATGTGTCACCAAAGGCTGTGCAGAAGGTAAGTGTTTGTCCCAAGTATGCCTAAAGCCTTTCTAAAACTCCAGTTTGCAGAAGTTTCAAGTTAAACACTGTATTCTTCCTCAGGGGACGAGGCGTACACGTCCTACTACAGTGATGCTGATTATCCGGTCACAAAAGTCTTGCGGGAACCTGTGTATGTTGAGGTGCACATTTTGGAGAGGACCGACCCCAACATTGTCTTGATGCTGGGACATTGCTGGGCGACATCAGCCCCTAGTCCACTCAGTCTACCCCAGTGGGACCTTCTGGTTGATGGGTGAGTAAGGCCAAGTCTTTATCCATCTAGTGTGCAGTAAGGCGTTTCTGACTGCCTCTTTGCCTTTCAGATGCCCTTACCAGGATGATCGTTACCTGACCACATTGGTTCCAGTGGCTGGATCATCTGGTCTTCAGTTCCCAACCCACTACAAGCGCTTTGTTGTGAAGATGTTCACATTTGTAGATCCAGCATCACTGGCTCCTCTGCAGGAAACGGTACAGTACCCAGTGTGTCAGTTTTCCACTGTCTCTTGGTTCCTAATGCCAGCTATGGTTCTCGTCTCAGGTCTTCATCCATTGCAGTACAGAGGTGTGCCATCCCTCTTCTGGCTCTTGTCAGCAAAGTTGCTCCAGGCAAAGTCAGTGCTTCCTGTTATTTAAACGGTTTAATTTAGCTTGTGTTTTAAAAGTTGTGGGAGTGTTAATTTGTTTGTTTTCTTGCACTTTTAGGAAGGGACGTTCGTTTAAACACTACCACTTCTGGCCAAACTGTGGTTTCTAGTGGAGAAGTGAGACTGATTCTATGAGTATTTAATAAATTATATTAAACCTTGACCTTGTCTGACCACATTTTGTGCAACACTACCAACATGAAATTGTTCTTGTTTTATTTGGTATGTTGAGGACAGCTGTAACTTCAAGACTTCTACATATCTCCCTGGGCCTCTATGGGAGGCAGGTGGATCATAAAGCACCTGTCAATTTTTTCTCATTGGTTCTGGCTGTAGCTCAAATGTGTTGCATAAAACAAATTAACCTTGTTGGTTCTTGTTGAAGCTCAAACGTGCTGCGTAACACTAGAGCCCCTTTCACACAGTGCGTTGATCCTGGGAAATTGCCATAAGATTGCTAGAGTACCTTCTGTGTAAACACAAACACGTCCTGGGACTGATGCTGGAATCAGTCCCGGAATGCGCCTTGTGTGAACAAAAGCCAGGACCAATGGTGTAAGGGCTGTGTCGTAGTGATGAAGCTGAGATAATTCGTCAGCTTAGTGCATAGGTCGGCAACCCGCGGCTCTAGAGCCGCATTCGGCTCTTAAGCGCCACTCTAGTGGCTCCCTGGAGCTTTTTCAAAAATTTGAAAATGGAAAAGTATTTTTTGTTAATTTCTGTAGGAGGAAAAACATGACAAACATTCTTAAAGTTTTTCAACATTGTAAAAGTGTATAATAAATATTTAATTTCAACATTTCTATCAATGAAGAATTTAGAACAAAATAGAAACGATTTACACGCCAGAATTTCTATTCGTAACATGTTTGCAGCGTTGAGTGATATAGCCAATCACAGACATGTGTTGATTTCTTGAACCCAATGGCCAATCAGAAGCATTTAAGAGACTCCCCTCACCGCTCAAAACTGACTTTTTTGTTCAGAGCTGAATTCTGTATGCTGGCAAATCCTCTAATTATAATGAACAAAGTGTGGATATTATGAAAGATTCATTGTGCAGTCAGCTTCATTGATAATTGTTGTGTCTTTTGAATAATGACTCTGGATTCGAACTGTGTGAACGTGTTTAATTTACTTCCTTTAGGCAACGTTAAAAATACATAACAATTCACTGGCGCTTCCTCGTCACACTTCCCATGACATCATCTCCATTGCGCCAACCTCGAACACCATAGCAACAACACCACAATAATAACAGAGATGTGTGAGATCGCGATGAACTGTCAGCTTTTTAGGAATTATTAAGAGAGCGCACTTTGCGCGCATTCAGTCATGCCAAACCATGCACGCAGTAAACTGCTTGCTTTTAGGTTAAATTAACAGTGGTTTGTGTTTTAATGCTTTAATAACAAATAATTTATCAGGAGGATGTATGGTGGCGACACGTAGGCTAACTTGAAAGTATTTGGAGGTACAGAAAAAAAATGTCTATTTGCGGGCGGGAGCGGGACAAAACATAAATGTTGCGGGCGGGAGAAAGAAAGTTGAGAACGTCAGTTATAACGACCCACGCATTAAAAAATGGTCGGGTTAAAATCGGGCTCGGGCTCATAATTACGTTTAATGGGCCGGGCCGGGCTAAATATAGATATAACATAATATAAAGCTAATATAACACTTACAGCATGTGTTGCCTTCATTATAAGGCTTATATAAAGCTTTTAATTTTTTGCAGCTCCAGAATGATATTCTTTTTTGGTCCAATATGGCTCTTTCAACATTTTGAGTTGCCGAACCCTGGCTTAGTGGAACGGTATGTAATGCGCTAGTTTATGGTCGAATCAGAAAAAAAAAGGATGAGCGTTATTTCTTGAGAAATCGCAGATCATAAGCAAACTTAGACGCTGTGGAGATATTACACGTCACATCCTGACGTCACATGTCTTTACGGGGATGTGAACGCACTCACAAATTCTGGAAGATCACTGGCAGTGTGAATGAACCAAAATCAAACGATCCCGGGACACATTATCCGTATATTTTCCAGAATCTCTGTGTGAAAGGGGCTTAGAATGAACCTCACTGGTTCTTGCTGAAGCTCAAATGTGCTGCATAATACATGAGAATGAACCTTATTCGTTTTTGCTGAAGCTCAAACGTGCTGTATAACACTAGAATTAACCTCACTGGTTTTTGTTAAAGCTCACACTGTCAGGTGTGGTGGAGGTGAAAGGAGTGAGGACTCAGGTGCAGAGATAATGGGTTCTTTAATAATAATAACAAAACTACCCCGTAGGGAAAAACAAATGACTTGACTGACTTGAAACAAGGGGTAACACACCAGGTACATACAACAACGAAAAAGCACAGGACTGCAAACACAGGGAGAATAAATAGGGAGACCAATCAAAGGAGGTAACGAGGGAGGACAGGTGGGGCAAATGAATCAATCAGGTAATGAGGGAGGACAGGTGGGGCAAACAAATCAATAATCAGGTAACAAGATGGGAGGGGCTAGACAATCAACAGGATGGGAGGGGCTAGACAATCAACAGGAGAGCACATGGCACAAGGAAACATACATGACAAGCCATGTGCTCACACCAAACGTGACTTGAACACAAGCACATGGCCAGTAAAACCAATCACCAGCCATGTGCTTACACAAAACGAGACATGAACACGCAGCTAATGAAAACACTCATAAGCCACGTGTTCACACAAAACATGACAACATGAAAGCACACAGCTAGTGTAAAACACAAGCTGTGTGCTACACAGCACAAGACACGAAAGCAGATGAAACAAGGCACAGACAAGATAAAACAGGTGTGTCACGGCTCTGTCACAAAACCAAGAGATAGACCAGACAGAAGTGACAGAACCCTGACACACACATGCTGTGTAACACGAGAATGTCAATGTCACCTTTATTTATATAGCACTATTCAAACAACACAAGTTGACCAATGTGCTTTACATTCTCACTGAAAAATAGAAAGAGAAACATACTACAATAGTAATAGAATAAAAAATAAAAAAAACATTTAAGACGAATAAGCCATGGCAAACAGATATGTCTTAAGTTGTACTTTAAAAACATGTACAGAGTCAGCATCCTTAACATATGATGGCAAACTATTCCAAAGTCTTGGCACTACTACTGCAAAAGCCCGGTCCCCTTTCTGGCTTAACTTAGTCCGTGGAATTTTCACCAACTTTTGAGTTGATGATCTCAAGGTTCTTCCTGATTGATACTCTATTAACAGAGCTGATAAATAAGTAGGTGTAAGGTCATGGAGTGATTTATACACCAATAAAAGAAGTTTAAAATCAATTCGATATTGTACAGGAAGCCAATGTAGAGCGATCAAAGATGGAGTGATGTGTTCTGGTTTTTTAATATTCAATAATAATCTCGCTGCCGCATTTTGGACCTTTTGCAGCCGTAAAATAGAAGCTTGACTAATACCCTTATGTAAAGAGTACTGATATATAGCAGGGAAATATATTCCTCAGAGAATGAACCTCATTGGTTCTTTTGGATACTCAAAAAGTGCTGCATAACACAAGAATGAACATCACTGGTTCTCGAGGAAGCTCAAACGTGCTGCGTAACACCAGTGTGTTGCTTTTTCGAACCACAATTGGTTCGATTAATTCGTATTTTCGAAAAAGCCAAGTTTCTCCCAACACCACCTCCAGTGCGAAATCCACTAATATGTGATTTTATGTATGTTTAATAAGGGTGGAAAAGAACAAGGAATAACTTTATTCTTGTGAACCAATGGAATCACCCAGTTGCATAAACTCCCACTCATACAAGTCTGGAAAATCATGACTGTTAACGAAGAGGGAGGGATTATCATTAATTTGCCCAAATCTGTAGAGTACAAAAAGACCAAAGGGCAGCATCTCAACAGTGTGACTAGCTGTTGAACAATGGCAGGAAGTTGGTATGCTGTTCAGTCTTTGGCACTTTGTGTCTGGTTTGGTGTTTTCTGTCATGCTGTTCCAAAGTGGAGTAATCTTCCCCAGAATCCTCAAACTTTGATGTTCCAGCAAACTGACCAGCGGTTTCAGCAACCATTTCAACAGCAAGCTAGTCAACAGTTTCCCCAGTCGATTCAACAGCAATCTAGTCAACGGTTTCCTCAGCCAGCTCAACAAGCTAGTCAACAGTTTCCTCAGTCAGTTCAACAGCAAGCTAGTCAACAGTTTCCTCAGCAGTTTCAGCCTAAGCAGCCAGTGGCACAGGCAGAGCCCCTTGACAAATGTACTGTAGCTGATTATGAGCAGATCCAATGTGGACCACCTGGTATCAGTGGTGCTGAGTGTGCAGCTATCAACTGCTGCTTTAACGGACAGCAGTGTTACTATGGGAAGGCAGGTAAGAGTGTTGAGTCAATGTAAAGGTGTTCATGTTAAACTGATCTTCAGCAATAACCTGCTCTTGTGCCTTGTTTCAGTGACTGTCCAGTGTATAAGAGATGGTCAGTTTGTGGTAGTGGTGGCTAGAGACGTTACGCTGCCTCGATTGAGCCTGGATTCAGTCCGTCTCCTAGGTGGAAATGATCCAGCTTGCAGTCCTGTGGGATCCACACCTTTCTTTGCTATATATCAGTTCCCTGTCACTGCATGTGGCACAAGCATGATGGTGAGTAGCTGCTTGTGGTTTTGTTCTGCATGGCTTGGAATGGACTGGATGCCAATGGTTACTATTTGCAGGAGGACAGTGGATACGTGGTGTATGAAAACAGACTGACCTCCTCGTATGAAGTGGGTATGGGACCACTTGGTTCCATCACAAGGGACAGCCATTTTGAGTAAGTGATGCATGCTTTATCATAAATGTTAATCCTGGACAAATGCTACAAGCTCACTGTTTGTTGTCCAGGCTTCTCTTCCAGTGTAGGTACTCTGGTACTTCTGTGGAAGCTCTGGTTGTGGAGGTCAACACTGTTCCTCCACCTCCACCAGTAGCTGCTCCTGGACCCCTCAGAGTGGAGCTTAGACTGGCAAATGGTCAATGTGTCACCAAAGGCTGTGCAGAAGGTAAGTGTTTGTCCCAAGTATGCCTAAAGCCTTTCTAAAACTCCAGCTGCAGAAGTTTCAAGTTAAACACTGTATTCTTTCTCAGGGGACGAGGCGTACACGTCCTACTACAGTGATGCTGATTATCCGGTCACAAAAGTCTTGCGGGAACCTGTGTATGTTGAGGTGCACATTTTGGAGAGGACTGACCCCAACATTGTCTTGATGCTGGGACATTGCTGGGCAACATCAACCCCTAGTCCACTCAGTCTACCCCAGTGGGACCTTCTGGTTGATGGGTAAGTAAGGCCAGTCTTTATCCATCTAGTGTGCAGTAAGGTGTTTGACTGCCTCTTTGCCTTTCAGATGCCCTTTCCAGGATGATCGTTACCTGACCACATTGGTTCCAGTGGCTGGATCATCTGGTCTTCAGTTCCCAACCCACTACAAGCGCTTTGTTGTGAAGATGTTCACATTTGTAGATCCAGCATCACTGGCTCCTCTGCAGGAAACGGTACAGTACCCAGTGTGTCAGTTTTCCACTGTCTCTTGGTTCCTAATGCCAGCTTTGGTTCTCGTCTCAGGTCTTCATCCATTGCAGTACAGAGGTGTGCCATCCCTCTTCTGGCTCTTGTCAGCAAAGTTGCTCCAGGCAAAGTCAGTGCTTCCTGTTATTTAAACGGTTTAATTTAGCTTGTGTTTTAAAAGTTGTGGGAGTGTTAATTTGTTTTTTTTTCTTGCACTTTTAGGAAGGGACGTTTGTTTAAACACTACCATTTCTGGCCAAACTGTGGTTTCTAGTGGAGAAGTGAGACTGATTCTATGAGTATTTAATAAATTATATTAAACCTTGTCTGACCACATTTTGTGCAACACTACCAACATGAAATTGTTCTTGTTTTATTTGGTATGTTGAGGACCGCTGTAACTTCAAGACTTCTACAAATCTCCCTGGGCCTCTATGGGAGGCAGGTGGATCATAAAGCACCTGTCAATTTTTTTTCTCATTGGTTCTTGCTGTAGCTCAAATGTGTTGCATAAAACAAATTAACCTTGTTGGTTCTTGCTGCAGCTCAAACGTGCTGCGTAACACTAGAGCCCCTTTCACACAGTGCATTGATCCTGGGAAATTGCCATAAGATTGCTAGAGTACCTTCTGTGTAAACACAAACACGTCCTGGGACTGATGCTGGAATCAGTCCCGGAATGCGCCTTGTGTGAACAAAAGCCAGGACCAATGGTGTAAGGGCTGTGTCGTAGTGATGAAGCTGAGATAATTCATCAGCTTAGTGCATAGGTCGGCAACCCGCGGCTCTAGAGCCGCATGCGGCTCTTAAGCGCCACTCTAGTGGCTCCCTGGAGCTTTTTCATAAATTTGAAAATGGAAAAGTATTTTTTGTTAATTTCTGTAGGAGGAAAAACATGACAAACATTCTTAAAGTTTTTCAACATTGTAAAAATGTGTATAATAAATATTTAATTTCAACATTTCTATCAACGAAGAATTTAGAACAAAATAGAAACGATCTACACGCCAGAATTTCTATTCGTAACATGTTTGCAGCGTTGAGTGATATAGCCAATCACAGACATATGTGTTGATTTCTTGAACCCAATGGCCAATCAGAAGCATTTAAGAGACTCCCCTCACCGCTCAAAACTGACTTTTTTGTTCAGAGCTGAATTCTGTATGCTGGCAAATCCTTTAATTATAATGAACAAAGTGTGGATATTATGAAAGATTCATTGTGCAGTCAGCTTCATTGATAATTGTTGTGTCTTTTGAATAATGACTCTGGATTCGAACTGTGTGAACGTGTTTAATTTTCTTCCTTTAGGCAACGTTAAACATAACAATATAACATATTGAATTTAGAACAACATAACAATTACAACATAACAATTTAGAACAACATAATTCATTGGCGCTTCCTCGTCGCACTTCCCGTGACATCATCTCCATTGCGCCAACCTCGAACACCATAGCAATGACACCACATCTCCCCTTTCTAAAGATCAAAGGGTAGACTACCTTTGTCTCAACAGACCTTAGAGGATTATTCTGACTATTTTGCTGGAAGGTCTGCTCCTATCTAATTAACATTTGTCTTCATATTTTGAACAATCTTTTTTTCTGTATGTACATTAAGTGGGCAATGCATTTGTAACTATAATGCAATAGTTAACCACACACACTTGTTTACAGGTTCAACCTTACAGGTTTCACGACCCGTCTCCCACACCTAGTTCTAGGTGTTGACACCAAGTCAGGAATGTCCTGCTCCTCTGATTCCTGGGTGACAGGGTGTGACTCAGAGAATGTATCCGAGGACCGATCTTGTATATCACTTTTATCCTCCTTAGCTTATGCTTGCAAAGGTACCAGATGGTGGCGGTTACGTCTCACAGTCCCATACTGCGTATTCACAAGGTAAGAGCGTGGAGCAAAGTGACTGGCAACAAATGTTCCTGATTCTTTAGCATCAGACACCCAGACTACTTCTCCTGGTTGTAGGTCCTCCTGGTCCTGAGTTTTCTAGCTCTGTGATGTTTATTGAAGCGTTCTGCATCCGCACTCTTTCTTCCCTTCTCTTTTATGAACATTGCATCAGTATCAGGGAGTGCTGGATCTAGCAACGATGAGAGTGTGGGCACAGTTGTTCGCAGCCTTCTTCCCATAAGAAGCTGAGCTGGGCTGTACCCATTCTGCAAGGGAGTAGCATGATATGTTAGGAGAGCAAGGTAAGGGTCATTAGCTTTCTTGAAAAGAGCCTTTATTGTCTTGACCGCACGTTCAGCCTCTCCATTGCTCTGGGGAAACTTTGGGCTGCTAGTAACGTGGACAAATCCATACGAAGCAGCAAAGGATGAAAATGAGTGCCCAGAGAATTGTGGCCCGTTGTCTGTAATTAGCGTCTCTGGAACTCCATGACGTGCGAATATGGACTTCATGTGGACAATGACGTCAGTAGACCTGCTGAGTGATAACTGAGCAATCTCCACATACCTGGAATAGTAGTCCTCCACAAGCAGGTACGTTTTAGTTCCCAGCATGAATAAATCAGCCCCTAACCTTTGCCAGGGTCTGTCTGGAAACTGAGTGGGCATGAGTGGTTCTTTTGGCTCCTTGAGGCAAGTCCTGCAGTTGAGCACCATTTCCTTCAGCTGATTACTTAACACTGGCCACCATACTGAGAGCATCCAGAACTTGAGATCCTAAGAGACTCAGTAATGGCTTGTGGTCAGTTTCCAATTCAAAATGTTTGCCAATGAGAAAGTCCTTGAATCTTTCGATTGCCCATGTGAGCCCCAAGGCTTCTTTTTCCACTTGAGCGTATCTCTGCTCGGTCTGAGTAAGAGATCTTGATGCATTAGCTATTGGCTTCCAACCTTCTGGCCACCTCTGCAGTAGGACGGCTCCCAGTCCGTAGGACGAAGCATCCGCTGACACTTTACAGTCTCTATTGCGTCATAGATGGCCAGAACAGGGCGGGGACGACAGTGCGCCTTTCAGAGCCTGGAACGCATTGGCTTGTTCAATGTCCCAAATCCAACAGTTCTTTTTCGACAGCAGGTCTCGGAGAACTTTGTCTTTGTCTGCCAGTTGGGGAATAAACTTCCCTAGCTGATTTACCATCCCCAGGAAGCTCCGCAATTCACTCACATTTGAGGGCTCCGTCATGTCCCTAATGGCTGCTGTTTTCATTGGGTCGGGACTAATACCATCGGCAGAAATAATGTGCAGATGTGCAATGCCCAGAAGTGCAGTGTGCATTTTTTTGATTATGTACACATCTTCCTCAGACTGTTTTTCACCTCTCTTCAGCAGCAGACTAGTAACTCCGACAACATCTAAGGGAACTTGCCCTGGACCTAGCAATGGCCTTGTTGCCTCCTTGAGGGTAGGTAGATCTTTATTAAAAATCTCCTCGAACACCTCTACTGGAATGACAGTGACATCCACGCCGGTATCAATCTTAAACGGCACACGTTTGTGTCCAATGTCCAAGTCCACCATCCATGGTTCCCCAGCACCTGTGATGCTGCCAAGAAATATAGGGTCCCCCTCACACACTTCACGCACAGTTTTTGATGATGTGCACACCCGCTTGTAGTGGCCTTTTTTCCCACAGGAGTGACAATTTACGTCATTTGCTGGACAGTCACGTTTTGCGTGAGCTGGGGAGCTACCACACTTATGGCACTGGTTGCTATTCATCTTGCTGGAGTGTGCCATATGTGATTTTAGTTTAGGACCATTTCCTTTTTTTAGGTCTCCCCGCGTTATACTTTCCTTTGTACACTCTATCGACAGAGCCTGCTTCTGCAGCAACAGTGTCTGTCAAACTTCTCAGCGCAGCTTGCTGTCGTTTCACCTCCTCACTTTGCCGTCCCATTGCGATTGCTTTTTCCAAGGTCAGCTCATGATCCAGCTGCATACGCTCTGAAAGCCGTCTGTCAGCCAACCCCACAACGAGCCGGTCCCGAATCAACTCGTCATGTAATGCTAAATAATTACAATGTTCGGCCAGAGCACACAAAGCTGTCACAATTTAATCAACTGTCTCATTTTCTTCCTGTTTACGCATATTGAAACGTGCCCGTTCGTAAATTACATTTCTCTTCCCAATGAAATGAGTCTCGAAACCTGCTTTTACTGCGTCATACTTTGTTTTGTCAGTGTCTGCCAGTGGTAACCCACGGAGAATATCATCCGCCTCATCTCCCATGCAGTAAATGAAAGTATTCACCTGGTTTTCATCTGAATTTTCTTGCAAGTTGCTAGCCCATCGGAACCGTTCAAACCTCCGGATCCATTTTGCCCATTGTTGTGGCTTAGAAAAGTCGAACGGCTCGGGCAGCCGTATGCTGAACGTAGCGCTCGGTCCCGCTGCTCTCGGTGCAGCGACCGCAATATCTCCGCCATCCATTTCAGCTTGCACGTTCTATCCACGTATCCGGGCTTCGCGAGCAAAACTAAAGCAGGTAACACGTCAAACTACAGCACTTCTGACACCATGTCGTGTCTTTTGAATAATGACTCTGGATTCGAACTGTGTGAACGTGTTTAATTTACTTCCTTTAGGCAACGTTAAAAATACATAACAATTCACTGGCGCTTCCTCGTCGCACTTCCCGTGACATCATCTCCATTGCGCCAACCTCGAACACCATAGCAACAACACCACAATAATAACAGAGATGTGTGAGATCGCGATGAACTGTCAGCTTTTTAGGAATTATTAAGAGAGCGCACTTTGCGCGCATTCAGTCATGCCAAACCATGCACGCAGTAAACTGCTTGCTTTTAGGTTAAATTAACAGTGGTTTGTGTTTTAATGCTTTAATAACAAATAATTTATCAGGAGGATGTATGGTGGCGACACGTAGGCTAACTTGAAAGTATTTGGAGGTACAGAAAAAAAATGTCTATTTGCGGGCGGGAGCGGGACAAAACATAAATGTTGCGGGCGGGAGAAAGAAAGTTGAGAACGTCAGTTATAACGACCCACGCATTAAAAAATGGTCGGGTTAAAATCGGGCTCGGGCTCGGGCTCATAATTACGTTTAATGGGCCGGGCCGGGCCGGGCTTGATTTTTTGGGCCCGATCTAAGCTCTAATTTGTAGCCAACTTATCATTTTGATACTAGGGGGCTAATAAAGCTAATATAACACTTACAGCATGTGTTGCCTTCATTATAAGGCTTATATAAAGCTTTTAATTTTTTGCAGCTCCAGAATGATATTCTTTTTTGGTCCAATATGGCTCTTTCAACATTTTGAGTTGCCGAACCCTGGCTTAGTGGAACGGTATGTAATGCGCTAGTTTATGGTCGAATCAGAAAAAAAAAGGATGAGCGTTATTTCTTGAGAAATCGCAGATCATAAGCAAACTTAGACGCTGTGGAGATATTACACGTCACATCCTGACGTCACATGTCTTTACGGGGATGTGAACGCACTCACAAATTCTGGAAGATCACTGGCAGTGTGAATGAACCAAAATCAAATGATCCCGGGACACATTATCCGTATATTTTCCAGAATCTCTGTGTGAAAGGGGCTTAGAATGAACCTCACTGGTTCTTGCTGAAGCTCAAATGTGCTGCATAATACATGAGAATGAACCTTATTCGTTTTTGCTGAAGCTCAAACGTGCTGTATAACACTAGAATTAACCTCACTGGTTTTTGTTAAAGCTCACACTGTCAGGTGTGGTGGAGGTGAAAGGAGTGAGGACTCAGGTGCAGAGATAATGGGTTCTTTAATGATAATAACAAAACAAAAATACAAACAAAACTACCCCGTAGGGGAAAACAAATGACTTGACTGACTTGACTTGAAACAAGGGGTAACACACCAGGTACATACAACAACGAAAAAGCACAGGACTGCAAACACGGGGAGAATAAATAGGGAGACCAATCAAAGGAGGTAACGAGGGAGGACAGGTGGGGCAAATGAATCAATCCGGTAATGAGGGAGGACAGGTGGGGCAAACAAATCAATAATCAGGTAACAAGATGGGAGGGGCTAGACAATCAACAGGATGGGAGGGGCTAGACAATCAACAGGAGAGCACATGGCACAAGGAAACATACATGACAAGCCATGTGCTCACACCAAACGTGACTTGAACACAAGCACATGGCCAGTAAAACCAATCACCAGCCATGTGCTCACACAAAACGAGACATGAACACGCAGCTAATGAAAACACTCATAAGCCACGTGTTCACACAAAACATGACAACATGAAAGCACACAGCTAGTGTAAAACACAAGCTGTGTGCTACACAGCACAAGACACGAAAGCAGATGAAACAAGGCACAGACAAGATAAAACAGGTGTGTCACGGCTCTGTCACAAAACCAAGAGATAGACTAGACAGAAGTGACAGAACCCTGACACTACCCCTCCTCTAAAGGACGCCACCTGGCGTCCCTAAGGAGGAACACCAAAAAAAAAAACAAGACAGGAACATGACAACTCACCAACAGACAACAAGACGGGTAGATCAAAACACAGAGACAAAGTGGGGAGGTGGGGAGGGAGGGAGGGAGGGGAGCCAAGACAGAGCCAGCATGACAGTCCAGGAAGTCTCTATAAGTGACCAGGGAGGGACGGGAGGGTTGAGCCAGGGAGGCTCAGGCGGGTCTGAAGTCCCAGCAGAGGGCCATGGCGGGACAGACCAGGCAGGCGCCAGCGGATCAGGAGTCCCATCAGAGGGCCATGGCGGGACAGACAAGGCAGGCTCCAGCGGATCAGGAGTCCCAGCAAAGAGCCAAGGCGTTGCCGGAGGGGCGCTCCAGGGGGACTCCGGCGGGTCTGGAGTCCTGGCAGAGGGCCAGGGCGGTGCGGACCAGGCAGGCTCCGGCGGTTCAGGACTCCAGAATGAGGGCCAAGGTGGACCAGGCGGATCTGAATACTTGGCAGAAGGCCAGGGTGGGTCAGGCAGCAAAGACTGGGTTGGCAGGACAAGACATTTTGGGTACTCTGGGACGGCCTCCGGGCTGGCAACGGGCTCTGGGACAGCCTCCTGGAGCTTGGGCGGAACCAGCCTGACTGGCAGCATGGACGGAGCCGGCAAGGCAAGGCGCTGGAGTGGCGCCGACAGGGCAAGGCGCTGGGGCGGCGCCGGAAGGGCAAGGCGCATGGGCGGCGCCGGAAGGGCAAGGCGCATGGGCGGCGCCGGAAGGGCAAGGCGCATGAGCGGCGCCGGAAGGGCAAGGGGCATGGGGACGGCCTCTGGGCTGACAGCAGGCTTTGGAACGACCTCCGGGCCCTGTGGTAAACAGGAAGCCTTCTTCCTTCTGTTTCCTTGAGCGAGGCGGCGATGCAGCCTCTTCGGCCAACACTGGGGGCGCTGCAGCCTCTTCGATTAACACTGGGGGCGCTGCAGCCTCTTCAGCCAACACTGGGGCCTCGACAGTGAAAGTGGACGGCTCTGGGAGCACCAGACTTGTTAAGACAGAGGAAGCCTTCCTTCTCTTTCTCCGCTTACGTCTGCAAGGCGATGGTGTGGAGATTGCTGCCTGTGGGGGAAATGCAGCATTCACGGCCACCTCTGGGGAAAATGCAGCATTCACGGCCACCTCTGGGGAAAATGCAGCATTCACGGCCACCTCTGGGGAAAATGCAGCATTCACGGCCACCTCTGGAGGAAATGCAGCATTCACGGCCACCTCTGGAGGAAATGCAGCATTCACAACATTCCCAACATTTCCATCTCCCAGGCGCTGACAGGCTCGTTCAGGCCGCTGTTAAAAATGTCTTTAAGCGCAGTGATGTTAAGGTCGAGCCCCTCCGCAGTGATGATAAACTGGTGGGCAAACTCCTTTACTGTGGAGCCCCCTTGTCAAAGAGAAAAGAGCTTGCCATAGCGTTCCATCGTCTGACGAGTGGAGGGGCAAGGGCTGGGCGATGGAAACAAGAAGATGCCCATTCTCTGCTGAGTCCTCTGATGGCTGTTTCGTTCTGTCAGGTGTGGTGGAGGTGAAAGGAGTGAGGACTCAGGTGCAGAGATAATGGGTTCTATAATGATAATAACAAAACAAAAATACAAACAAAACTACCCCGTAGGGGAAAACAAATGACTTGACTGACTTGACTTGAAACAAGGGGTAACACACCAGGTACATACAACAACAAAACAGCACAGGACTTCTTCTTCTTCTTCTTCTTCTTTTCTATCATGGCGGATTGCAAGCAACTTAAGGTGCATACCGCCACCTACTGTTCATGAGTGTGTAGCAACATTGTTTTACATCTATTAAATTCTATATTTTAATTTTGTATTCTGAAGATAAATAAATAATGCTTTCCTTAATCTATAAATATATTTTATATTTCCTTTATTTCCCAATAATCCTTTAAGACTCCATTCTTGGCCTGTCCTTTCAACTACTCTTCTCAATTTCTCCCTTTCAGGTTCATATGTTTTACAGTTCATCAATACATGTTCTATATTTTCTATCTCTCTACATCCTTCACATTTATCATTATTTTTCCTCCCTATTAAATATAAATTGTCATTTAAATAAGTATGACCTACTCTTAATCTGATCATTATTATTTCTTCCCTTCGGTTTCTCTCATTAATATTTCTCTTTACTACTGACTTTTGTACTTTATATAATCTTCTTCCTTTTTTATCTTCATTCCACCTTTTTTGCCAATTTTCAATTTCTTTCCTCTTAATAAATGATTTTCCTTCCCCTTTCCCTAAAGGAATTGTAATTGCTATTGCCTCCTCTAAAGCCCTTTTTGCTAATTTGTCTGCCTTTTCATTTCCTTTTACCCCTTCATGTGCTGGTACCCAACAAAACCAAATATCAATGCCACCCCTGTATAATCTAAATAAACTGTGCTGAATTTCTAATACTAAATCTTTCCTATTATTTCCTTCTCCCTGAATACTTTCTAAAGCTGCTTTGGAATCCGTGCATATCACCACCCTATCTGATCTAACCTCCTCAACCCATTGTAAACTCAATATAACTGCTCCATCTCTGCTGTGAAAACTGATAGTTGATCTGACATTCTTTTAGAAATGTGTATTTTGAACTCAGGAATATATATTCCCATTCCCACACACCCTTTTAAATTCTTAGACCCATCTGAATATATTTTAAGGTAATTATAATAAGAGTTTCTTAAATATATATCAGTCTGTATCCCTATTTCGTTTAAATTCCATTCATTTTTCATTTTAAGAAGTCTCATGTCTACATTTATCTCAGGAAATAACCATGGAGGAACAACACTAATTGGATTACATTGTGCTATTTCCTTATCCTCTAATCCAAACTCTTTAATCAATTTGCTTATAACCCATCCAAATCCATTACTATGGAACTTTGAATATTCCCAACAAGTTTTTAGAATTGTTGAAGTTACATTTTCATCCATACTACTTTTAATTTTCATCCAATATACTAAACCTAATTACATTCTTCTCATTTCCAGTGGAGTTTCTCCAGTCTCTACTAAAAGAGCATTGATAGGTGTTGTTTTCACAGCTCCTGTACATATACGTAAAGCTCTACTCTGTAATCTATCTATCCTTTGTAGTGTTGTTTTAGCTGCTGCTCCATAAATAAAACTGCCATAATCTATTATTGATCTCATAAGAGCCCTGTATATGTTTAATAATGACTGTCTATCTGCAGCCCAGTTATTTCCAGCCAGTCGGTGGAGAGCAACTGCGCGCGACTGCAGAATCCGACACGTGCGCCTTGCGGTCGCGAGAGTTTTTTGACATACGTCGGCATGACATCAGAGCAAGGCGGACCGCACTCGGACACATTTCTAACCGGCATGCATCTCGCGCCGATCATCACCGGTGATCGGTTCTGCGCAGATT
The DNA here is from genome assembly GCA_029959095.1 of Rhinichthys osculus. Lineage (NCBI taxonomy): Eukaryota > Metazoa > Chordata > Actinopteri > Cypriniformes > Leuciscidae > Rhinichthys > Rhinichthys osculus. The sequence continues at coordinate 26,649,769 of JARWKJ010000025.1, read as the reverse complement.
TTGCTCATCTCAAACAAGCCTACTGTCACACGCACAAGCTCAGAGCAATATTGTAAGTGTTACTGCATGGTAATACATTTTTATAGCAGAATAATAATACATCACAATACACAGTCTCACTTTTAGTTACGTCTAATTTTAGTTACGTCTAGTTACTCACCTTTCTCACTTTTAGTTACTACTATGTATATGTCAAAAACGCTCTTCAGAAACCTACGGGTGACGTCTCGGACACTACGTCCATATTTTTTTACAGTCTATGGTAATTACACAGTGTATCCTTTTCAAACCGTTGATTTCTGTCTTTTTTCTCCTCCACGCAAGCTGTGCCTGTTATTTTTTCAGTGTAGTCGTGTATGAACCAATCACAGTCGTTCATTCTTTTTTCTTTTTTTTTTTTTAGATGTGTTTGGCGAATTTCTAGTAAATTTCTAATTCGTGGAATTAATAATCTTAAACTATCACTCTACTAAATGTAGGGTCTGCAATAAGACAATACTATACAGAATTTTGAATGGGAGGTTTTGGCTTTGTGAGTCGCTCGCTCTCTGAGCGCCTTCTAGTGGAGGAAGAGAATACTTCCACGTGATTGACACCATAGACATAATAAATTTGTATTTATTATGTCTATGATTGACATGACCAAAGCATTCTCTGACATGACCAATCAAATCTTCAGCATTGGTGTCGGGGCGGGGCTTGACGTTATGTACTGCATTATAAGGACCCCAAGTCGACTTTTACCGCCTGTTTAAAAGTAAATCATTTTTTCCCCATGGATATATAATACTAAAAAGAATTATAACATCTAAAACTCATTTAATTAATAAAATGACTCGTTTCTCCCAAAAAGTTTTTTTTAGTGTTAATTTAGTGTTAAGTAAGAGATCAGAAATGTTCCTCAGGCGTCGCACAGAACCGGCCCGTGGGGTCCTGCTGGCGGAGATGTCATTGAGCACAGGCAGCCGTTAGCCGTTACTCAACTTGCTGTGATGGAGAATGAAGTTTGGATGAGTCGAGAGTGACCGGGTCTGTGTCGAGAGTTACTGGGATCTGAGACTGGAGTGACCGGGGTCTGTGACCGTGTTCTGGCCCGATGGCAGCGCTGTTCTCCGCGGCGGCCGCTGCTTCTGTGCGCTGCGGGATCAGAGCTCTCCTGCGCGGCGTCAACCGTCGAGGAGCCGCGGGACTCACTGGAGCTCAGCCGCCGGTCAGACACACACACACACACACACACACACACACACACACACACACACACACACACACACACACACACACACACACACACACACACACGCGTGTTTGTTTCATCACACTGATGTATCAGATCAAGTGTGTGTGATATGATCATCTGCAGTTTGTTTAGTCTTGTTACATTATCTGACCTATACTTGTCTGTGTTTATAACGTTATACACATGGATGATTTGGCATATGTTTGGTCTTAGTAATGATGTAACAGTTAACATATAACCGTGTCAAGGTGACATAACTCCTAAACGTGTTTCAGTCATTTCTGGCTCATAATTCCTTCCTTTCTCAGTTTTTATCCCTGAAGACGCATGTGTTTATGTTTCATCACACTAGTGTATCAGATCAAGTGTGTGTGTGTGTGTGTGTGTGTGTGTGTTGAGATATGATCATTGCTGTTTGTTTGGTCTTGTTTCATTATCTGGCCTGTATGTATTTGTCTGTTTACCTTATATACAGTAGTCAACATTTGAAGTGGAGCAAAAAAGTTAATCAGAGTTCTCATAAGACAAACGGGTATTGTTCAAAATTCATGTCTAACTTTGATGAAAGGTTTTGATCCACTTCAAATGTTGACTATTGTATGTAACGTTATATAGATATATGGATGATTTGACATAATTATGTTTTGTCTTTGTTATGATGTAACAAATAAGCGTGTCCAGGTGACATAACCCCTAGATGTGTTTTTTACTTGTTTTCTCAGTGTTTATCCCTGAAGCGCCTGAAAGCGGTGGCATCCACAGGGAGTCCCTGCCGGATCCCGATCTCCTCCTACTCCACGGAGGCTCCTAAAGGTAAGATGACACTAGATGAGTGACGGAATGATGTCCACCGGAGTCTTCTTCACTCACAGCCTCTTCATCCTCAGATGGGAAAGCCGGCGGACCGGGAGGAGGAGGAAGGAAAGGAGGGAGGAACGACTGGAAGAGTCGATTACTGCAGGTAAACCCTCATCAACCGCTCTGCCTCATGCTTTACCCCCCAAAACAAATATATCGTCGCTGCCCGATGAAACTCACGTATGTCCAAAACGGTTACTTTTCAGGAAGTGAAAAAAACACGTAATTTCAAAAGCAGTTGAACGTAGCGTTGTCATACTTGGTACGGCAACTTTAAATGTAACCATATTCTTGCCAGTGTAATGATATAATCCACATTTGACCAAAATCGAGTTTAAATGGACATACGTGCATATTTTACAGTAACGGTGGTCGATACGCGTTTTTCCGATCATTAATTAGAATGACCCAGTCGCGTTTCATATTGACAGATGAATAGGCTACGCTCAGTTTATTAAATAGCCTACGTCTCAGTTTATTAATACGCTCAGTTTATTATATGTCTCTTGCAAACTATGAAGGGACAATGAATCAATACACTGACATGGCAATGCTAGACTAATAGGGGGAAGCACTGCTACTTGGGCACAGAGATATAGGCTATCAAGCAACACCTGAAATAAAGCTTGCAAATTTGTTGATGAAAACATTGATTAAAATGAAGATACAATTTATACAAAACGAAATTTTCAAGCAAAAATAATATTCGAAGATCGCTGGGTATTATTTGATTATTAGCATGTGAGCAAAGCGGAGCGGTGTGACGCTTAGAAGTTAAAAAATTTAAACATACGTTAACGTTTCATATTTATGTTTAAATAATACAATGTTATTTTTTTTATTTCATCTATGTTGATTATATGAAAACGGAACCGCATGAGTAAGATAGGATCATAAGATGACCAATTAGGCCTATATATCGGAAAACATTTGGAATGGGTCAGATTTTGATCTACTAAGTTTTGTTTTGTAGAAAGCCTTTCTTTAAATTTTATTTCGTTTTGTATAAATTGTATCTTCATTTTAATCAATGTTTCATCAACAAATTTGCCTGGATTAATAAAGAAGCACTTCATATGGAGTGTGCATTTCTCTCAATAGGTGCGTTCACTACTGCGAAGATGGCGAGTCTGCATCGTCACCTTTATCAACAATTCAAATGTTTCATGCATAATCATTACCTTCGCCGGTTCTTTGTGGCAAGCTTTATTTCAGGTGTTGCGTGATATCTCTGTGCCAAAGTAGCAGTGCTTCGAATCTTCACGAGACCGACGAGATGCATCCACAGGGTGGGAGATACGCAGCGTGATTGACAGCTTTGACACCAAATGGATATACATGAAAATCAGATGACATGATTTCACAACTTTTCATTGGTCATTTAGATAATGTGAAGCATACTGTATACGGAAATGAACCTGGACATTATATCCGTGAAAAAATCTCAAAATCGGCAAAATGGACATCGGACCAGAGCCGGCGCTAGCCGAGCGCTGATGAGGGGGCGTCTGAAATACCGAGAGGGGGCGTTCACATTAACGCACGTCACCACTTTTTGCCAGGGTCGATATTCTCCCCACCACTTTTTAAAACATCTTCGCGGCACGGATGTACCAATACAAATTAATAAAACATCTCCAGTTAACTAGCAGAGGATTCATTTTGTTCGTTTGTCAAATTAGAGTCGTTCAAGCGCTGAAATGTGTTGCTTTTTAAATCAAGTGATCAAAGTGCTCGTTGCCGCTGCGATCAGTGAAGCGGAGTGTTGTCTTGTGGCTCGCGCAGTTTTCACACTGACGCACGCGCGCTTCAATCTATCGCTGTTGCGGGGAGACTCTATTCGTTATAGTGAAATCACAAAATAAAATGCACACGAACTGTCCCTGCTTGATATAGACTGTTATAGACGATTGATAAGATGTTTTGATGAGAGAGAAAAAAAATATTTTGCTAAAAAGGCTTAGCCTTCCCCTGGCCATGGACTTGATATGCAATTCGAGTGAAATTTTCTCCCTCAAAAGCAGCCTGACTGCTTCTACTAGTTGCTTTTATAAGGAAATGCTGTACATAATTGCTGGTCTAGGATCAGTTTCCTCCACTCCATAACCAAATGATAAGCGCGACTGGGCTGGCTCAGCTGTGGTCTGTGGAAAACGATGTAAACTGCATGCCGTGCGCACGCGCAGAGATAATTCATGCGCGTGCAATTCATTTTATGCAGGAGTTATGCACGTTTTTTTCGATAAACAATTTTTAAATGAATGAAAGCAATATATTTTTTAAATTGCAGGATTTATGCATTTTTTTCGATAAACAATTTTTAAATAAGTGAAAGCAATATAATTTATAAATGGCAATGTTTTTATTAAATTGTGATCACTTTAAATACAAATTCATTCATTTGCACGTTGTGTCCGAGCCCGGCCCGACACATTAACTGTAATTATGAGCCCGAGCCCGATTTAAACCCGACGATTTTTTAATACGTGGGTCGTTATAACTGACGTTCTCAACTACTTTCTATGTTACTTTCCCCCGCCCGCAACATTAATGTTTTGTCCCGCTCCTGCCCACAAATAGACTTTTTTTTCTGTACCTCCAAAATACAAATAGGCCTACTACATGTCGCCATCATACACATCAGCATAAATGCTCCTGATAAATTTGTTACTAAAGCATTAACTTTAAAGATTGTTATTGCTTGTTATTAAAGCACATAGCCTAGTTGTTCTTGTGGCTTTTCTGCAACAGATGAATAAAATGTATTAGTTTTTATATGTTTTATTCATAAATATTTATAGTTTGCGGGAGTCCCGCGATTCGCACACATAGTGATGTGAATTACCGCCCGCGCCCACGCTCGGCCATCAAATCTAGTCCCGCGCCGCACTCGTTGGGAGTGCACGTCTTTAGATCAAGGGCCCGGCCCGGCGTCGAGGATAGTGACGGGAAATATCGTCGGTTCGGGTCAAGTTCGGGCTTGGGCAGAGAATCTAAGCTCTATCAGTGACATAACAACGAGGGAATCATCAACGCATGATGCCATGTCTAAACGCAGGATTTTGCTGCATTAGGTAAGGCAATGTGTATTTATATTGGCTGCCAGGCATACAGTAGCCTACTGCTTGCTTTTTTTGCTCAAATTAACAGTTTGTAAACGTATAGTTGCGGCTTGCGCTAATAACAAATTAGTTAACGGGAGCGTTTATGGACGTTTAAGTTGTTGCTAGGCGACGTTGGTTAAAACTACATGGTTAGGAAATCTATTTAAATGCAGGGGAAGCGCACATCTTAGCCTTACCCTGGAGTTGGTTCGCCCTCCGCCTATGCCGAATCTCCCGATTGCCCCCGATATGCGATATTCAACCTTGAAATTATGGAATATCCGTTCTACAGTCCGTAGCCGTCGTGTGATCTTTCCCGTATGAGAAATTTAACGTAATGCTAGGGTGAGCGAGCACGCAAAATCAAACGACCAATCAAAATTCGACTTTGTCTAACAGACTGTCCTTCATTAAAATATTATTAATTTAGCTTAATATTCACAAAAACAAGAACATGTGAAAATGTAATTGGCAAATGTAATTTTTAAATAGCATATTTTATCAGTAAAATCCCGTTTACATTCATGGTGATCTGAGGGGGCGGGAGAGTCCAGTTGAGGGGGCGTCGCCCCCTCACGCCCCCCCGTGGCGCCGGCCCTGCATCGGACAGCGACGATATTCTAAATAAAAAGTATTATGCCTATTTTTACATCATTAAAATGTTTTTCTCATTATTTTCATGACGTTTAAACCCAATCATCTTTTTTTCCGGAACATATCAAATCCACATGTCAAAACAGTTGTATTTATGATTATTATAAACTATACATTTGACATTTATACGTGACATTATATATACATACATTTACATTGAATTTTCTAATGCTGTAAACAATACAGGAACACTCCCACTTGTCTTCATTACAAATTTATTTGTATATATTAGTACAAATTATATATTATATATATATATATATATATACAAGGGTGTAACTTTGGTTTGAGAACTGGGGGGGACACAAAATGGGGGAATTTTTTTTACGATTTAAATCCCATTTCCTGCATTTACATACATTTAGGGACTATGGTCCAAGGAAAATCCAGGAAATAATTAAGTTGATTATAATGATAAATTCTGCCAAAAATAATAGTAGGCTACTAAACTATGTATAACCAAAAAATGTCTTACTTTTTTATTGTTTAATAGGGGCCGATTGCCAAGACTTGAGAGAATCATTTTATAAAGTCAAAATTTTTCATCATTAAAGGCACAATATGTAAGAATTTTGTAATAAAATATCCAAAAATCACTTGCACAGTGTGATATATTTCCTGCAGTTGTGTACTTATAATATCCCAAAAGTCTCCAAAGATTTTTTATTTAAGAGAAATTCACATTTTAAATAAGTGGCCGTCCCGGAAATAAATGTCACCTGTCAATGACGCAATATCCGCGCTATCCTCGGTTTCCGTTCATACTGCCATAGCCATGACGTAACCATGGCGACAGACGTGGACAACTGCGTAGTGCGTAACGTTTAGCGGCACCAGAGCCCGTCATTCTATGGCGGCACGCAGTTCTTGTTTCGTTCAAACATAGACCATCCATGGCAAGCAGACTTTGGGACAAACAAGGAGAACTAAAATGAGGATCAATATCAGCGTGGCTTTTTTGAGAAGCCGAGAGCTAGCGTCCGCGACTAACTCAGACTCGACAGAGCTTCACGAGTCACGACAGCTTTATTAGACAGGTGAGCAGATGTACATAAAACAAATCAATGTTATATAACGTTAGCTCAACATGATGAAATGTTAGAATATGGTCAGTATGTTATTCTAATGTTGATCTAGCTTACTGCTAGTTTCGTATAGCAAACAAACTAACACGTAGTATAACATTATAACTTTCAACACACATTTAAATGCCGTTTATTGTGATAGTGTAACTTTAGACCAAGTGAAGCAGCGCTGCGTTACCTCACAAGTTTAATTTGTCTAATAAACTGACCTGTGTGAGTAATCCAGCACTCGCGGGTAGTTCGGTAGAATTAAATGTCCTTATTCCTTTATATCCGCGGGACTCGCGTGAGATATCTGTCTCTTTAGCAATCGCGACCTGCTTCATACCACTGTAATGTTAAAAAATATGAATGTTTGCACTTTTTCATTTATTTTCTATTCTCTTTTCATGGTAATTCAACACAAAATATCACAAGAACAACCTAACAAATCCAACAAACACAACAAAAGTACATTCCATGACAAAAAGAACAGGAGTAGGATGAAGAAAAAAATCGTATAAACTCCTACCCCATTCCTACAAAAACAAGATTCACAAATTAGATGACCTCACCGACATAAAATGACAAACACCAAGAAAATAAAAGGAAATATATATACACACATATACACATACATATACAGACTATAGCCCAGACCAGATATAATCTACTTTCAATTATAACACATTTTTTCTCTCTTTGTTTATTATTAGGTGTTCAAGCACGAAGTGCTGAAAACCTATTGTAATTGCTATTTGAAAAAAAAAAAAACTAAAACGCATCGTGCAGCCCAAACCGTAAGGCCTAGAGACTTGAAACCTGGCCAGGTGGTAGGGCCTCAGTTTGGGGAGAACCTATCAGAGTATGACCCCGATTGGCCCATAGGTGGCGCTACAGCAACCAAAAGTACTAAATTGCTCATAACTCCTAGACCGTTTGACCTAGAATCAAGCTTTGCACACCACTGTGTTCCTTGGCTCAGGACGGACAAGATGTATATCTCGGATTCTCGATTTGAGCAAAAAAAATTGTTATGGCCAATTTTGTCCAAAACCTACTTTTGCGAACTAGTCCCTGGTTTTTTGCCTGATCGGAACCAGACCAGTCTAGGACAATTCTCTGGACTCTCTAGATCAATAATTATCGAAAAAAAGTTGAACTTTGCCCTTTGGTTCACTGTAACAGGGTCATTTAGAAAAGGGGGCGTGTCAAAATACACTCAAAAGCCTATAAATCATAAATAAAAAGTCAGAACTTCACAAAAATTGATGAGCACATGTGTCATAACATGGTGAAGAAGCATGCAAAGTTTCATGGAGATCGGACCATAGGTGGCGCTATAACTGTTAAAAAGCTTTAAAACCATACATTTCCTATGGTAAATTGCCTGTATTGGCTGTAAATTGTCTTTTCCATCTATGATCGTATACTTTTCATATCATAATGTTTAAAACCAGTGCAGTACAATTCTCTGGACTCTCTAGATCAATAATGATCAGAAAAGGTATACCTTCTTAATTTGGATGGCTATAATAGGGTCACTTCAATATGTAGCCTTGACCAAATGTCCCCAAAAACCTATATCTCTTCAATGAATGCTCAGATCTTCTTTAAAAAAAGGTCAGGACATATCACTCTAAACAAGCTTGACAAATTTTAGACAGATCGGACAAAATTTGCCTCTATAACAGTTAAAAAGGTGAAAATGATATGAATATAGTGGCATATTATAGCCTCGTGAGACCATCCTGATCTCGCGAGTTTTCAAGGTTTCACTCGCAGATCAGTCTGGATACTTTCCGTTAAAGAAAATTTGGGAGCAGTTCACCAAACGAACGTCCAATCAGCGTGGGCTTTGAGGCGGGTTGAGGTGTGACGCAACGAGAAGCGCGTCAGTTCAGTCTAAAGAACATGTCGGCTTCAGCGGATGAAACTAGCATCAGCGTGGCTATCGAGCAAGTTTTATCGTAATTACAGAGTATTTCTTCACTGAAAGAAGAGCAAAACACTGCTCTGGAGGCTTTTCTCAGAGGAAAAGATACGCTCTGTTAGTACGTCATATGCTTCGTTGATCTGATTGGTTGATTTGGCCCGTCTATCACCAACATAGGCCAATCAGCTAACCAGTATTGTCGCCCCTTACCAAAACTACTTCAACGGAAGGTTTCCAGATGGATATGCGGAGCAAATCCATCTGGCGGAGTCAGGTTAGGCATATTAAGCCAATAAGTGGTGTTTTACTGCCCCCTGCTGTTTAAAATAGTAATTTTGTCATAATGCTGACTATCATTGTTCTATAATTCATTTTTAGAATTAACATAATCACTATTTTAACATTTACAATCACATTTAGTCAAAATTCATTGTCACATTGACAAATGTGAACCCTGAATGAGACAGTTTAATCTGCAATAGAATGTGTGTGTGTGTGTGTGTAGTCCCATGTTTCTGAATAAATTCAGAATAATCTGATTAATAGCTTGCAAAGACATTAAATGCTTATAGACCATTAAAATATATTTTCATAATGACTTTGTGTGTGTGTGTGTGTGTGTGTGTGTGTGTGTGTGTGTGTGTGTGTGTGTGTGTGTGTGTGTGTGAGCAAATGTCTACATATGAGTGCAAAAGCACCTGTGAAAACACTTTATTAATAAGTAGAATGGCCAGCAGAGGGCAGTAGAAGACCACTTATTGGCTCACTCTCATTTTGACACACTTGATTTTCAACAGTAAATCAAAGCACTAAAGCAAACCAGTTTTTTTCCATGTTAACTATTATGACACAATCATTTTTTGTCAGAGTTTATCACTTCATTTTTATTGGCACTTCACATCAATGCAGCAATGTGGTAAATCATGGTAAATCACGATAGAAACATGGTAAATCATAGTAAAAAATACTATTACATGGTGTATCATGGCAAATCATGCTAGCAATGTGATGAATCATGGTAAATCATGCTACAATCCTGGTAAATCATTCTAGAATGTGGTATATCATGGTAAATCATCCTATAACATGGTAAATCATGGTAAAATTGATTTCATGGTTAAATCATGCTAGATTCATGGTAAATCATACTGGAACATGGTAGATCATGAAAAATCACACTAAATTTGGTATATCATGGTAAATCATGCTAAAACATGGTCTATTCCATCTATGATGTCAATGGTTAAATGCTTGCTACATAAAACTTCATGTCTTTTGATGCTTTTGTGCTTAACGGCCTTAACTGCTTGAACACCGCTAAATGCTGCTTGCAGCTTTAATTATTATTGTTATTATTATTATCTATTAATACTAATTCTGCTTAATACTAAACAAACAAAAACAACAAAGATGTAATAATGGCAGGTCCAACAACCAAAATAACAACGAAAACATAATTGTTGTGATAATTTTATTAGTTTTCACATTCATCTTTATATAAATTAAGTATCTTTTGTTTATAACTATTTTTAAATTGTAAGATATTTGAACAACATTTTAGATCATTTTCTAGAAGATTCCATCTTTTAACACCAGAAACTGAAACGCACATTTGTTTGAGGGTATTTCCAGCAAAAGGTTGTTTGAAATCATTATTTCTTCTGCTTGTCTCACTATTTAAAGTAAAAAGGGTTTGCAGTCCATGCGGTAACAGGCAGTGTTTAGCTTTATAAACAACTAACAAAGTTTGTAAAGAAACCAAATCCTTCAATTTGAGTAGTCCTGACTCCAGAAACAGTCCTGTAGTGTGTTCTCTTGGAGCAACTCCATGAATTATTCTTAAAGCCCTTTTTTGCTAAATAAATAAAGGCACTAAATTTGTAAAACTCATCCATGCACTCATCCATAAACATTATTAGATCCATCAGCTTGACAGCAAGTCCAATCATTCAGCTCATCACTGCGTCATCGACCTACGCCTTTGTTATTGTTGGAAACTGTGCCCTCTTGTGGTGAAAAATTCTTACATATTGTGCCTTTAATGTTTTGTGTGTAAATAAAATTGAAATTATGTGAGACCCAATTTCCACTGTAATGTAAAAACAACATAAAGACAGTATATTTTTAATAATTGTTTAATAGCATCTTTTTATGAATGAAGGCCAGTATCATTGATATTAATATAGCTACTGATGTCTTGATGAAAAGGATTCCCCCCCCCCAAATTTGAAACATTTATTAGGCTTCAAAAATATAACAACTTTTAATTTAAGTGAACTTTAAACAATCCTCACATAAACCCAAAATAAATGTCATATTTACCTGTGCGCTTCCTGTCTAACAGGTACGAAATATACAGAAATTGAATAAGGTTATCAAATAGTCTGCACTGCATAAATTATAAATTATATATAGATTAATTCTTATTAAAGCTACAAACGTTCTTTAGACAAGATCAGTGAGTAATTTGCTCTATTCCCCTTTGTTCTTTGGTCAACTTTACTGACAGAGAGAATTGGCTGCTGTCCCTTTAAGATCTGTCGCTGATGACAGGATCTTTCGCATTTAATTTTCTCATTTACTCTTGACGTTCATTTAAGATTTTATTTTACTCATTTATGACTGTTCTTGTGAGGATACAATTGACAAAACGGACATTTAAATGTGTGTGTTATTCTTCAAGCGCGAAAGAGAACTGGATTCTGGCGCGATACCTGTTTACTTTCAGTGAGCTATGAGTTTAGAGTGTGGACTATGGTGTGTGGACGCGACGTACCTGTTGCGCATTGGCACAGACTATCTCCTGCTCCTCGGTGGCGAGGACGGCGTGCGGTTAAAAAAATCATAACAAACGAACTTGAAAGTGGGGGGGACACACAGTGGCGTCATGCCCATTCAAAGTGAGGGGGCACGTGCCCCCTCAGATTTTTCCTCCCTAGGGTGACCAGAAGTCCCGAAATCTAAGCTGTTGTCCCGAATCCCGAAACCGACCTTAATTGTCCCGAAAATTATACTAAAGCAAAATCTTGATATAAAATATTAAAAACTGTCCGTGGAAGCTGAGTCGTCCTGCAGCCAGCCCCTTCCAATTGCAGCAGCCGCGAGGACAGTGAATGTGCAGGCAGCCAGTCTAAACTTTAGTTTTTTTACGCGCGTCATTTGCTCTTGACGCGCGAATGGATTCAAAGTGTTCACGCGTAGGCTATAACTAGACGCGGTAGGCGCGAATTTGACGCGCTATTCGCGTCTGGTGTGAACGCAGCATTAAAGGAGTGATTGATTGGTCGCGTCACTGTGTGCAAAAAAAAAAACTTCGTCCGGGCCTTATAATGTCTGATGTCGGGTTAGGCCTACACAAAGCAAATCATCTACAAAATTATTTAGTTTTCCTATTTAATGACCGACAATTTAGTTGTAATAATAATTTTGCCATGAGGCTTATTAGCGTTAGGCTATAGCCTGAAAGGTCTGATTTAGGGCCCTTACATAGTCAACGCATCGGTATGCATACGCGTGCGCAAGGCTACACATCGCTACGCTTCGGCCGTCATTATGCGTCGATGCGTAGCCAAATGTGTCATCCTAGTTTTTAATACGCGACGCGCCGATGCACGCAATACTATGCGTTGTCGGTGGGGGCGACATTGCAAGTAATGTACATAAAAAGGTATATTATTATGTTTACAGAAGAAGATTTGAATACAATGGCGGGCGAAGAGGAAAAGTTATGCGAGCTTGTTCGTATACATCCTTTGTTGCTGCCGATGTAAAATCAGCAAAATGCACTCCTCTTCAGTTGCCATTTTGATCTGAATTTTACGTGACCCGACTCTAGACTCTACTACCCCCTGCTGCGCGATCGGTGTATTGCATTTCACGCATCGCCGGTGACGCTTGTGTACTATGAAAAGGAGCGCGTAGCTCGCGTTGCTTGCTCGCGTTGACTATGTAACGGCCCTTAGCCTACACACTGTTACAACAGTAACACATTTTTTTTTCACAATGACATTTGAGTTCATGATTTTAAAGGGTTTTTTTTTTTGGCAGACTAAAGACTAATGACAGACTTTGATCTTTGAATTAAAAAATATGTTTGGTTCAGGTTTGAAATTCATTATCTTTTAATGTAGTCTAATATCATAGTAGGACTACCCCCCAAATCCCTACAGCATAGTTGTTATACCGATCGCTATACATATTGCATTTGATTTGATTACCTTTTTACATTTCTGTCAAATATTAACCATTTTCAAATAAACGGGGTAGTGTTAACCTTATTCAGCACTGAAATCTGTCAAACTTCTTTCAAAGTCCTTCATCACATATTAATATTAAAATAACTTAATTTCAGAGCACCACAAAGTCAGACCTCAGCACCTTTATGTAGGCTACCTTTAATGTAAGATCGTTCTTAGGTCACATACCAATTTAAAATCATAACATAAAAACTGCAATGGTACTGTTTATAAAATCATGTGTAGTAGGCCTAAGTGTACAGTAAGTGTGTGTGTAAACATGCTTTAATGAAGTAGACTTCAAAAGCTTTTGAATTTGCGCTTACAGTTCTTTCATCAACCTGTCTTTTACATAAACTTACAAAATAGATACTTTAACTTAGTCCTCAGAATCAGATAGAGGAGTGTTGCTGCTAGCTCCGTTAAGGTATTTCTGTCCCTCCCAAACTGCATTGAAATGGTATGTTTAGCAGCCAGAATTTAAAAATGTTCAGGGGGAGAAACCCCCTGACCCCTCTTAACATGATCCATATCACCCGTCAGAAAACAATTGCAATGTCTCAGATCGTGCCCCCCCAGAATTTTGGCTTGCATGACGCCCCTGGGGACACAAACGGCATTTTGAAAAGTGGGGGGGACATGTCCCCCCTGTCCCCATAGAAAATTACGCCCATGTATATATATACACAAACTAATATATTAGTTAGGGGTGTAACGATATTCGAACCGAACCGAATACAGACCTCACGATTCGAATCGCGATACTCTCATTGCGTACCGAACACGCCCCGCCCCCTGCTAATCCCGGCCCCGCCCAGCCCAGCCCGGCTCAATGGACCTCATGTCCTATGTGTACACAACGAATTCAGTTTTGTAGCCTAACCACCATTAACACCAAATAACAAGCTCCGTGTTTTGTTACTTTCGATAATAAGCCAGGTGTAATCTTTCACATTCTGTCTATTTGATCACGAAATTCAAACAATAAATGGCGTTTTGGCGCTCTCTGATGTGGCGTGACAGATCGCTGTATGCCTACTAATCTCCTCATTTCAAGCAGCAGCGCGGCGCGCGGGTAAACGCGATCATCTCTTCCTCAGTTACAGAATGGACACCTGAAGGTATGTTGAAAGATGCAGTATACTTACTGAAAGGCATCATAACTCGTGTAATCGCTCAGTCAGTGTTTCAGCAGCGGAAAGACGTCAATAAAACAGCATAGCTTGTCACTAGCATTATATTTACCTCAACAGGCAAGTGATTCAGTGTCCACAACTTTGGTTCCTAAATGAACTCTTGCACTAAATAAATTCACTATGTTAGCCTATATATTATATTTTACTTAACCTGTTAATGATATCTTGATTTAATGTATGTTTAAAATATCTTTCATGAAAATGACAACTGTGTAAATTATTATATTTCAATAACAAATTAGAGTAAAAACACAAGTTAAATGCAAAAACTGCCTTATGTTCAGTTTACATGTTTTCATACAATGTGTTGTGTGTTGTTTATTATATCTAAAAAATAAATAGCATCAGAATTAAGGTTACTTTAGTACTTTTCGTTGACAGAAATGTTGAAATTAAATATTTATTATACACATTTTTACTTTATTTTAATGCAATACATGTTGTTAAATGCGTAGTTTATTCCAAGAGCGCTGTGTCTTTTTTATGGGCATGAGCGATGCTCCATTCACAAATGAATCACTCTTTTGAGTGGATTCTGTTCAAAGACTTCATCAAACAAGTTGGCAGATCTGTCTAAATCGGTTCGCGAATCAGTTTGAATGATCTGTTCAGTTCCTCGCGCACTGAATCGTCTGAAGCGCTTTCAGTTCACACTCGACACGGAGTCGTAGCAGGAAGATTTAAGAACATCAAGAGCGTTGGATGAAGTGGCCGTGGACCTACAGTACAGTCTAGTGAAAGCAAATCTGCAAATGCATCATATTTTTGCCAGTGATGAAGATCTAGTTGAACATCTTCGTATGATGTCTGTGAATGAATGATTCCACAGGATACATTCTAGTTCATTTCATTCAGGTAATACATTTTACAACCAAACAGATTATTACTCGACGATAGCACTACAAGTATGATGACATTATCCGTTTTTTGGACATATAAATTTATAGGCTACATTAAATAAGCTACCATTATCCACAGTTTATGAAATGAACACCCGCCATCCCGCGGTAATGTGTGTGTATATTGCGCAGTGGCATCACACGAATAGTTTTGATTGAAACTAATTTGTTTAAAAAGTAGGGTTTTGCAGTAACAAGGCAGGTTTGCATAAAATCATTATGACATTTTTTTTTTATCTAACGAGCATCTGGTTTGGCGATGCAAAAGCGGACTGTCTGCTTATTGTTTTTTTCTTCTATGTTAACTACCGGTATGTTAAAAAAAAACGACGAAAACATGTTAATTGTTCGAATAATAAACAGTTTGTTTGATGACAAATCGCTAAAGATGAAATTGGCCTCCCTTTCTGTCATTGTGAGTGCGCGTTTTTTGTTGTTGTTTTTTTTCTTTTCGATTTTTGAACGATGATCGACTTTTGCTCCTCGATTTTCGAATGTCATTTTTGGCAGAAATTCACATCCCTAGAATGCATACATTGATGTTTTTGTCGCACTACAGTAATGAGAATGACATTTGGTGTCTCTATACCGATGATTGTCCTGTGTTCTGAGGAGGTGTGTGTGCTGTGTTCTGAGGAGGTGTGTGTGCTGTGTTCTGAGGAGGTGTGTGTCCTGTGTTCTGAGGAGGTGTGTGTGTGCTGTGTTCTGAGGAGGTGTGTGTGTCCTGTGTTCTGAGGAGGTGTGTGTCCTGTGTTCTGAGGAGGTGTGTGTGTCCTGTGTTCTGAGGAGGTGTGTGTGTGCTGTGTTCTGAGGAGGTGTGTGTGTCCTGTGTTCTGAGGAGGTGTGTGTGTCCTGTGTTCTGAAGAGGTGTGTGTGTCCTGTGTTCTGAGGAGGTGTGTGTGTCCTGTGTTCTGAAGAGGTGTGTGTGTGTCCTGTGTTCTGAGGAGGTGTGTGTGCTGTGTTTTGAGGAGGTGTGTGTGTGCTGTGTTCTGAGGATGTGTGTGTGTGCTGTGTTCTGAAGAGGTGTGTGTGCTGTGTTCTGAGGAGGTGTGTGTGCTGTGTTCTGAGGAGGTGTGTGTGTGTGCTGTGTTCTGAGGAGGTGTGTGTGTCCTGTGTTCTGAGGAGGTGTGTGTGTCCTGTGTTCTGAAGAGGTGTGTGTGTGTCCTGTGTTCTGAGGAGGTGTGTGTGCTGTGTTTTGAGGAGGTGTGTGTGTGCTGTGTTCTGAGGATGTGTGTGTGTGCTGTGTTCTGAAGAGGTGTGTGTGCTGTGTTCTGAGGAGGTGTGTGTGTCCTGTGTTCTGAGGAGGTGTGTGTGCTGTGTTCTGAGGAGGTGTGTGTGTCCTGTGTTCTGAGGAGGTGTGTGTGTCCTGTGTTCTGAGGAGGTGTGTGTGTCCTGTGTTCTGAAGAGGTGTGTGTGTGTCCTGTGTTCTGAGGAGGTGTGTGTGCTGTGTTTTGAGGAGGTGTGTGTGTGCTGTGTTCTGAGGATGTGTGTGTGTGCTGTGTTCTGAAGAGGTGTGTGTGCTGTGTTCTGAGGAGGTGTGTGTGTCCTGTGTTCTGAGGAGGTGTGTGTGCTGTGTTCTGAGGAGGTGTGTGTGTGCTGTGTTCTGAGGAGGTGTGTGTGTGCTGTGTTCTGAGGAGGTGTGTGTGTCCTGTGTTCTGAGGAGGTGTGTGTGTCCTGTGTTCTGAAGAGGTGTGTGTGTCCTGTGTTCTGAGGAGGTGTGTGTGTCCTGTGTTCTGAGGAGGTGTGTGTGTCCTGTGTTCTGAGGAGGTGTGTGTGTCCTGTGTTCTGAAGAGGTGTGTGTGTGTCCTGTGTTCTGAGGAGGTGTGTGTGCTGTGTTTTGAGGAGGTGTGTGTGTGCTGTGTTCTGAGGATGTGTGTGTGTGCTGTGTTCTGAAGAGGTGTGTGTGCTGTGTTCTGAGGATGTGTGTGTGTCCTGTGTTCTGAGGAGGTGTGTGTGCTGTGTTCTGAGGAGGTGTGTGTGTGCTGTGTTCTGAGGATGTGTGTGTGTGCTGTGTTCTGAAGAGGTGTGTGTGCTGTGTTCTGAGGAGGTGTGTGTGCTGTGTTCTGAGGAGGTGTGTGTGTGTGCTGTGTTCTGAGGAGGTGTGTGTGTCCTGTGTTCTGAGGAGGTGTGTGTGTGTGTGTGCTGTGTTCTGAGGATGTGTGTGTGCTGTGTTCTGAGGAGGTGTGTGTGTGCTGTGTTCTGAGGAGGTGTGTGTGTGCTGTGTTCTGAGGATGTGTGTGTGTGCTGTGTTCTGAGGAGGTGTGTGTGCTGTGTTCTGAGGAGGTGTGTGTGTCCTGTGTTCTGAGGAGGTGTGTGTCCTGTGTTCTGAGGAGGTGTGTGTGCTGTGTTTTGAGGAGGTGTGTGTGTGCTGTGTTCTGAGGATGTGTGTGTCCTGTGTTCTGAAGAGGTGTGTGTGCTGTGTTCTGAGGAGGTGTGTATGCTGTGTTTTGAGGGGGTGTGTGTGTGTGCTGTGTTCTGAGGAGGTGTGTGTGCTGTGTTCTGAAGAGGTGTGTGTGCTGTGTTCTGAGGAGGTGTGTGTGTCCTGTGTTCTGAGGAGGTGTGTGTGCTGTGTTCTGAGGAGGTGTGTGTGCTGTGTTCTGAGGAGGTGTGTGTGTGTGCTGTGTTCTGAGGAGGTGTGTGTGTCCTGTGTTCTGAGGAGGTGTGTGTGCTGTGTTCTGAGGAGGTGTGTGTGTGTGCTGTGTTCTGAGGAGGTGTGTGTGTCCTGTGTTCTGAGGAGGTGTGTGTCCTGTTTTCTGAGGAGGTGTGTGTGTGTGCTGTGTTCTGAGGAGGTGTGTGTGCTGTGTTCTGAGGAGGTGTGTGTGTGCTGTGTTCTGAGGAGGTGTGTGTGCTGTGTTCTGAGGAGGTGTGTGTGCTGTGTTCTGAGGAGGTGTGTGTGTCCTGTGTTCTGAGGAGGTGTGTGTGTGTGCTGTGTTCTGAGGAGGTGTGTGTGTCCTGTGTTCTGAGGAGGTGTGTGTCCTGTGCTCTGAGGAGGTGTGTGTGTCCTGTGTTCTGAGGAGGTGTGTGTGTGCTGTGTTCTGAGGAGGTGTGTGTGTCCTGTGTTCTGAGGAGGTGTGTGTGTCCTGTGTTCTGAAGAGGTGTGTGTGTCCTGTGTTCTGAGGAGGTGTGTGTGTCCTGTGTTCTGAGGAGGTGTGTGTGTCCTGTGTTCTGAGGAGGTGTGTGTGTCCTGTGTTCTGAAGAGGTGTGTGTGTGTCCTGTGTTCTGAGGAGGTGTGTGTGCTGTGTTTTGAGGAGGTGTGTGTGTGCTGTGTTCTGAGGATGTGTGTGTGTGCTGTGTTCTGAAGAGGTGTGTGTGCTGTGTTCTGAGGAGGTGTGTGTGCTGTGTTCTGAGGAGGTGTGTGTGTGTGCTGTGTTCTGAGGAGGTGTTTGTGTCCTGTGTTCTGAGGAGGTGTGTGTGTGTGTGCTGTGTTCTGAGGATGTGTGTGTGCTGTGTTCTGAGGAGGTGTGTGTGTGCTGTGTTCTGAGGAGGTGTGTGTGTGCTGTGTTCTGAGGATGTGTGTGTGTGCTGTGTTCTGAGGAGGTGTGTGTGCTGTGTTCTGAGGAGGTGTGTGTGTCCTGTGTTCTGAGGAGGTGTGTGTCCTGTGTTCTGAGGAGGTGTGTGTGCTGTGTTTTGAGGAGGTGTGTGTGTGCTGTGTTCTGAGGATGTGTGTGTCCTGTGTTCTGAAGAGGTGTGTGTGCTGTGTTCTGAGGAGGTGTGTATGCTGTGTTTTGAGGGGGTGTGTGTGTGTGCTGTGTTCTGAGGAGGTGTGTGTGCTGTGTTCTGAAGAGGTGTGTGTGCTGTGTTCTGAGGAGGTGTGTGTGTCCTGTGTTCTGAGGAGGTGTGTGTGCTGTGTTCTGAGGAGGTGTGTGTGCTGTGTTCTGAGGAGGTGTGTGTGCTGTGTTCTGAGGAGGTGTGTGTGTGTGCTGTGTTCTGAGGAGGTGTGTGTGTCCTGTGTTCTGAGGAGGTGTGTGTGCTGTGTTCTGAGGAGGTGTGTGTGTGTGCTGTGTTCTGAGGAGGTGTGTGTGTGTCCTGTGTTCTGAGGAGGTGTGTGTCCTGTTTTCTGAGGAGGTGTGTGTGTGTGCTGTGTTCTGAGGAGGTGTGTGTGCTGTGTTCTGAGGAGGTGTGTGTGTGCTGTGTTCTGAGGAGGTGTGTGTGCTGTGTTCTGAGGAGGTGTGTGTGTCCTGTGTTCTGAGGAGGTGTGTGTGTGTGCTGTGTTCTGAGGAGGTGTGTGTGTCCTGTGTTCTGAGGAGGTGTGTGTGCTGTGTTCTGAGGAGGTGTGTGTGTGTGCTGTGTTCTGAGGAGGTGTGTGTGCTGTGTTCTGAGGAGGTGTGTGTGTGTGCTGTGTTCTGAGGAGGTGTGTGTGTCCTGTGTTCTGAGGAGGTGTGTGTGCTGTGTTCTGAGGAGGTGTGTGTGTGTGCTGTGTTCTGAGGATGTGTGTGTGTGTCCTGTGTTCTGAGGAGGTGTGTGTGTGTCCTGTGTTCTGAGGAGGTGTGTGTGCTGTGTTCTGAGAAGGTGTGTGTGTGTGCTGTGTTCTGAGGAGGTGTGTGTGCTGTGTTCTGAGGAGGTGTGTGTGTCCTGTGTTCTGAGGAGGTGTGTGTGTCCTGTGTTCTGAGGAGGTGTGTGTGTCCTGTGTTCTGAGGAGGTGTGTGTGCTGTGTTCTGAGGAGGTGTGTGTGTCCTGTGTTCTGAGGAGGTGTGTGTGCTGTGTTCTGAGGAGGCGTGTGTGTGTGCTGTGTTCTGAGGAGGTGTGTGTGCTGTGTTCTGAGGAGGTGTGTGTGCTGTGTTCTGAGGAGGTGTGTGTGCTGTGTTCTGAGGAGGTGTGTGTGTGTCCTGTGTTCTGAGGAGGTGTGTGTGTCCTGTGTTCTGAGAAGGTGTGTGTGTGTGCTGTGTTCTGAGGAGGTGTGTGTGCTGTGTTCTGAGGAGGTGTGTGTGTGTGCGCTGTGTTCTGAGGAGGTGTGTGTGTCCTGTGTTCTGAGGAGGTGTGTGTGTGTGCTGTGTTCTGAGGAGGTGTGTGTGCTGTGTTCTGAGGAGGTGTGTGTGTGTCCTGTGTTCTGAGGAGGTGTGTGTGTGCGGTGTTCTGAGGAGGTGTGTGTGCTGTGTTCTGAGGAGGTGTGTGTGCTGTGTTCTGAGGAGGTGTGTGTGCTGTGTTCTGAGGAGGTGTGTGTGCTGTGTTCTGAGGAGGTGTGTGTGTCCTGTGTTCTGAGGAGGTGTGTGTGTCCTGTGTTTCAGGGAGACGTGCCGTGGGACGATAAGGACTTCCTCTATGCCCTGGTGATGGCGGGCGGAGTCGTGTCGCTCCTGCTGATCCTCTACTTCAGAGACCCGGGCCGAGAGATCACCTGGAAGGACTTCGTGCATCGCTACCTGGACCGAGGGCTGGTGAGGGGCTTTCAGAGCGCTGCCAGGAGTGTGTGTGTGTGTGTGTGTGTGTTGTCCGTGTACAGACGACACCACTGTCGAAACGATCCCCAGTCACACGGATCCGTGAAAACTGCTAAAAGCGCTGTATTCTGCTGCCAGGCCACTAGATGGCGATGGAACACTGTTGATTGATTACTATATGATTAATTATTATTGATTGCTATGAAACACTGTAGATTAATACGCATGTGCATGACGTCATCGTCTTCAGAGATTCACGGTTTTGTTGTTTACATGGAGACCGTTTTCAAAAGTTTGTGTTTTCAGACTCCCAAACACTTGTCGTGTAAACGAACGGCCAAAATGCATAAAAAGTTTTAAGTTTTTATTTGAAAACGGTGTCGTGTAAACGGGCGCTTAATCTGATGACCACGTGTGAAAGGTCATGAAGGCTAATTGGCCACAACGTAGGTGTGCCGTATATATTTTATATTTTTCTAAAAACGAATTACTGGAGTGCGCTGGGTTGTTTCCTCTTGCGGTTGAAAGGTCAGGGGTCACCGCTCGTCTCACACAGGCTCTTCTGTGCGCAGGTGGAGCGTTTAGAGGTGGTGAACAAGCAGTTCGTGCGGGTGATCCTGGTCCCCGGGGTCGACGCCTCTGAAGCTGTGAGTTATGATGGTTCCCTGTACAGTAGTGTGTGTGTGTGTGTCTGTCGCTGATCTGGAGTGTTTGCCTGCAGAGCTACGTGTGGTTCAACATCGGCAGCGTGGACACATTCGAGAGGAACCTGGAAGCTGCGCACTACGAGCTGGGTCTGGAGCCGTCACACAGAGCAGCGGTTATATACACCTCAGAGAGCGACGGGTGAGTGTGTGTGTGTGTGTGTGTGTCAGTCTGGAGCCGTCACACAGAGCAGCAGTTATATACACCTCAGAGAGCGACGGGTGAGTGTGTGTGTGTGTGTGTGTCAGTCTGGAGCCGTCACACAGAGCAGCGGTTATATACACCTCAGAGAGCGACGGGTGAGTGTGTGTGTGTGTCAGTCTGGAGCCGTCACACAGAGCAGCGGTTATATACACCTCAGAGAGCGACGGGTGAGTGTGTGTGTGTGTGTGTGTCAGTCTGGAGCCGTCACACAGAGCAGCGGTTATATACACCTCAGAGAGCGACGGGTGAGTGTGTGTGTGTGTGTGTGTCAGTCTAGAGCCGTCACACAGAGCAGCGGTTATATACACCTCAGAGAGCGACGGGTGAGTGTGTGTGTGTGTGTGTGTCAGTCTAGAGCCGTCACACAGAGCAGCGGTTATATACACCTCAGAGAGCGACGGGTCAGTGTGTGTGTGTGTGTGTGTGTGTATGTGTGTCAGTCTGGAGCCGTCACACAGAGCAGCGGTTATATACACCTCAGAGAGCGACGGGTGAGTGTGTGTGTGTGTGTGTGTGTGTGTGTCAGTCTGGAGCCGTCACACAGAGCAGCAGTTATATACACCTCAGAGAGCGACGGGTGAGTGTGTGTGTGTGTGTGTGTGTGTGTGTCAGTCTGGAGCCGTCACACAGAGCAGCAGTTATATACACCTCAGAGAGCGACGGGTGAGTGTGTGTGTGTGTGTGTGTCAGTCTGGAGCCGTCACACAGAGCAGCGGTTATATACACCTCAGAGAGCGACGGGTGAGTGTGTGTGTGTGTGTGTGTGTGTGTGTGTGTGTGTGTGTGTGTGTCAGTCTAGAGCCGTCACACAGAGCAGCGGTTATATACACCTCAGAGAGCGACGGGTGAGTGTGTGTGTGTGTGTGTGTGTCAGTCTGGAGCCGTCACACAGAGCAGCAGTTATATACACCTCAGAGAGCGACGGGTGAGTGTGTGTGTGTGTGTGTGTGTGTGTCAGTCTAGAGCCGTCACACAGAGCAGCAGTTTTATACACCTCAGAAAGCGACGGGTGAGTGTGTGTGTTTGTGTGTGTGTGTGTGTATGTGTGTGTGTGTGTGTGTGTGTATGTGTGTCAGTCTGGAGCCGTCACACAGAGCAGCGGTTATACAGGTCCTTCTCAAAAAATTAGCATATTGTGATAAAGTTCATTATTTTCCATAATGTAATGATAAAAATTAAACTTTCATATATTTTAGATTCATTGCACACCAACTGAAATATTTCAGGTCTTTTATTGGTTTAATACTGATGATTTTGGCATACAGCTCATGAAAACCCAAAATTCCTGTCTCAAAAAATTAGCATATTTCATCCGACCAATAAAAGAAGTGTTTTTAATACAAAAAAAAAGTCAACCTTCAAATAATTATGTTCTGTTATGCACTCAATAGTCAATACTTGGTCGGGAATCCTTTTGCAGAAATGACTGCTTCAGTGCGGCGTGGCATGGAGGCAATCAGCCTGTGGCACTGCTGAGGTGTTATGGAGGCCCAGGATGCTTCGATAGCGGCCTTAAAGGATAATTCCGGTATTTAACACTAAGTCTATTTTTTAGTTTGTTTTGGAGGAACTAGAGTGGTGGACTTAGAAATGTTGACGATGGGTCCTGTCTCGACTTTTTTTATATTTTAGAATCGCCTCTGAGCGCTTCAGAGTGGATGTCTATGGGCATGCTCAAACATGTCCTTAAAACAACCCTTAACGTTGGTTTTCAAAACTGTGCAACTCACCGAGTGGTTAGTGGTGTTCGTTGATGATTAAAAACAAATATATCGGCGCAATGTATGCTTTCAATCCGTGTTATTTGCTATAGTGGAACTATTTTTTCCAGATACCTCACAACCGCGTATAAACTTCCGCTCGATATTTGAGTCTGAAGCGTTAGCACACCCCCGACCACTTGATGGCGACACCACTTTGCCACAGTTGCTCAGCTCACGCTAGCCTTCTGAGAGACGGAGAACCGAGCGAAAAGACTACAACCAAATGTAAACAGACCCCTTTCCTTTCCGGTAGCGCAGTAATATCAACGAGCACTGAGTCCTCCAGCAGACATCAATGCGATTTAAAAAAAAAGGCAAATAAAACACGACAGAAACTGTATTTCGCTACGCTACTTGTTTTGGAACATCAACGGACCCCACTAACCACTCGGTGAGTTGCACAGTTTTGAAAACGAACGTTAAGGGTTGTTTTAAGGACATGTTTGAACATGCCCATAGACATCCACTCTGAAGCGCTCAGAGGCGATTCTAAAATATTAAAAAAGTCGAGACAGGACCCATCGTCAACATTTCTAAGTCCACCACTCTAGTTCATCCAAAACAAACTAGAAAATAGACTCAAAGTGTTAAATACCGGAATTATCCTTTAAGCTCATCCAGAGTGTTGGGTCTTGCGTCTCTCAACTTTCTCTTCACAATATCCCACAGATTCTCTATGGGGTTCAGGTCAGGAGAGTTGGCAGGCCAATTGAGCACAGTAATACCTTGGTCAGTAAACCATTTACCAGTGGTTTTGGCACTGTGAGCAGGTGCCAGGTCAGGCTGAAAAATGAAATCTTCATCTCCATAAAGCTTTTCAGCAGATGGAAGCATGAAGTGCTCCAAAATCTCCTGATAGCTAGCTGCATTGACCCTGCCCTTGATAAAACACAGTGCACCAACACCAGCAGCTGACATGGCACCCCAGACCATCACTGACTGTGGGTACTTGACACTGGACTTCAGGCATTTGGGCATTTCCTTCTCCCCAGTCTTCCTCCAGACTCTGGCACCTTGATTTCCGAATGACATGCAAAACTGAGGAACAGTCCAGTGCTGCTTCTCTGTAGCCCAGGTCAGGCACTTCTGCCGCTGTTTCTGGTTCAAAAGTGGCTTGACCTGGGGAATGCGGCACCTGTAGCCCATGTCCTGCACACGCCTGTGCACGGTGGCTCTGGATGTTTCTACTCCAGACTCAGTCCACTGCTTCCGCAGGTCCCCCAAGGTCTGGAATCGGTCCTTCTCCACAATCTTCCTCAGGGTGCGGTCACCTCTTCTCGTTGTGCAGCGTTTTTTGCCACACGTTTTCCTTCCCACAGACTTCCCACTGAGGTGCCTTGATACAGCACTCTGGGAACAGCCTATTTGTTCAGAAATTTCTTTCTGTCTTACCCTCTTGCTTGAGGGTGTCAATGATGGCCTTCTGGACAGCAGTCAGGTTGGCAGTCTTACCCATGATCGCGGTTTTGAGTAATGAAACAGGCTGGGAGTTTTTAAAAGCCTCAGGAATCTTTTGCAGGTGTTTAGAGTTAATTAGTTGATTCAGGTGATTAGGTTAATAGCTCGTTTAGAGACCCTTTTCATGATATGCTAATTTTTTGAGATAGGAATTTTGGCTTTTCATGAGCTGCATGCCAAAATCATCAGTATTAAAACCTGAAATATTTCAGTTGGTGTGCAATGAATCTAAATTATATGAAAGTTTAATTTTTATCATTACATTATGGAAAATAATGAACTTTATCACAATATGCTAATTTTTTTAGAAGGACCTGTATACACCTCAGAGAGCGACGGGTGAGTGTGTGTGTGTGTGTGTGTGTGTGTGTGCGCCGTCACACAGAGCAGCGGTTATATACACCTCAGAGAGCGACGGGTGAGTGTGTGTGTGTGTGTGTGTGCCGTCACACAGAGCAGCGGTTATATACACCTCAGAGAGCGACGGGTGTGTGTGTGTGTGTGTGATGATCTGGATTCAAACTCACTCGGATCGTATCCCTAAATGACAGTGGTTCGGCTCTGTCTATTAAAGGGATAGTTCACTTTGAAATTAATTTTTGGTATGTTTTAGCTTACCTCAAGGGCATCCAAGATGGAGGTGTCTTTGTTTCCGCAGTATTTTCAATTTTGATATTTTTAGGTCAAACCGTTCTTGTCTGTCAGTCATATAATGCAGGTCTATGGTCACCACCTCAAAGAGCAGCACAGAGAAGTCCAAATTAAACATGATTTAATGACTCGTAAATGTAAATACACATTGATGGCCTAAGACACGAAACGAGCGGTTTGTGTGAGAAAACGAACAATATTTATATTGTTTTTACCTCTTGTAACGCAGACCGAAGCGCCGGCGCCCTCAGATCACTTGGACGTGGCTGTGTCTCTGAGGTGATCAAAGCTGGATCCGCATCATTACTCCAGTCTTCAGTGTCACATGATCCTCCAGAAATCACTCTAATATGATGATCTGATGCTCAAGAAACAGTTATGATTATTATCAGTGTTGAGAACAGTCGCGCTGCTTCAGATTTCTTTAGGAAACCATCATACATTTTGTATTTTCAGGATTCTTTTGTAACATTGATAATGTCTTTACTGTGATTTCTGATCAGTTTAAAACAACAAACTCTTACTGACCCGAAACCTTTGAGCACCATTTATAAATGTTTCTAATTGCTTATTTAAAAAATAAAACATAAAAACTAACCAACATGTCTGAAATGAATGTTCAGGCGCTCAGCAGAAATAAATAACATTAAACGTTGCTAATGTAGTTATTAATAGTAATATTCCTCTTTCTGCAGGTCTTTCCTGATGAGTTTCATCCCCACGCTGCTGCTGATTGGCTTCCTGCTGTTCACTCTGCGGCGTGGGCCAATGGGAGGAGGGATGGGCGGGGGAAGGGGCGGGCCCTTCAGCATGAGCGAGTCCACCGCCAAGATGATGAAGGACAGCATAGACATCAAGTTCAAGGACGTGGCGGGCTGTGAAGAGGCCAAGCTGGAGATCATGGAGTTCGTCAACTTCCTCAAGAACCCGCAGCAGTATCAGGACCTGGGAGCCAAGATCCCCAAGGTACGCCGCCGCCACTATTGATCCTCCTCTGGTTATTGATCCTCCTCTGGTTATTGATCCTCCTCTGGTTATTGATCCTCCTCTGGTTATTGATCCTCCTGTGGTTATTGATCCTCCTGTGGTTATTGATCCTCCTGTGGTTATTGATCCTCCTCTGGTTATTGATCCTCCTCTGGTTATTGATCTTCCTCTGGTTATTGATCCTCCTCTGGTTATTGATCCTCTTCTGGTTATTGATCCTCCTCTGGTTATTGATCCTCCTGTGGGATTATTGATCCTCCTCTGGTTATTGATCCTCCTGTGGTTATTGATCCTCCTCTGGTTATTGATCCTCCTGTGGTTATTGATCCTCCTCTGGTTATTGATCCTCCTCTGGTTATTGATCCTCCTGTGGGATTATTGATCCTCCTCTGGTTATTGATCCTCCTGTGGTTATTGATCCTCCTCTGGTTATTGATCCTCCTCTGGTTATTGATCCTCCTGTGGTTATTGATCCTCCTGTGGTTATTGATCCTCCTGTGGTTATTGATCCTCCTCTGGTTATTGATCCTCCTGTGGTTATTGATCCTCCTCTGGTTATTGATCCTCCTCTGGTTATTGATCCTCCTGTGGTTATTGATCCTCCTCTGGTTATTGATCCTCCTGTGGTTATTGATCCTCCTCTGGTTATTGATCCTCCTGTGTGGTTATTGATCCTCCTCTGGTTATTGATCCTCCTGTGGTTATTGATCCTCCTGTGTGGTTATTGATCCTCCTCTGGTTATTGATCCTCCTCTGGTTATTGATCCTCCTGTGGTTATTGATCCTCCTCTGGTTATTGATCCTCCTCTGGTTATTGATCCTCCTCTGGTTATTGATCTTCCTCTGGTTATTGATCCTCCTCTGGTTATTGATCCTCTTCTGGTTATTGATCCTCCTCTGGTTATTGATCCTCCTCTGGTTATTGATCCTCCTGTGGGATTATTGATCCTCCTGTGTGATTATTGATCGTCCTGTGTGATTATTGATCGTCCTGTGTGATTATTGATCCTCCTGTGTGATTATTGATCCTCCTGTGGGATTATTGATCCTCCTGTGGGATTATTGATCCTCCTGTGGGATTATTGATTCTCCTCTGGCTATTGATCCTCCTCTGGTTATTGATCCTCCTGTGGGATTATTGATCCTCCTCTGGTTATTGATCCTCCTGTGGGATTATTGATCCTCCTGTGGTTATTGATCCTCTTGTGTGGTTATTGATCCTCCTGTGGGATTATTGATCCTCCTCTGATTATTGATCCTCTTGTGTGATTATTGATCCTCCTGTGTGTCTCTTCAGGGTGCTGTGCTGTCCGGTCCTCCAGGAACGGGTAAAACGCTGCTGGCTAAAGCCACCGCCGGAGAAGCGAATGTTCCCTTCATTACAGTCAACGGCTCAGAGTTTCTCGAGATGTTCGTCGGTGTCGGTCCAGCCAGAGTAAGTCTGAACTATTGGTTTCAAATAGAAATAGAGGCCACTAATTGGTATCGGCTGATTAAAGCCATTATTTTCTCTATCGGTCGATTATAGAAAACAGCCGATGATCAGTCCCGATTATATCGGTCAATCAAAAGTGTGTGGAAAAACGTGTCCGACTTGCAACTCACTCTGTGTGTGAAGGAAATCTCTCGTGTTGAATTTAGGGAAAGTTAACGTGACAATAACGCATTAACAGTTTAAAAAATAGAGACATTAACGAAGGCTTTATTTGACCCTACGAATCATCCGTAGTTCAAGCCTCGGCTGCCAGATCTGTGGGTCTTCCTACATCAAACATTATTTGTAGTGCCTCATCCAATAATCGCAAAGAGCTTTGTGCTCTGTTAATTCTGATAATACAAAGTCTTCAGATTTCAAATTCTGTACAATTATCACGAAATTCAAACAATAAATGTCACGGTTCGGTACGTTTTTCCATACAGCAAAAAGAAAGAAATGCCAGAGAAATTTCCTTGATTTAATTTTTTTAATTATATTTTTATTAAAACTAACACCATAAAGTATGATATTTTTTCACTTTGTGCAATGATGGAGCTATACTTGACTTTTCTTAGGAGCATATAAAACAAAACAGCTCCTTGGACAAAATGAAATGTAATATTTGTAGTAGTTATAAACACAGGTTTATTTTAGTTCAGATTAACATTTGAGGGCAGCAATTGTATTCATATTGTCCATAAAACCGATGTAATGTTACTTGAAAGCATTATAACCTAGTATTCCTGCCAAACTTCCATGGTTACAGTTAGTAGTGTTACTTCAGTAAACCCATGGTGAATGTGCTGATCTGGACACTGAATAGTTCATTCATGGCACAATGTTTCTTCCTGGTTTCCACGTCAGCGCTGTTTGATCCGTTTATAACGGAGAAATGTGAATGTTTCTCACTAGATCTCGCAGCGATGTTATTACTTCAGTTGCGAACTCAAATGTTTTCTTTACTGGATTTCGCTGTGTACGTAGTAACAGTGCTGATGATCAAGATCGGCTCGCGCTGCATTGGTCCAGACTGATAAACGGTCCGTCAACCACACATTAACGAGTAGCTCAGTTTCGTTCAGCTTACATTACATTTGCTATTTGATGTTGGGAAATGTTGTGGTCACGCCAGCGTCTCTTACATTATGAGCGCGCTTGCCACGCGTGACGCACCTACATTTGAAATAACCAAATTTTGGTGGGCAGGAAAAATGGTCCAACGAAAGCCTCGTACCGAACGGTTCAGTACGAATACGTGTATCGTTACACCCCTAATGTATATATGTGTATACAGGGCCTTCTCAAAAAATTAGCATATTGTGATAAAGTTCATTATTTTCCATAATGTAATGATAAAAATTAAACTTTCATATATTTTAGATTCATTGCACACCATCTGAAATATTTCAGGTCTTTTATAGTTTTAATACTGATGACTTTGGCATACAGCTCATGAAAACCCCAAATTCCTGTCTAAAAAAATTAGCATATTTCATCCGACCAATAAAATAAGTGTTTTTAATAAAAAAAAAAAGTCAATCTGCAAATAATTATGTTCAGTTATGCACTTAATAGTCAATACTTGGTCGGGAATCCTTTTGCAGAAATGACTGCTTCAATGCGGCGTGGCATGGAGGCAATCAGCCTGTGGCACTGCTGAGGTGTTATGGAGGCCCAGGATGCTTCGATAGCGGCCTTAAGCTCATCCAGAGTGTTGGGTCTTGCGTCTCAACTTTCTCTTCACAATATCCCACAGATTCTCTATGGGGTTCAGGTCAGGAGAGCTGGCAGGCCAATTGAGCACAGTAATCCCATGGTCAGTAAACCATTTACCAGTGGTTTTGGCACTGTGAGCAGGTGCCAGGTCGTGCTGAAAAATTAAATCTTCATCTCCATAAAGCTTTTCAGCAGATGGAAGCATGAAGTGCTCCAAAATCTCCTGATAGCTAGCTGCATTGACCCTGCCCTTGATAAAACACAGTGCACCAACACCAGCAGCTGACATGGCACCCCAGACCATCACTGACTGTGGGTACTTGACACTGGACTTCAGGCATTTTGGCATTTCCTTCTCATGAGCTGTATGCCAAAATCATCAGTAGTAAAACAATAAAAGACCTGAAATATTTCAGTTGGTGTGCAATGAATCTAAAATATATGAAAGTTTAATTTTTATCATTACATTATGGAAAATAATGAACTTTATCATAATATGCAAATTTTTTTAGAAGGACCTGTATGTATGTTTGAATGAATTTGCCTTGAAGTGTTTATGAAAACTCGTGTATAAACATTTCAACTTTTATTTTAGTGTAAATATAATATCTGGAAATGAAGAGCAGTTTAATTTTAACCTCTAATATTAAAGTGTACCAAATGAGAGGGTTCCCTGTATAGTTTGCAGCATTATTTGTAATGCAAATTTGGGATTTTTTTTTTTTTCCTTAAGAAAAATCTATCTATCGTTATGGGCATCGGCCGATATCATTACGCATAATCGGCGGAGAAATGTAATATCGGTGCATCTGTAGTGTCAGATCTTTGTAAATTCTAGTTTAGTGAACTGATTGTAGCGTGTGTTTCTGTGTAGGTCCGAGACATGTTTGTGATGGCGAGGAAGAACGCCCCGTGCATCCTCTTCATCGACGAGATCGACGCGGTGGGCAGGAAGAGGGGCGGCGGGAACTTCGGCGGGCAGAGCGAGCAGGAGAACACACTCAATCAGCTGCTGGTGGAGATGGACGGTGCGCGCCGCAAACACTCATGTTGGATACAACTCATAGTTTATTTAGATTATTTATTTAACCTGAAAAATGCCAAATCAACAGTGTAACTTGCTTGTTTTTACAGGTTTCAATACTAGTACGAATGTAGTAGTTCTGGCCGGCACGAACCGGCCGGATGTGCTGGACCCGGCGCTGATGCGGCCCGGCAGGTTCGACAGACAGATTTACTTGGGTAAGAGCTTTCCCTTTACATCTCTTCAGTGCCTAATATAATACTTAGCAGTCGACTGATTGTGGTTTTTTTTTTCTGTTTAACTGTTGGCCTTATATCGACTGATATATCGTCACGGCCGGTTTTAGTTTTCTGTTTAAGTGTTTGAAGTGTTGGCCTTTATTTTCACAGCACCTGAACTTTTATTATTAACATCACAGAGAAAGCCAGCATCAGAGCTTCATTATTTTACAGTCTTGGTTTAAAGCCCCACTGAAGTGCCTTTGTATGATGCGTTGACGTAATTTCCACTGAAACAGGAAGCTAAGGCGGGACTTATTGAATGGCTCCTCCCCGTTTTCAAATAGCCAATAGCGTTTAGTTTCCCTCACAGACGGAGTCTTACTTGACGGCACCATAGAAGCGAATCCGCGCGCTGATGATACGCTGGATTCAATAGTAACGTTAGAGGTGTGAATAAATACTAGCCGTTTCATTCTTAACCAACATACAGTTGGAAAATGGAATAAAACTCAAGCGCTTGAGCAACAGAACACACATCTCTGACCCATATTGCTGCGTGACGTGTGTGTCAACGGTCGCTTCGGCCAGGTGGTGTTTATAGCAGAGGGGGCGGAGCTTCAGATTCTAGAGAGCATTTGATTGGACAGGAGATGTGATGAGAAGCTGAAGTCATAAAATCCCTGATCCATTTTAGTGGAAGTGAGACTAAGTTTTGAATGCTTATATCTCCTAAATGCGAATTTTGTCAGTTTTGGAACACACCAGCTTATTCATAACCTTAAGGCTAACATATTCATACTAAGAGCTAAAAAAATATATTTTGATTTCAGGGGGCCTTTAACAGTTCTGTCTAAAGTCATTAGAGCTGTTAAACAAAGTAAACAGTACATGAAAAAGTATTATAGAATTAGCTACAACCATTGATGTCAAACCGTCTGCATTCAGCAAACGCATATGTAATTTAAACAAGTCTTTCAATAACTAATAGATGAAACTCTCAGACTTTCTAGCGAATCTCTCAGACTTTAGCAAATCAAGCTGTTGGATCCTTTGACGTGCATTTGGAGCGTGCATAATAACACATGTACTCGGTCATTGGACTCACATGAGCAACAAAGTCAAAAAGCCTGCATTTCAGACTATATTTAGACATTGTCATGTTCATGTCATATTTACTGTGTGCTTTATTAGTGTTACCTGGACTTTAATGAGAAAATATGATTCCTAGTGCACACAGACTTATCAGATAGTGTTGTTTTACTATCAGTTTCTTTATTTGTGTATAAGTTTACAGAATCAAGAGTTGCTATTTGTAATAAATTAAATATTGTCAAATAAATCTAAAATTGATTGCAGCATGTTATTTACTTTTTTTTTTTTTTGTGAAATTCAATCTGAAATCTATGGAAGCTTCTTTCCACCACAGAATGAAAAATAAAAAAGGTAATTGCGACTTATCTCACTATTCTGACTTTTTTTCTCGCAATTGCGCGTTTACATATCGCAATTCTGACTTTATTTCTCAGAATTGCGAGATATAAAGTCAGAATTGCGAGATATAAAGTCAGAATTGCGAGATATAAAGTCAGAATTGCGAGATATAAAGTCAGAATTGCGTGTTATAAAGTCAGAATTGCATGTTATATAGTCAGAATTGCGTGATATAAAGTCAGAATTGCGTGTTACAAAGTCAGAATTGCATGATATAAAGTCAGAATTGCGTGTTATATAGTCAGAATTGCGTGTTATATAGTCAGAATTGCGTGATATAAAGTCAGAATTGCGTGTTATATAGTCAGAATTGCGTGTTATATAGTCAGAATTGCGTGATATATTTCGTAATTGCGTGTTATAAAGTCAGAATTGATTGATATAAAGTCAGAATTGCGAGATATAAAGTCAGAATTGCGAGATATAAAGTCAGAATTGCGTGTTATAAAGTCAGAATTGCATGTTATATAGTCAGAATTGCGTGATATAAAGTCAGAATTGCGAGATATAGTCAGAATTGCGTGTTATAAAGTCAGAATTGCGAGATATAAAGTCAGAATTGCGTGATATAAAGTCAGAATTGCGTGTTATAAAGTCAGAATTGCATGATATAAAGTCAGAATTGCGTGTTATATAGTCAGAATTGCGTGTTATATAGTCAGAATTGCGTGATATAAAGTCAGAATTGCGTGTTATATAGTCAGAATTGCTTGTTATATAGTCAGAATTGCGTGATATATTTCGTAATTGCGTGTTATAAAGTCAGAATTGATTGATATAAAGTCTAAATTGCGTGTTATAAAGTCAGAATTGCCTGTTATAAAGTCAGAATTGCGAGAGATAAACTATTCTGAGGGGAAAAAGTTAGTCTTTTTTTTTCCTTAGAATTAGCCTGATAACTCACAATTGCTTCCATAGAAATCTGCTCTCTAAGCTATTGGCATATAAATAAAAAAATGATATTGGTCGACCGCTAATGAAGCTCTTGTGCCGTGGGCTTAGAACTAGGGATGCACCGGTATGAAAATTGTCCGATAATTCTTTATATTTGAAAGCCAATAATCGATATATTGGCCGATACATCTAAATCAAAATTTGTATATAAACATGAGTGCCTGATTACAAAACAAAAGTTTCAACATTAAAAGCCATGTCCTAAGCACACAATTATAAGGTTCTCATTATAATTTTATGCAGCTTATATGACTTGTGCTGCACGTGTTGCACTGAACTGTATTTTGCTTTTTATCCGTCATATTTCAAGCAGCTCAAACGCATCATGTTGAACAGAGCGCATCTGAAGCGTCTCAGCTGAAGGAAATACATTATTTATCAGATTTAATATATGAGCCAAATTTTCTTTTCATAACGATAACCTTATACATGAACATGTATCAGCCGATACCGATATGGTGGCCGATATATCGTGCATCCCTGCTTAGAACGAATATGTCGGACTGAAGAGCGTCTAAGATTTGTGTTCTGTTATCCTCCAGGACCTCCTGATATTAAGGGTCGGGCATCCATCTTCAGAGTTCACCTGCGGCCGCTCAAAATGGACCCCAGTCTGGACCGGGACGCCATCGCCAGGAAGATGGCCGCCGCCACGCCTGGCTTCACCGGTGGGTTACACGCATGCTCATTATCCTATTGAGAAGAGTGATTGTGCAAGACAAAGCACGAAAATTATACGTTGTATGATAATTACATATTTGAAATTCATGTTTGGGAGTAGGCTGATGTAATTGATATGATAATATATCATATTATCCTCCAGGTGCTGATATTGCAAATGTCTGTAATGAAGCCGCTCTCATTGCTGCCAGACATCTGAATGAGTTCATCGGTGTTAAGCATTTTGAGCAGGCCATCGACAGAGTCATCGGAGGTGAGCTCAGACATGCAGAACATCTTACAAACACCCTACTAACACACAGACTGATGCTTGTGATCTACATGTTCAGATCTGTAGCCAAAATAACAGCACTGGATGTAGCAGACATCAGGAGTTATTGAGTTATTGGTAGGGCCTGCCTCTCTATCTGCAGTCGTCTAATGTCTTGGAGATATCAGACGTCCGTGACCTGTGGTACACCTCAGGGCTCAGTCCTGGGTCCCATCGGTTTCTAATCTACATCCTTCAGATAATGTAAAGTAGGGATATGACCTTACTTGGTTAATTCTATCCTCTTTAGTGGAGCTGAAGCTTTGCGTATGCATATGATTTCTTGAGTTGTCTTATGCAGCTTTAAAGTCCCCCTGTGGCTAAAATCAAGCTTTTAATGTAGTTGCTATGTGGTGTTTTAGGAGTGTTTTCTCCTTAAAACTGCAGTGAACCAAAGAAAGTTTTAAATCGCTGGTGTTTCTGAGGTCTAGGGGTGCAACGGATCGCAGTTGTTTATATGTGATTTATACGGTCCAGCTGCCCCACGGTTCGGCACGCATGTGCTTCACGGACTAACTGCCAGATTTAACCATCATAGAGTGAAAGTTTATAATTTGGACGTGTTTTGTCTTGCCAATTTACACATTCAAACAATTTAAAACGCGAAAGAAGAGTCGAAAATCGGGACTCGCGTGTTATCTGTGTTTGATCAGAGAGAGAGAGAGAGAGGTTTGTTTCAGATAGCGCTCGAACACCGAATTGATTCCTCTTTCGCGTTTCCTTGCCCTTGAACGGACACATACACACAAAATGATGTCTAAATACCTGTCTCTGCAAGTATTCTCTCGTTCTGTCATAAGTGAACAGTTGAGAAAGAAACCGGATCCTTGTCAGTTTTTTCGGTCTTAAAGTGACATCAGCCTAATATTCCTACTGTCGTCTGTCATTAATGTTAATAAAACAACAAAATACAGCTTTAACAAAGATAAAACTATATTTAATTTCCACAGTGAAAAAAGTGTTATTTTACTTTTAGGCTGAATTAATTTCTGTACCTGAATAATACTGTTAGACTTTGTAAATTTATCAGTTAGGCTAGTAGTTTTTAATGTAGTATCGAAGAATTTCAAGTAATAAATGAAAAGCAAAATTACATCACCCCCCCCCCCCCCCCCCCCCCCCCATATATATATATATAAAAAAAGTTAAAAAAAAATGTTTGCTGCTCCGAAAAATTATCTGATCCGCGTCTCAAAAACCATAAACGATCCAAATCCGTGAATTTTGTGATCCATTGCACCACTTTTGGCATCACAAACTACCTTGTAACCAATCAGATCAACGTGTGATCATCAACCAGTGGATCTCTGAGCTGAGTGAGTGAGTGGAGGCGGGGCTCATTTGCATATTCATAGAATCGCGTATACTAAATGAGGCAAGGGTGTCGAGTTACATTCAAGATATTTTAAGGCATGAAGTTTTTTCAATAAGTTTTTTTAAATGTCATTTTGGTGATTTAAAGATGAGTTTTAAGGGATGGGACTTTAAATACCCTAAGGTTCAAATCAAATACATTTTTAGTCACTGATATTTTGTGCTCCTCTTTTAGGGCTGGAGAAGAAGACTCAGGTATTACAGCCCACTGAGAAAAAGACTGTAGCCTATCATGAAGCAGGCCATGCTGTCGTGGGCTGGTTCCTCCAACATGCTGACCCACTGCTCAAGGTCAGGGCCCAAAATCTAGGATTATAGCTTATATTAAGTCATTCGTCTGTAAATTGTTTTATTGAAATCTATGTGTTCCAGGTTTCCATAATTCCTCGAGGTAAAGGCCTGGGCTATGCACAGTACCTCCCGAAAGAGCAGTACTTGTACACCCGCGAGCAGCTCTTCGATCGGATGTGTATGATGCTGGGCGGGCGAGTGGCCGAGCGGGTGTTTTTCGGCAGGATCACGACTGGGGCTCAAGACGACCTTAAGAAGGTCACGCAGTCAGCGTACGCTCAGGTGCAGAGATTGGGCTTGCTCTGTGTGCTACACAATTTCCATTTAGCAGAAGCTTTTATCCAAAGCAATGTACAATATAGGAACAGTTCATTTTGAGTAGAGCTGAAACTGACATTCAGAATAGTCAATGAATCACTTTAACAATCATTAGATTGTTAGCAGAAAATATTTGTTAATGCAATGATTGAACAACACATTGGTGATAGCTCATTAGGGTCGAGTATCATTTGAATTTTAACGATTTCGATTCTGCTTATCGATTCCTAATTTCGATTCAAATTGGGTAAAAAAAACAATAACTTGGATATCATTCACATTTAGTCTTCTTGCAAAACATTTCATTGATGCTGAATATCATGAACAAAAATCAACAGGCGAAAGAAAACACTTACACAAGGAGTGTTTGCCTGTGGTTTAAAATACCATAGTGAAAACAACTAGCCTCACTTATATACATTTCAAGCATTATTAAAGACAAGTTAACACTCAGAAATTTAAAAGAACAAATAAAAAATGTGCAATCGCAACAAATAGATAGAACTGAACAAAGATACGTTTGATATAAACAGTGTTTTAAGATTTTCAGTTACAGAAACTGTAGTCAAATATAAATAACACTGCACTTTATAAATATATGTGGCGAGCAGGACGAGGTGGAGGGCCGTGAGAGATACGAGACCAGGGTCGTTCATCATTGATCATGCCACCGGCCTCGCGCCGCTCTCTTACGGCCCTCCACCTCGTCCTGCTCGCCACAATATACATTACAAATATAGCTACAAAAGTTATTCAGTCAAGAACAGCGAGTGAATTTAGTCTCTGTCTTTTGTTTGATTCGTGTTGTTATAGAGAGCAGCAGGAATATTAGGTTGCTGTCACTTTAAGACCTGCACAATACACCGTTACTTGTGTGTTCAGCACAGAAAACAGCGCGAGTCGTCTCGTGCTTTAAAGGCATATTAAAATGCACACAAAGGAATCGATAAGAGGAATCAAAATTTGTATTTAATAACACATTTTTGATTGACACTGACATTCTTTATTTGACAGTTGTCTTCCCCTACTTTTCTCGTAGATTGTGCAGTTTGGCATGAGTGAGAAAGTGGGTCAGGTGTCCTTTGACCTTCCCCGGCAAGGAGAGATGATTCTGGAGAAGCCCTACAGCGAGGCCACGGCAGAGCTCATAGATGAGGAGGTCAGAAATCTGGTGGACCGGGCCTTTCAGAGAACACTGGAGCTCGTCTCTGAGAAACGAGAGCAGGTGGAGATGGTGAGAACATCTGGCAGCGCGGATTTACAGCTTTAAATGGAGGGACGCATAACTAGTGGCCATTACAAAAGCTAGTGAGCTGCGGAGTGCCTCAGGGTTCAGTCCTGGGTCCCATTATTTTTCTCATCTACTTGCTTTTTCCTTTTAATAATGCAGCATAGCTGTATAATCTTCAGCTTAGCTCTACCACAAAGCAGAGATTTTAGTTCATACTAAGAGATTTGAGTGAAGTTAAGCTTTCAAAGTCACCTGCTCAGCCACATTTTATTGGTTGTCTGGTTGATGCAAATATGGATTTGTTTTTGCGAATAGGTTGGAAACCGTTTGCTGGAAAAAGAAGTTCTCGACAAAGCTGACATGGTAGAGTTGCTGGGACCCAGGCCGTTCGAGGAGAAGTCCACGTATGAGGATTTTGTGGAGGGCACTGGCAGCTTCGAGGAAGACACGAGTCTTCCCATTGGGTTGAAGGACTGGAACCAGGAGAGAGGAGAGATCCAGGAGGAGCCTCCAGCTTCACAGGAAAAACAGGCTGCTTGAATGAACACCGCCTGCCTCTGAGACTTGCCTTACTGTGGGGACTGTGGGCTGAAGAAAAGATTTGTGAATTTTGTTGGTATTTGCATTTCACTTCCCTTGTTAATTCTAAGCAGGGGACGTTTATTGAATTTGAAATGCCTTAATGCAAAGATTATGTCGCCATAAACTATGCTGGATAAACTTTAACACTGGACACCACAAACTCTTTATTGACAGATCAGGAACTCATAATTATCCTTTTAGTTATTTCTTTTATCCTTTAATTTCTGCCATTATATCATAAACTGAATTCTATCCTTTTAGCTACTCTTCCTCTTAATAGAAGTGGAAGAAACAACTGTATATTTGTACAATTTTCATTTGTGTGTTCTAAGAAAAAAAAGTTTTGAAAAAGATATTTAAATTAAATGAGTCCTTTCATACATTTTACAATGTTTTTTTTTTTCAACACTTACAATATTAGTCAAGGTTTCTTGCACCAAACACAGACCTTATTTTTTCTCATGACCGATTTCCACCTTTTTTTTCTTACCCTTTATTTAGGTCATTTATGCAGCTTGTATTTTGATCCTTATATACACATGTATGAATTCACCACTTCATCAGGGTTATATTTACAGCGTCTAATCTACATAAAGATCATATCCTTTTTTCGGCGCTTAAAAGTGTTTTGTTATATTGTATTTCTAGCCCTTAGACTGACATCAGCAGAAGTAGGGCAACGCTAGATGATTTATCACATTCTGTTCATCAGGGACACTCCCGTTTTAGATGGGTGAGATTTAGCCAAGAAACATCCAGAATCGGTGCTATCTATGATGTTGTGAGCTACAAATCTCACTATTATTTGTGGTTGTTAAAGTATGAGAGAGAATAAAAGCCCAGTGTAAGTTTGTGCATCTTCTTTATGAAAGGCTTGTCCAAAAGCACCGTTCTTTAGACTGAATGATGATCACGTGAAGTCTTCTGGATCCTGCTATCACGTCTGTTCTAGTAAATTGTACCACACTGCCTCCATTTAGAGCTAATTGGCAGGTTGTTGTGTCACAAGACTTGCTTTGTACAGTAATAGATACAGTAAAGTATATCGGGGAAAAACAGCCTGATCATTGAAATTTTTCACATTTATTCCCATTATATTTTTGCCCTCCTTGATTTGACTGTTAATGATTCTGGTAGTTAATACATTTCTTCTCCGATGCGACCCTGTGTATAGATCATGCTTGACATCATTGAACCCTGTAATAACCCTGGTAACATATACAGTACAGATTTATTTGCACAACAAACTTTTATTCTTTAGGATCTGTTTTTGAAACTCCCCACCCTATAGCTTTCTTCTCTTTGAGGATTATATGTGAATCAGGTATATTTTAAGACACAATTTCTTGCTGTGCACCGGTGATCACACAATTTAGGCCTTTGATGATGTCTTTTATGTTCAATTGTAAATAAATGACATTTAATGGTACAGAGCAGTTAAAAAACATATTGCTGAAAGATTATTCACCCTTACATCCATTCAAATGCAACTTTTGCAATTGCTTTACTCAATAAGTTAGGCCAGAAACATAATATACGCAAGTATTCTTGTGTGGTTTTGTTGTACATGATGTGCGTTCCTGTTACTGTTGCAGTGACAAACCTCCGTACTCAATGGGGAGATGAGTTACCTTCACAAAGTTGGTCAAAATTAAAATAACATGTTCAACATTATTCTCTTAAACTGCTGCACCATGATTCCCAACCTGTTGGATGAGGTCTTACTTCTGACCTATTCATCTGATGTCTTGGAGTGTACTAATGATCTTGAATCAGGTGTGTTTGTTTGGGAAGAGTTTGGAAATCTGTACTGTGGGTGTGGCTCCAGCAACAGGGTTGGAAAACACGGCCATTTTGTATGCCTCTCTTATCTTTTTATGAGAGAGTTGCATGAACTGAGCTGCGCTCATATTCCCCTAAGCCATGTTCACTGCTCCCTATTGGGCATAGCATAAAATACTGGACACTTTTGGTTTATGCTAAGCCCACCCCACACCAATGTTGAGGATGCTACGTAATTGTGCTGCAATATGAACTGCGTTCTGACAAATTTTGAAACTGAATGAAGCATTGAATTGAGCTGATGTAGCTCGAAGTGTCTGTTCATGTACTTGCGTAGGGCATGTTTTAGGCCTAAGGTCCTTGCACACAGAGTCCGAAATTTTCGTATGCATTTATTCGTATTTGTCATCCTAAAAATTCGTCACGCACAGAAACTGAGTCTGATGCGTATGAATTAATCTGTAGCGGGAAAAAATCGCAATACAAATGGAGTCTTCAAGCAGTGAGGATGATTTTGTTGTCCTCGCTCTTCTTAAACGGAGGGAACAAAGAGGAAATATTGGGTCCATCCAATCCTGAGATTGCGTAGAGGAAGGAGAGTTCGCTGCGGGATTATCCCGAGCGATTCAAAGTTTACTTCAGGATGTCAGCGGATCAGTTTGATGTTTTGCTAGCGATACTGGAGCCACATATTAAATAGAAGACCACCAATTTCCAAAACAAATTGATCCTGAACAGTTCTGGAGTTTGGCGTTCGCTTGTACGGAAATTGAAATTTAATTTTTTTATGACAGCCGAAAGTTTCGGAGGCAGTGTGTAAACGTGATTGACAACATGAGGTCGTATTTATTTTTTAACGTGCGGAAATCTCAGACTCAGTGTGCTGACTCAGACTCACCTTTAGGCCTAAAATGTTGTATTCACTTTGATTCTGGGTCTCCCATTTTCATGCGGAATCTCCTCGAAGGACACTTTTGTTGTAACTTCTCTCTGTCCCGTCACACAGGCATTTCCTGAACTTCGCTGTGACTCGTCACAGTTGCTGCCTCGACACATTGCTCTGGTCCTTAAACAGTTCCTTGAAGATTCAAATCACTGTGTAATTCCTCGGTCGCTCCTTGGATTCATGGTGTGGTCCATAATGCTAGATCTTGCTTCAAGTTCTCTGAAAGACTGAAAGTGACTAGGTCCCAAAGAGGCGTCCCAAAATCCTGTTTGGATGAAGTCTGTTCCATCTTGAGGAAGAGTCTACACCTATCCCAGCTAATCGGAACTGTCTTCTTGCCCACAATGGACGAAGGGATTGCATTATCTTTAAGTGGGATCACCATGTCCTTTGATCCCTAAGGTTCCCCGTCTCCTTGCTTGACCAGGAACCTCCCCTCTGCAGACAAGGGCTGAGTCCTCTCCCCAAGCCCCTGTAGCCGGCCTGGCTCAAGGCTGCTGGGATTGAGAGCGCTCTATCTTCAGCATTGGCTCTGTGTTCTCGGAGTCGCTGTGGTGCTTTCGATCTCTCGGCTGCTGATCCCCTTTCCCCCCGCGGGTCCAGGAGGGCGAGCGCACGTACCCGCTGTGGGGGAATCTAGGTAACGGCGGCTGCTGGCGATCTGTGGGGCGAACTTACAAAACCATCCAATGAAAAACAACTTCATAGCCAGTCACAACAATGATAAGGCTATAGTTCTGTTCCAAAACCTAGTGTACCGCCTACCTAGATGGCATTTTTTAAGTCACCGTATGACATGAAGACTCTTAATGAACAGATTGGCATCAAGGTTTAGATCAAGGGTGCTCAATCCTGTTCATAGAGATCTAGCTACCTGCAGAGTTTAGATCCAGCCCTGATCCAACACCCCTGTCTGTAATTAGCAAGTGCTTTTGAAGATCTTTTTTAGCTGGTTGAGTTGTTTAATCGGGGTTTGAGCTGAACTTTGCTGGAAGGTTGATCTCTAGCAACAAGATAGGGAACATCTGGTTTAGAAGTTGTCTTCTAAGGTGCTTACACGACACCGGTTTCAACTTAAAACTTTGGTAACGCTTCCTTTTACAGTCCTGTTACCCATGTACTTACTATGTACTTATTATAGTAATTATAATTACTGGGTAATAACTAGGTACTAACCCTGAACCTACCCCTAACCCATGTACTTACCTTATATTAGCCAGTACTTTCTAGGTAAGTACACTATAAGTACACGTAAGTACTGTACTGTAAAAGGAAGCGTTACCAAAACTTTTTATGCATTTTGGCCGTTCATTTACACAACAACTGCATTTTGGGGGCCTGAAAACATAAACTTTTGATAACCGTCTCCATGTAAACAACAAAAACGCAAATCTCTGAAGACAATGATGTCATGCTCGTGTATTACGTGTTCAATCTATAGTGTTTCATCGCCATCTAGTGGCCTGGAAGCACAATACAGGAGTTTTCAGTCGTTTTCGCGGATCCGTGTGACTGGGGATCGTTTTGACAATGGTGTCGTCTGTACGCGGAAAACTCAAAGGAAAAACTTCTCCGTTTT
Organism: Rhinichthys osculus; assembly: GCA_029959095.1. NCBI lineage: Eukaryota > Metazoa > Chordata > Actinopteri > Cypriniformes > Leuciscidae > Rhinichthys > Rhinichthys osculus. The sequence continues at coordinate 26,607,463 of JARWKJ010000025.1, read as the reverse complement.
AAGCATATGGTTGTCGTGTAAACGTTTCCCCTCAGTTGCCTTGTTTTGGCCTAATTACTTTAACACAGTCACACAACCATTTCAATCCACCTCTTGACGCAAGTGTCTTGCACTGATTTGACTTCCATAGGAAAAGCTTTAGTACAGGGGTAACAACCCTGCTTCTGTAGGGACACCATCCTGCAGAGTTTAGTTACAACCCTAAGCAAACACACCTGGACCAGCTAATCCAGGTGTTCAGGGTTTCTGGAGAGTGTGTTGAGCAGGGTTGGCTATCCCACTCTTTCCTGGAAGACCACTGTCCAGTTCAATTCCAACCCCAATTAATGACCTGAACCAGCTATTCAAGGTCTTCAGGATCACTAGAAACGTCCAACCAAGTCTGTTCAGGGCAGGTTGGAGCTGAACTTTGCAGGACGTTGACTCTCCAGTAGCAGGATTGAACACCCCTGGTTTTAGGGAAAGGGCATACATAACATGTATGTTTTAATCTCATGAAATGTCTTTGTCTTGTTGTTACAACTCGAAAGGTTAATGGCAATATTGAAACAGTTTGACCTGCTGACAATGGTGTCAAGAGTAGCTGTGTGAGTGGTCAATCACAGAGAGATCTTTAAACCAGTCACTAATGACATCCCATCATGCTTCAGAAGATTTCTGCCTAGAACGCAAAGATGCTCACTAGGTTTTGGAATAGAGTTCATATAATTTATATCTGTTTTACTTCTCTCAGAAAGGGATTTGCTGTAACAAAGCAACCATTTTCAATGAGAGCTGGTAATCTGAGGGCACATGAGCGACAGACACTGCTGGTGTTCAGTTAAAGCCCAGTTCTGACACGATGAGGCGAATACTATAGAGTGATGCAGGAATGACACTTTGTAGGCCAACCGGCAGTTCGCATCACGCTGGTTCCCTCGAGAAAAACCCAGTAGGATTTTCCAAAAGGCTTTTTGGATTATTGCTCTGTGATCAACAAAAGTTTATGATGCATGCACGTTTTGTCCATCAAGATAGTTGTCACAGATGAACAACTTTTATGAATTTTGAAGCCTAAATGCAGTCGCCAGAAGTAAAAAGCTAAAGGTAGGCTATAATTCAACGTCACCCTCACTAAGCTTCCGACAACTCTTTTATCTAAACACATTTCCCATAACGTTTGAGTTACAACAGTTTATAAGAGCACAATTATAAGTATAACGAGGAGGCTGTAACGGTGGACTGAGTTTAGCTGTTCGGCTGATGACGTTTATCTCCTCGACAGACTCTGTCGTCGCATTTAGCCACTTGTTAGCAACCGCCTTTTTCAAGACACGTAACAGCTCAATAAATCTTGAGTGGGGCAGTACTGATGTTTTATATCCTAGAATAAAACGTGAAAGTGTCTTGAGCTTGTGTTCATCACTTGTGTCATACCTGCACCACCCTATATAGTTGTAAACGACAGTTAATTCAGAATACCTCTTAACAACCAAAAGTAAAAACATTACATGACCTAGTCATTGTGAGCACCTCTCAGCATCCATTTTAAAGGACAAGTTCGGTATTTTACACTTAAAGCCCTGTTTCAAGATCGTTTCTGATGAAATAGAACGGTTAAGATTAAAATTTGGACACATGCTGCTGTCCTGAGAAATTTCGGTTTCTATGGTCGCACCCCCCCACCTCTACAATGGTTGCATAGGTGCACAGAAACAATCCTTCAAAAAACACATTAATCTTTAGTTTACAAAGACGTGAAACTCACCGAGTGGTCAGGGGTGTTCACTGATATGCTCACACAAAAATCGCTGCGAAAGATGCTTTCAAACAGGTTTTATCGTAGTTTTTGTCCAAGTCCATTTTCTTCCGGTTTTTGGTCGAAGTGCACAGTAGTCGATTGTCGAGTTTGCGTGCGCGATCCTTAGTTATCTAGTTACCAATGATCCCGCGCGCGAACTCGACAATTGACTACCGTTTTTTGAAGGATTGTCCGGGAAATTTCTCGGGACAGCAGCATGTGTCCAAATTTTAATCTTAAGCCTCGTACACATCGGGACGAATATCGGCTCGCGTTATTCGTCAGCGTTTTTCAACACGTTTTTTGTGTTCACACCCAAGTGATTTTCGCTGACGATGAGCCGAGTGAACATGCAAATTCATTCCCTGACATTAGATGGCGCTTAATGTAAAACAGAAATACCCCGGTCCACAAAGTGGCGCTGCGCAACTACGCTTCTGACATTCGCTTGTCACTCAGAAGAAGAGAGCAAGTTTGTCGCGTTTGTCATATAGTTTTTTATTGTCGTTGGTGTCTCTTTATAAAGACACCAACAAGACCAGCAGCTCTACATTCATCTAGCCTTGCATCTTCCTCATCTTATTTCTTCCCGGCAGAGTGTAGACGCTGTATATCTTCTTCGCCGTTACGTATGTGTGCTCGGCAAGACCGTTTTGTGTTTGAGCGCCCCCAAGTTGTGTTTTACTGTAACTTCAGAAGCTCCAGACACGTGAGCAAAAGCGCCAATCTCATTGGTTGGATAGTTTTTGACGCGCCGCGTCAAACCAAAAAAACGAACCCGAGGCGTTTTAAAAAAAATTACGCTTTTACGCGTGGCGTTTTACGCGTCGGTGTGCACACTCACATTGGCACCCATTGTTTAGTCACGAGGCGTTAAACGTCGGCGAATATCGCACGCGAAATTCGTCCCGGTGTGAACAGGCCTTTAACCGTTCTATTTCATCAGAAACCATCTTGAAACAGAGCTTTAAGTGTAAAATACCGAACTTGTCCTTTAAGCACTGCCAAGTTGGGCCAAGACAAATGTTATTCACATAACTTGGAGAAAATTAAGGTAATTTAAAGTAATGCTCAGATATATTGCTCAGAGTTGAGGATGCACTGACATTGCCTCATAGTTTAAATATTTAATATGTACACATTTGTGCACTTCAGCTCAGACCTTAATCAAATAATAATGTGTAGAGTTCCATGGAACCGACTGTACAATTCATCATTCTCTACTCGAAATGTTTTCTGTTTTCTTTGTCTTGCTACACAGTGAACATTGTGTCGTAAACAATAGAGCGCTGCCGGAGTGAGTCCTAAAACACAGAAACTAGCTAGCATTTTTGCACATCCGGTTCCCTTGTCCCAAAGTCAATGGATTTTTTTTAAAGGGTTTTTGGTTAAATGCCTGAAATAAGGTATGTGGTGAACACAAGCTCAAGAGATTTTCAAGTTTTGTTCTATGTAATAAAATACACAAGTAAAACCCCACTCTTGAAAAAAGTCTGTTAACAAGAGGCTGAATGGGGCTATTGTTGTGGGCATCAAACACCGTCACACCGAAATGGCAACACTAGTGTGATTATACTTGCTCTCTTGCAAACGATTCTAACTTGTAGAGTTTAAATAAAGATTGAAATACCAGTCAGAAATGACACAGCGTTTAAATAATGGTATAGATTGTTTATTGTCTAACTTTAGCTTTTTACTTCTGGCAATTGTGTTAAAGCTTCAAAAATCATAAAGGTTGTGTTTATATGTGAAGATTATCTTTTATAAGTCCCCCTGTGGTGAAAATCCAGTTTTTAATGTTGTTTATATATTTATGTGGTGTTTTTTATGTGGTGTCAAACCATGTGTAAGTTCATAAGTCGACAGCATTGCTGAGTATTTTCTGCTTAAAACTGCAGTGAACCAAAGACAGTCTCAAAAACACGGTGTGAAATCGCTGGTGTTTCTGACGTCACAAACGACCTTGTAACCAATCAGATCAACGTGTGATCGTCAACCAGTGGATCTCTGAGCTGAGTGAGTGAGTGGAGGCGGGGCTCATTTGCATATTCATAGAACCGTGTATACTAAATGAGGCAAGGGTGTCGAGTTACATTCAAGATATTTTAAAGGCATGACAGAATTTTTTTCAAGGATGAAACATTTAAATGTCATTTTGTAGATGGTTTTAAGGGATAAAATGATTGACTACATGGGGACTTTAAATCACAATAAGAATGATAAACTTTTGTTGATCCCAGAGCTTATTTGCAATATCTGCAATAATCATCGTAATAATAATAATAAATTGAAAGATTGTCTTTTTGTCGAGGGAACCAGAGTGATGCTTGTTTCAGCCATGACTGTTGGCTGAACGTCTGATGCATACGGCACATTAAATGGGGAACATTTCGGTAGTTTCAAAGTCGTCATCTGATTGGTCCTCATGACACCAAACCCCCTCATGGAGGCCGTTGTGTACGACTTTTTAAAATGCGTCCACGAGTTTCACAGAACGGTCTGTTATTGTAGGGACATCGACTTCACATTTTCATGCCCCTAAACAAAAACGAACAGTGATTGGTTGCTCTGCATGTCGTTCAGACGGTCTTTAGCCAATGAAAGCTGCGATGGGGTCAGTCTAAAGCTCTGGCTGATCGAGACGTGTGTGATGCGAACCTTGGAGACTTGGTGTCATCCCTGCATCACTCTATTCATCTTCTGAGGACTGGAATGATTTCGCTAAATAGTTATCTAACTTCAAATCTGATATGGTAAGTAAAGATTAGTGTGTTGACTCACTGGCTGGGGACTCAGTATGGCTCTCCTCGTCCGAGTCGGCGAACACCTCCCCGAGCTCCTGGTCGGACATGTCTGTGAGCTCCGTCAGGTCCAGGAGGTCGAAGTGCACCTCCAGAGACGACACGCTGCTGAGAGGCTCTGCGATCGGGCACAAGACATCGTCACTGAGGCCAGGCCACCGCTAAAGAGCAATCACACTGTTCCTCGCTCAGACGTGTGCACTACTGATAGAGCTGCACGATTAATCGTTCAAAGATCGTGACCTCGATTCAAACACTCACGCGATCTCATTACTTAATGACTATGATTCGGCTCTGTCTATTAAACCTTCAGATCTGTGTTCTGATCCAGAGAGAGCCGTTGTCATGTATAGATATGAAACAGCTTCACAAACAGTCTTTTCAACATCACAGTATCATTATTTCTGTCTTACAATCATTCATATTATCGCAGAAGAACTGGAAGAAAAGTTTAAAGTTCAGATTTAAACACTGATGTCTACAGTAGTGATCAAAACAGAGTAAATCACCTTTAGAAAGTAACTTGACGCTTCAATGGTTAAATCATTAAGTTGGTACACCAGTAGGTGGCGACAAGTGACTGTTAAAAAAAATGGTCATTGAATCATTCATTTAAAGCAACACCAAGTAACTTTTCCTCTGCGGTCGCCCTACAGGTTGGAAACGGAATTGTCCATTACTGCTGTCGTAAATAATTTACCCTACCGCATCCTACTGTCGCACGCGCACTCACATGCTCTCTGTTTATCCGGCACTGGCTTTGGAATTATGATGACAATTCAAAAGCTACCCGGCTGCTAGGTATCTTACATGTAGTTGTAGTCTACTGTCGAGTACGCTCCACCTATCGGCAATTGTAACGCTTGCCGTAAAGCAAGTCAAATTTGTAGTTTTCTTATGTCTCATTCGGACTACAGAAACACAACCCGATCTGGCAATCTTACATAGCGTAGGTATATCAGATAAAGGACCGCAAAGCGGTGGCATAAGTGCATTTCACCATGTCATGACTTGATGAACCACTGAAACGATTTTGAAAACATTATTTTAAGGTAAAAAATCTTACTTAGTGTTGCTTTAAGAGATTCGTTCAAAAATGGTGGGGTTAGGGATCAGGGGCGGAGATGTGTAGGATTAGGGGTGGGGTTAGGGATAAGGGGCGGAGATGTGTAGGATTAGGGATCAGGGGGTGGAGATGGGTAGGATTAGGGGTGGGGTTAGGGATCAGGGGGCGGAGATGGGTAGGATTAGGCTTGGGATTAGGGATCAGGGGGTGGAGATGGGTAGGATTAGGGATCAGGGGGCGGAGATGGGTAGGATTAGGGGTGGGGTTAGGGATCAGGGGGCGGAGATGGGTAGGATTAGGGGTGGGGTTAGGGATCAGAGGGCGGAGATGTGTAGGTTTAGGGGTGGGGTTAGGGATCAGGGGCGGAGATGTGTAGGTTTAGGGGTGGGGTTAGGGATCAGGGGCAGAGATGTTTAGGATTAGAGGTGGGGTTAGGGATCAGGGGGTGGAGATGTGTAGGATTAGGGATCAGGGGGTGGAGATGGGTAGGATTAGGGGTGGGGTTAGGGATCAGGGGGTGGAGATGAGTAGGATTAGGGGTGGGGTTAGGGATCAGGGGGTGGAGATGGGTAGGTTTAGGTATATGTAAGGTGGGAGGAGTTGGATCTGGATCCAACTCCTCCCCCTGGATTTCGTGTTCTGCAGTGAGGACCATCTCTTATATTTCTCCCCCAAATCAAAAGAAAATAAATCACATGGAGACAATTTTTAAACCATTTATTAATCTAGGTCAATGTTAAGGTCTATTGTAATGAAAATGCTGTGACATCTTAATGGTCTTAATTTATGTTGCAAAAAATCTAACTCTTTCGATAAGGGGTAGAATATGGCCCAGACGTATCCTCAACACCAGGTCCACTCACGTCGTTTCTCTGTGATCAGCACCTGGCTGCCGTAATGGGCCGGGGTGCCGACATGCTCTCCTGAGGCATTGTGGGACGCCTCGCTGGTGAGGCTGGCAGAGCTGGAGGACTTCAGAAGCTTCTGGAACTCTCTGTCTCTAAGTGGCTCTACAACGAAATCATAGAACATAGATTATAAAACGGTTACCACACAATTCAAATATTAAAGCCAAGAAATATGTATCAATGCAGCTGTCATGAACTAAAATCACTAAAAGCCTTCCTTCCGCTGGAAAAAATAGTCCCTAACCATGAACAGCAACAGAGTTACATTATTTCGCCATTAGATATACAGAGCGACCGCAAAAACGGATGTTCAAAGACAATATTCTCTGGCGCATAACCTCTATAAGCTTCAATGAATGATATCAATGAGAATATATGTTTACGTTGCTAAGAGTGGTTGCTAGGGGTGTTGTGTAGTGATATATAGAACTGTTGTTTTATCGTTAATAGAACACAGCTATCAGAATCAAGGACTGGAACAAACCGCATTATAGTATACGGTAATTTATAATGTGTATTTTTTACCCATTGCCACAATATTAGTGTGTTCTGGGGGGTAACCAGGTCGTTGCCATGCAGTTGCAGGGGCTTCTGGGTACTCGTGAGCACATTATTCGCCGGAGCATTGCTATGCGGTCGCTAGGGTGTTCCTCGTGTCCCGTTCTCTAATGGGGTTTGCCAGCGGTTGCCAGAGAAGTGAAACAGAAGATGCTTGTGTTTCACTCACTGTTTGAAGAGCTTCCAGACAACTATTGATTTCTGGCGGCAGCAGTCAAAGCAGACAAGCCTTTTATACGGCTGAAGGCAGTTCAATCACACACATGGGACATGAAAACAAGTGCACGACTGGATCTAAATATATATATATATATATATATATATATATATATATATATATATATATAGAACTCACCCTAAAACTGACTATATCTCAATACATTACGTAGATAGAAATATTTAAAGTTCCCCTATTATGCTTTTCTGAACTGTTGAAACGAGTCGTCAGCAATTCAGTCTCAATTTCTGCTGAACCTGCGCAGGTTTGTAACTAATTTGCATAATGTCAGTCTATGGTCTTGATTGGCTGAACGGCGTCTCTTGGCCCCGCCCATCCAACACTAGTGTATCTGCGACTGGAAGAGTTTGGTTTGTGTTGTTCGTGTCGAGAAGACGCTGTTTTCTGAGATTGATACGGTCAAACCCACGCCATCGTTACTGTTCATATCACTGTGATCAAGAGCTGAGATTCAGATATGATAATGAGCGTTTGCTTTCTGACCAATCACAACAGACTGGCTCATCTGACCAATCAGAGCAGAGCAGTCTCTTAGAAAGGCGGGGTTTAGAGAGACTGAATCTTCGAACGAACCGTTAAAGGCACAGTGAGGAAAGAGCTGATTCTCACATGTATAGTGTTGTTTTACCTTGGATGCATGTAAACCTATTGTTAGAGTATCCAAAACAAAATTAGGAACCTTTAAAATGGCATAATGAGGGTAATTAAGATAAACAGAAAAGGCGTGTGTGTGTTTTGCGAGGCTCTTTCCCTGTAGCAGCAGCTGGGGCTGAGCTGACTGTGGACTTGCAGAAACATCAGGGCCAAACGGGAGATTACATTCAGAAATTTACATACAGGTCAGAATGCATGACTAATTGTGTTAGTTATTTCACATTATTTAATGTGAAAAAAATATATAATCACACTACTACATTAACATTAAATTGACAGACCTGAAAAAAAAACAGACTTTGTGAGAAGACGCAAGATTACATCAACCATATTTAACAGATTCATCCAGTTTCTCTGCACATAAACTTTCTTTATCAGTCCCATAGCATCCCACACGTGAAGAATCTATAGTGTGAAGGTTTAGGGAGTTTTCCAGCTGCGCCTGTTCTTCTCCGCAGTCTGCGGGTCATCCCTCCCTTCACACACACACAGATCCCGCTGGTGCTTCTCTTTCTGTGCGTGCCAGTCATGCAAATATTGGTGCAGGGATTGCTACACACTGGTTAATTCCAAAAGGCTCTCCGTCTAAACCATACACACCAAAACGAGCTATATTTTGAACATCACCCAGTGGTACCCAAGTCCCATTGTCTCAAAGTAGCCGCTGCAAAGATGCAACTCAATGTCAAATTCTCAAAAAAATTGTGCATCCAAAAATCCCTCTCGCTCATGACCTTTCATGTTTATTCGCATTTAAGCTATAGTAATCGTGTTGCTATAATTCATAAGCCTCCACCCTACATGCATCCAAGTTGCTGTGCCTTTCCCCATGTGCACGAATGCTGAGCGCCGGCTTCTCTGACTGCCTGCTTTGTCTGAGCGCTGGAGAATAAAGGACTCGGTGGCGGCTCGTACAGCGGGCTATTGAATGCAATGGGTGTGTGTGTGTTTAAATGCGTCTGAAGAAATGTTTGCTCTTACCTGCAGCACTAGAGTCTGCCTGAGCCTCCATTAAGTCTCTTGTAGCGGCCGGTGCAATGCTGTTTGGCGTCGCAGCCAGGATTAGAGGGAGCGCCTCCTGTCTCGTGTACTCTCTCTCTCTCTCTCTCTCTCTCTCTCTCTCTCGCTCTTTCGCTCTCTCGCTCTCTCTCTCTCTCTCTCTCTCTCTCTCTCTCTCTCGCTCTCTCTCTCTCTCGCTCTCTCTCTCTCTCGCTCTCTCTCTTCCCCACCCCTACATGCACAGTCACACATTCACTGCTATTGTCACTGCAGCGCGCACAACACTGACACATGAAGAGTCCCGCTGGAGAAATGCAGTCAGCCACTACACAACTGCATGACACACCAAAACGGGGAAGAGAGCGAGGGAGGGGTGCGCCCATAGACAATAAAAAGGGTTGATATACACAAAAAAAATGCTGGGTTATTTTAACCCAATTTTGGGTCAAATATGGACAAACCCTGCCATTGGGTTACATTTTTTTATTACATTTTTTACCCAATGTTTGACTTTGTCCATATTTGACCCAAAATTGGGTTAAAACAACCGAACATTTTTTTAGAGTGTATAAGCAGAGGTGTACTGATCCAGAACAGGCTTGGAAATAATGATGAAGTGAGGAAAAAAAAGAGGAATATCTGAGTTTAGATGATTATAATTCATTTTTGTTCATTCAATATATATATATAAAGATTTTATGCATTGAACAGCCATTGGCTTAATAGTCGTAGTAGTTGAAGGCCAGGACAATTGTCTGAGTACAGATGCTTAGCACATGGTCCCATTAAAGTTCAGTCGGGTAGTAACAACTCCAGTACTCAAGGGGGCGATAACGTTACTTTCAAATGTCTGTGCCGTAATTCAGGAAGCTAGCGCCATAAACATCGACTTCATCTCAAATTTGACGCTTTCCACTCAGTGATTCAAGAAACGAAGCTTTTCGAAGCTTTGAATCAATTGAACCAATTTCTTCGCAAAATTATTCAGTTTCGAAGTGCTCGAAAATCGTGTAAATGCGTCGATAACTCAGCCCAAACATGCAAAAAACACTTTTTTACAAACTAATTGCTAGGGATGCACCGATAGGAACATTTTGGACGATACCGATAACCAATAATTCTTTATATTTGAAAGCCGATAACCGATATATATATATTGGCCGATAAATCTAAATCCAAATTTTTGTATAATTTTTGAGAGCCTGATTACAGAAACAAAAGTCTCACCATTAAAAGCCACGTCCCAAACACACAATTATAATGTCTTCGTTATATTTGTATGTAGCCTATATGACAGCACATTACTGTATTTTCCTTTTTTGAAGTGATTCCAATCATATTTCAAGCAATTCACAGTTCTCTTCAGTATGCATTCAGACACACATGTAGACATTATAAAATCGTTTTTTGGTTTTTGGTCAAGTTTGAGCATTTTTAGGTTTTTCTATGTGTACTGAAGCATTCCTCGCATTTCATTAATTCCTTAGAGGTCAAATTGAAATTTTTAAAATTTAAACCACAAAAATCCTCGAATCCATTACATTTTTGTGTGTGTATTTGTGGTTCAAGTGCAACAAAAGTCCTCTGATGAACACTCAATAAATAAATATATTTAAAAAAGAGTTTCGGGTCGGCAAGATCAGACGTCTGAGACGGTCGACGGTCCACTGGTATTACAGTAAATAGCAGAAATTGCAACGGCCCATATGGCGGCTCTAGTAAAATAATTCTCGTCTTCCAAAGAAAAGAACCAATCTGCAAAATCCTAACCTGTGCACAACCACAAAGGTGATGGTTCTTGATGTTTGATGACGGCATCATGACGCTACTGTTGGGTTTGCCTGATTGAAGAGACTAAACTCCCAAGATAGCCACCAAACTAACTGACTCGCCTGGGAAGACTTCTCCTCGAATGGTCAATAAGAGAAAACTGACCATTAAAGACGGTTTACGCCAACAATCGCCCCCTTGTGGCAATGCTGAGAATACATGTGTGCTTGTGTTGCACTGTGAAATGTGCTCTGAAAATGCAAACACTTTGAGTTAGCGTAGCTATACACGTTATCATTGTGTTTTACAGGCTTATGTTTCAAAGCTGGATGACTAAGTGGTATTTAATGATTGAACACATTCATATACAAATAAATGGATACAGTCTACTGAGTGTTGGACGTTCTGTGGCTATAATACAATTAAAGATATCCATAAACAGAAATGAATGTTAGTTGACCGAGACCTCAGTTTTGGGACATCATCAGGTCTGTTACTGTGCTTGTTTTTAAGGTGCCAAGGCTGATCCTCACAGGTATGTGGTGCCAAACTGGATTAACGTCAGCAGATCCACAGCCGAGCAGATCTTCCATCTGTTGATCCAAAATGGTAATCATGATTCCCTCAAAAAGCACATTGTTGCCATTAATAGCCTGTACTCTCATTAAAGCCAAGTACTCTACATTATGTCAACCATGATCCATTCAAATCTTTTCAAGTCAACATAAAACCAGAATTCACAAGCCATTTTACTTCTGTAATATGACATATTTCATAGTGAGACGGGATATTCAATGAGAAAATTATTGTCTATCAGAAATTGACATGACAGAGAAACTATAGCTAAAAATATTTAGTTTTTTGCCTCAAAACAAAGTTTGTTTGCAACACTTTCCTTTCATGACCACGTCCTTCCAAAAAGTTTTCTGTTATTGCACAATATTGCGATGAATTTAAATTCTGTTGTCTTGTTGAATTAATGAGGTTTTATGATGCCCTCTCAACTTGTTGTGTGTTTACGTTACAACAAGAAGAAAATCCTTGATATCATCATCTTCCATCATCCACAGAAGAATTGCATGAATATCAAATGACTGGTTGATGGTTAATTTAAGCGCTTCAAGTAGCAGTGCTTTGTGCCAGTGCTGGTTAAGTTAAATGCTATGTTATTGGTTAAAGTCAGCATGCAGCAGAAGTTGCGCTCGTCGTTCCTTCTCTATTGTGTCGTATATTCGAGTGAAACGCTTCTGGATAGAGAACAAATGTGGGCGGGGCCTGATTTGTCTGTGGGGAAATAAAAGGGCATTCAAATGGTGCAAATCATAAGCTTCCTAAATCAAACGGAGCATGTGAAGTCATTTGCAACTTGAATGTATCTGGCTTCCGGTGTAGTTTAATATTCAGTTCCTGTGGAAAAACTGTTCCAATAGGCGGAGCATACGTGCATATTCATGAGAAACTGTTCTATGAGCGGAGCATACGTGCATATTCATGAAAACCTGTTCCAATGGGCGGAGCATACGTGCATATTCATGAGAAACTGTTCTATGGGCGGAGCATACGTGCATATTCATGAGAAACTGTTCTATGGGCGGAGCATACGTGCATATTCATGAGAAACTGTTCTATGGGCAGAGCATACGTGCATATTCATGAAAACCTGTTCCAATGGGCGGAGCATACGTGCATATTCATGAGAAACTGTTCTATGGGCGGAGCATACGTGAATATTCGTGAAAAACTGTTCCAATGGGCGGAGCATACGTGCATATTGGTGAAAAACTGTTCTATGGGCGGAGCATACGTGAATATTCGTGAAAAACTGTTCCAATGGGCGGAGCATACGTGCATATTCGTGAAAAACTGTTCTATGGGCGGAGCATACGTGAATATTCGTGAAAAACTGTTCCAATGGGCAGAGCATACGTGCATATTCATGAGAAACTGTTCTATGGGCGGAGCATACGTGCATATTCATGAGAAACTGTTCTATGGGCGGAGCATACGTGCATATTCATGAAAACCTGTTCTATGGGCGGAGCATACGTGCATATTCATGAAAAACTGTTCTATGGGCGGAGCATACGTGCATATTCATGAGAAACTGTTCTATGGGCGGAGCATACGTGCATATTCATGAGAAACTGTTCTATGGGCGGAGTATACGTGCATATTCATGAAAAACTGTTCTATGGGCGGAGCATACGTGCATATTCATGAAAAACTGTTTTATGGGCGGAGTATACGTGCATATTCATGAGAAACTGTTCTATGGGCGGAGTATACGTGCATATTCATGAGAAACTGTTCTATGGGCGGAGCATACGTGCATATTCATGAGAAACTGTTCTATGGGCGGAGTATACGTGCATATTCATGAAAAACTGTTCTATGGGCGGAGCATACGTGCATATTCATGAAAAACTGTTTTATGGGCGGAGTATACGTGCATATTCATGAAAAACTGTTCTATGGGCGGAGCATACGTGCATATTCATGAAAAACTGTTTTATGGGCGGAGTATACGTGCATATTCATGAAAAACTGTTCTATGGGCGGAGCATACGTGCATATTCATAAAAAACTTTTCTATGGGCGGAGCATACGTGCATATTCATGAAAAACTGTTCTATGGGCGGAGCATACGTGCATATTCATGAAAAACTGTTCTATGGGCAGAGCATACGTGAATATTCATGAAAACCTGTTCTATGGGCGGAGCATACGTGCATATTCATGAAAACCTGTTCTATGGGCGGAGCATACGTGCATATTTATGAAAAACTGTTCTATGGGCGGAGCATACATGCATATTCATGAGAAACTGTTCTATGGGCGGAGCATACGTGCATATTCATGAGAAACTGTTCTATGGGCGGAGCATACGTGCATATTCATGAGAAACTGTTCTATGGGCGGAGCATACGTGCATATTCATGAGAAACTGTTCTATGGGCGGAGCATACGTGCATATTCATGAGAAACTGTTCTATGGGCGGAGCATACATGCATATTCATGAGAAACTGTTCTATGGGCGGAGCATACGTGCATATTCATGAAAACCTGTTCTATGGGCGGAGCATACGTGCATATGGTTACCTATTCTTCTAGGTATTTACCTATAACGGCTAATGAATCGGAAGTCTCGTTTATATATTCTTAAATTTATAATTAATTTTTAAAACAGCTGTTTAAAATCAACAAACAACCACTGGGGGATGAAAACATTTGAAATCTTTGACCTACACCTTATCTTCTTTGATAGACGATCTCACAGTGTTCCGCATGTCTGGTGTTCTCTGTGAGAGTGCCACATATCCCCAGAGCAGCTCGTCCCCCCGCTGTCGCAGAGACGGCTCTGACTCCTGAAGCAACTCCCACGGATCTCTCTCTCTTCCTGAGAGATTCAAGAGAATATCGCGTTTCATCTTTCTGTGTGGTGCTTCGCTCGATTACAGCGGCAGGCAGGAATAGGGTGGTGCAGGTATGACATCACTTCTTAGGCCAGAACGCCAAAACGAGTTTCATCGTCCCGGGTTTTTTGAGTGGGGTTTCGGTTAAATGGCTGAAATAAGGTCTGTGATGAACACAAGCTCACGACACTTTCACGTTTTATTCTAGGATATAAAACATCAGTACTGCCTCACTCGTGATTTATTGAGCTGTTACGTGTCTTGAAAAAGGCGGTTGCTAACAAGTGGCTAAATGCGACGACAGAGTCTGTCTAGGAGATAAACTTCATCACCAGAACAGCTATACTCAGTCCACCGTTACAGCCTCCTCGTTATGCAGACCTCTGCACTCTAGTGGACATTATATTGAGGGAATTTACGGTTTTACACGGGATGTCCTGTAAAGAGCAGATTCAGGGCTTTTCAGAGACACTAAATGTTCAGAGGTTTCACAAGACAAACACTTCTGATTGGCCTTTAAAAATGACTGGCATTAATTTAGCGATCAAGTTAAGCACTCTTATGGAAATATGATAATGTTTTGTAATTATCATTTTCTAATTGTTTGTTGTAAATCAACATAACAGGAAATTGTTACGGGGTTTCTAATCAAAATATGACTTTCTGTTACAGAACAGGGCCTTGATTTCTTACGTCCACAAGAGGACATCAGGACTGCATGTTTGTCAGGCATTCTGGGAGACACAAGTGCAATTATACATCAATATTGAAATATTAGATATTATAAGGAAAATGTTGCCAATTATTACTCCCATTATTACACTTCTTTTTTCATTACATGTTGCCCCAGGAACACATTATTATGCAGATTAGATATGGTGTCTGTGTATAGGCTACATTGTATTGAATGGGAAAACACATTTATTGCCATTTTACCCACATATTGCATAAAGTAAAATGGTAAATCAATACATTCTGTTATATCTTTTATAACATACTTGAGAATCATCTTTATAAGTTTAGTTAAAAAAAATCCTGAAACCTAAAAATTGATTGGCAAATGAAAAAAAATCCCTTTGTTTTTGCCTATACATGTAATTTTATGTAATTTTATTTTTTAAACAACTGAGTCCTGGAGTCACTACAGTGGATATAGCATACCAAATGAATAAAATATAATTTTTCAAAAATGTCTCAGGAGTATATAATTGTGCTCTTATAAACTGTTGTAACTCAAACGATCTGGGAAAATGTGTTTAGATAAAAACTGAAAGAGTTGTCGGAAGCTTATAGTGGCGGTGACGTTGAAGTCGTGGGACCGCTGTGTAGTTCGTTTATAGCTCTTCTGGCGACTGCATTCATGCTTCAAAATTCATAAAAGTTGTGTTCATCTGTGACAATTATCTTTATGGACAAAACGTGCAAATATCATAAACATTTTGGCCAATAAAATTACGTCGTACCCGCACCACTCTATGACAGACGACGAACAGCTGACGTCATCACTGATTGCGTCACGCGTGGAGGGAGTGACATCATCATCATCAGCAGCAGCAAAGAGCATAAGACTGATGACTTTAGTCAATTCAGTTAATTTCTCAAAGCAAATGCTTTATACATTTTACAAGATCCGTATGTGAACAAAACTTTGCATGAATTAAAGTGTATTTATTGTTACTTTAATAAAGCAAAGAATACACTATGCTGTAGTGTATCATATCAAATTATATATATTAACTATAATTAAACTAGTGAATTGATAAAAAGGTGTCAGGAACAATAGATGAACAGTAGGCCTAATAATCACTGGAACTAACCATATCCAAATAATAATTCAGATACACTCAATAATAATTTGGTAGACAAAGTCTAACACTTACTATGTCAGATACAGTCGAACAATAATATTCTGTCAGATACAGTCGGGAATCGTGCGCATGCGCAGAAAGGGGGGAGGAGTCGCTGAAAAAGGTGAATGGCTCTAATGGCTGGCTAGCTAATCAGATGGAGAAAAAAAACACATTAAAATGTTCCTGAGTGTGAATTTCACTACTATACATGTGTTGTAAACCCTTTATAAGGATTTTATGATTGAAAGCATCTCTCTTTCTATATGCATTGCTCTTTAAGCCGAGAGTGATAGAGTCGTTTCCTCTGATCTCATGAGGCTTTAGCATGCTAGCATGCCCTCTGATTTTATATCTCTCCTGAGCGCCGATATCGACCCTGGTTCTCCTAAATCACTCTATTCCAAAGGTAAGAACGTGTTTTTATGATACTACGTCCTTTCTTCATTAATTTAGGTTTGCATGCGTCTTCACTGAGGGTTTAGTTGTGGATACATTTGAAGAATTGCTAACGTTACTTAGCACGAGAGGAGAGCACGCGCTAGCTGTGTGTATTTATAAATGTGTGAATATGTATGAGTGTAAATGTGAGTCTATGTATGCGTGTGTTTGTGTGTGTGAGTATATAAATGCGTGTGCGTGTGTGTATTTGCGTGTGTGTGTATGTGTGTGTGTGAGAGAGAGAGTGGGTGTGTGTTTGTTTACCTTTACACACATTATAAGTGACTCGTGGCTCCGAGACAACCAAGGTTTGTTGTCGAACACTAAACAAGTATTTCGGACACACACTGTTGTTATGGTGTTTTATATACACTGACTTTGAAGTGCTATAAAAGTTGGACTAGTGCCATGATGGATGATGCTACTGATCCACACCTATCATAATTAATATTTCATCTGCCAACAGCAAGACATTGAGCTTGACAGCTAACATGTTGCTGAATATAGCTGGCAGTGTTTGTCATAAGAAGGTAAGCACATAACAGACCTGACTTGAGCATATGATGTTCATATGTTGATATGATGAGGACAGTTAGAGGCTTATGTACAATAAGCCAGTCATGACATGTTGATGACAGGTACAGATTCATATTTATCCTGTGGTGAGCCAATGGGAAGTGGATAACATCCCTTTTTGGGGTTTATGTGCCGATAATGATGCAGATTTGAATATAAACTAAATGTTTTAGATTTACCAATTCATCTACAATGTGTTAAGCTCTTTAAAGTTGTGGATTCTGGTTTGCTGTCAATGTTTTTACTTTTATCATTCATAAGCTGGAAAACACCAATATCTTTCCTCTGTGTCGTGTGTAGTTGTGGTGTGGACTTTGTTATTCTCATAGTCATAGACTTTTAATGATTAAAACGTTATCGTTCTGGGGAAAAACCCATTCACACCAGACGAATTTTCACCGTGAAAATACACATGCAATTTGTCTGTCCAGATTAATAGATAATAATAATAGTAATAGATATGGCAGACGCCAGACGGGCTGAATGAAAATGCAAATCCTCTGTCTGACACCAATGGCGATTACAGCAGAAATGGGCATGAGGTTTATAAACGTGGTTTTGCACATTATCCTCCGCCTTGCGCACAGTTAAACGCTTTCAAAGTTTACTCCATTGACCACAAAAGCGGATGGACATGTTAGTAGAGTTGAGATACTGGAGATGCCACTGTATTTTTAATTGGTAGTATGGTCAATAATATGGCAGTTCTTTAAGTAGAGCTGGTGTAAAAGATTGTGATTTCGGTTCAAACACCTGCGCATCTCATTCCTAAATGACAACGTTTCAGTTCTGTCTATTAAAACTTTGACAAAAGCAAAACCACACTGGAACATTCAGATCTGAATGTTATGAAAGTCTTTTCAACCATTGTCTTACAATAATTCAGATTATCCTAAAAGAACTGGGATCAAAGTGTATAATTCGGATTTAAACACTGTCTACGGTAGCGATAGAAATGGAGTAAATCACCTTTTGAAAGGAACTTGATGCTTTAAATGAATAATGTATCAGTAAGATCGTTACACCAGTAGGTGGCGACAGGAGACTGATAAAAGATTGAATCCTTCGTTCAGGAGATTCGTTCAAAAACGCTGATTCATCCAGTAATGAAACAAGTGAAGTCTTTATGAGTGAGTCATTGAATCATTCACCCAACCTGATTTAACAAAGATTCAGATTAAACATTTTAAATAGACTGCAGTTTATCAGGAGAAAGGGACTGAAAAGATTTTTAATAGATCAGCTCAATCATCACTTTTCAATCAACATCATAATATCTTCATCAGTGTCTCATTAGAGCACGTCTGGAACAGGAGTAACGGTAGTTTCTAGAAGCATCTTTGCAATTACGAATCAATGCAATTCCTTTGATTAACAGCGGCATTTGAATCATATCAATCCTTATAACGTGATTTTAACATTATAAATCAAATATATCTTTTAATATACATCCTGCCCTCCAGTCAGAGTGGGAAATGTCAAGGTATGGGGGCAAAACAGACGTTCATTTCAATTAAAGTCGGCCGAATTGCCCTGGAAACCACACACAGCGTCCTCGCATGAGTTTTGCATGAGGAGAACAGCACACACTGTCTTCAGGACAGGACTAAAGCTAGTATAGTGATCGGTCTCAAGCTGTTTGACCTGGGTCACATGGCCTTTGTGTTCGATTCACTCCACCCAACTTTTTAGTGACAGACGTGTTTAATAGTTCCTAGGAACTGCTTTGTAGAAGATTGTTTTCATTATGCGGTGCCACCTGCGTTTAGTGGAGGTTTCACAAGCCAGCGCTCACCGATGAAGTGTGTAATTATTGTGACACTTTTCCAGCTTCAAGAGCAGTTTTTCTGTCCTTTCGGATTCTTTTGAACAGATTTAATCCCTGCAATATAAAACGCTGCCTTGGCCGAGGAGAATCGGACGATCCCATTATCTCTTTGTCGTCCAGGGATGCGGAGTGTTAAAATAGCAGGAATGCCGGACACGTGGGGTTGGGCTTCACTACAGGCACCAGGGCTCGTATTTACTGTGATCCAGGGTCCCGTTTCCATCTCCGCGCTCGTCCACTGTTCTCTGTGCCAGAATGCTATGCTGATAGTCATGCAATGGCACGCTTTATTAATGGGCTACAAAATATACAGCTTAAACTCTTAAAACGGTCCAATTTTTGATCTTCAACAAAGTCAGAAAATATTGTTCTTCCACCTAGGCATTTTTTCACAGCCTTTATTATTTTTGGTTATTTTGGCTTAATTATATATATATATATATATATATATTAGTGCTGCCGCGATTGGTCGACTTAGTCGACGTAATCGACCATGCAAATTAGTCGACGGCAATTTTTTTAGTCGACGTGTCGTTTTACTATTGACGCTATTTATTTTTGGTCTCCCGTCACAAACGGCTCACTGTAATTCACCTCCACACACCAGTCTGTGCGCCGTGCGCGCCCTGCTGGTTTATCTGCTATCATTTTCCTTCACTTTCCCGCCCGCCTTCACTGCTTTGATATGAAAAATTGCGGAGGCAGGTGACGGAGCTTTCACAGTGGGCTCGTTTGCTGCGGTCCGAGTCCGAGCGCGAGCGTCCCCCGCATCGTTGGTCTGGTTTCACACTCAATTCTATTGAACCCTGTTGAGTTTGCGTGCATCTTATGCCATCGCAAACGTGCACGGCGCATGATAGAAAACAGAACGCGGGTCAATATATATAGTGTTTTTCAAACGGACTCTTTTGAGGAGACAGTGGATTTCCAAATGTGTTGCCCTGATTGCACGCGCAATGCGCGAATACACTGCAGACTCAACTCTCGCGTATCCAAGGTAAATCATCAACACTATCATCCCTTACATGTGTTTTATTTAACTAAATGCATCATAATCAGCTAAAACGCATGGGCAGGTTACTTAACTTCCTGAACAAGCGCTCCCGAGTCCGTGTTGCTTTCACATTCACGCGAACCGCGGCACGGGCCCGCCATGCACGCAGGTGTAAACGCGAGCTACATAACTGCGTGCCTGCCTGCTTTCAGCGCGACTCATAGTGGGCTAGTCCAGACTCTTTCAATTAAATTCCAATTTATTTGTATAGCGCTTTTCACAGAAAATGCATAGATCTACTATTCAGAGTGATGTTATCAGTTATGCTTTTCAGAAATGTACATAAATTAATCATTATTAGCTTACTGTACATTTTTTAAGGCAGAACAAAGAGCTAATTTAAGTAATACATACATGTTTGTTATTAGAGGATTAGATTAGGACTCTGACTAATATGGTATAGCCTAATGCAAATGCAGATACTTAATGCTTAGATTGTTAATACATAATGTTTTTGAACAGGTGACATTTTATGTTTTGGCCCTTCAGTTGAGTTCAAAATAAAATGGACACAACGAAATAAACACTTGATTTTTTTAATTAGTCGTTTAGATTAGTCGACTAATCGAAAAATTAGTCGAAAGATTAGTCGTTAGCAAATTAGTCGTTAGTGGCAGCACTAATATATATATATATATATATATATATTTATATATATACTTTCTATCAATGTGACTATCAATTTTTCTATTTCTATCATTTTTTTTTATTTAAAACTTTACTTCACAGCAAATAATAAACACTTTTTAAACACATTTTAAAACCTTAACTTTTTATGTTTTCTAACAACATTTTTAAACATAGGAGCGTCTAATATAAATAAAGTAATATGACAGAACAAGTAACAGGACTGCAGATTTAACACTTCAAGAGCTATCTGGTTTGGGGCAAAATGTTGATTCATAGTTAATAACTTCACAATTTAATAAATAAAATAATTTATTTTTTATGTTACATTTTTAATAGGGGAAATGATCCTACGATTTTCCTTAAAGTCCCCCTCAATAATTGTATCCCTTAAAACTCATCTTTTATCTTCAAATTTTCTTCATTTTTCAAATTCTTCAAATTTTCCATGAAAAAAATGTCTTCGTCTTAAAATATCTTGAATGTAATTCGACACCCTTGCCTAATTTAGTTTAGACGGTTCTATGAATATGCAAATGAGCCCCGCCTCCACTCACTCACTCAGCTCAGAGATCCACTGGTTGACGATCACACGTTGATCTGATTGGTTACAAGGTCGTTTGTGACGTCAGAAACACCAGCGATTTCACACCGTGTTTTTGAGACTGTCTTTGGTTCACTGCAGTTTTAAGCAGAAAATACTCAGCAATGCTGTCGACTTATGAACTTACACACGGTGTGTCTTAAAGCAGATTAAAAACACCACATAGACATTAAAAACTTGATTTTTACCACAGGGAGACTTTAATGTAATGGGACACCAATTTGTACCCCATGAAGCATATAAACATTAATTTTATAGTGCGTAAGAAAGAAAAAACCTTCATAGATGGTCAGAGTACAGTGCACTCAAACAGAATTAATCTTTGGCAGTAAAAACAAAGTATTGTTTTGTCATGGGAAGTAACTCTGTTATGTTTGGCGAGGGTTTCCAGGTAATGTGAGCGAATCTGTGCCGGTCAACCCGCTCCAGTGCTTCCAGTGCTTGCCTATCAGCAGCAGTGCTGTAATCATGCTGATCGGGACACAAGGGCACCCGGGACCAAGTGTCCCTCCGTGAGCTCTGGGAACCATAAACACCTCCTCTTAATATCTGCTGCTCATCAGAGAGCTAACACCATATCATACAACTATATATAGTGAGCGCTCCACTTTCCTTATTATGAAGCGTATGAGACGAGGACAATTTCTGTTTGTGATTGCTGAGAATATTTTAGTGAAATGTAGACAATAAGCTGGCTAGTATGGCAGTGCTCTTGGTCTCTACAAAAAGCATGTCTAATTAATTGAAATCATGAAACATACAATTATTAAACTTCAACATTTAAAAATAATTCTATGAAATGTTTTTTTTTTCCCACATACAATTTCTGGTAATCAAATGAAGACAAAACATTAATTTAATTTCTTTTAGTCATATGAATTTAAACAAACTTTTTGTCAAACAAAGTGCTGCACAATGAGCTTTACTGTTAAAATTAAAACATGAAAGAAAAATTGTGATTATTCCTTAAAAATAAAGTTTTGATGATAATTTATTTGTATTAGTGTTAGTATTATTATTACATTGAGACATGTGTAAATCTAAACATGTGTAGTCTAAATTCTACTGTACAACTTTAATATATTTCTGTCAAGTTAAACCGAACTGTTATTTTGACGGGTTTCCGTGAAGACTTTTGAGTTTCTGTGTGTTTGACACATAGGCTGCGTCCGAAATCGCATACTTCCCTACTATATAGTAGACGAAAAACAGTATGTAACAAAAGCAGTATGTCGACATACTTTTTGTAAAAGCTTTATGAGCTATACTGGGACCAGCCACCAGGGGGCGATCGAGACTCTGGGTTTATGAGCTATACTGGGACCAGCCACCGGGGGGCGATCGAAACTGGGTTTATGAGCTATACTGGTACCAGCCACCAGGGGGCGATCGAGACTCTGGGTTTATGAGCTATACTGGGACCAGCCACCAGGGGGCGATCGAGACTCTGGGTTTACGAGCTATACTGGGACCAGCCACCAGGGGGCGATCGAGACTCTGGGTTTACGAGCTATACTGGGACCAGCCACCGGGGGGCGATCGAAACTCTGGGTTTATGAGCTATACTGGGACCAGCCACCAGGGGGTTTACGAGCTATACTGGGACCAGCCACCAGGGAGCGATCGAGACTCTGGGTTTACGAGCTATACTGGGACCAGCCACCGGGGGGCGATCGAGACTCTGGGTTTATGAGCTATACTGGGACCGGCCACCGGGGGGCGATCGAGACTCTGGGTTTACGAGTATACTGGGACCAGCCACCGGGGGGCGATCGAGACTCTTGGTTTATGAGCTATACTGGGACCAGCCACCGGGGGGCGATTGAGACTCAGGGTTTATGAGCTATACTGGGACCAGCCACCGGGGGTGATCGAGACTCAGGGTTTATGAGCTATACTGGGACCAGCCACCGGGGGTGATCGAGACTCTGGGTTTATGAGCTATACTGGGACCAGCCACCGGGGGGCGATCGAGACTCTGGGTTAATGAGCTATACTGGGACCGGCCACCGGGGGGCGATCGAGACTCTGGATTTATGAGCTATACTGGGACCAGCCACCGGGGGGGTGATCGAGACTCTGGCTTTATGAGCTATACTGGGATAGCCACCGGGGGGGGGGCGATCGAGACTCTGGCTTTATGAGCTATACTGGGACCAGCCACCGGGGGGCGATCGAGACGCTGGGTTTATGAGCTATACTGGGACTAGCCACCGGGGGGGAGATCGAGACTCTGGCTTTATGAGCTATACTGGGACCAGCCACCAGGGGGCGATCGAGACTCTGGGTTTACGAGCTATACTGGGACCAACCACCGGGGGGCGATCGAGACTCTGGGTTTATGAGCTATACTGGGACCAGCCACCAGGGGGCGATCGAGACGCTGGGTTTATGAGCTATACTGGGACCAGCCACCGGGGGGCAATCGAGACTCTGGGTTTATGAGCTATACTGGGACCAGCCACCGGGGGGTGATCGAGACTCTGGGTTTATGAGCTATACTGGGACCAGCCACCGGGGGGCGATCGAGACTCTGGGTTTATGAGCTATACTGGGACCAGCCACCGGGGGGCGATCGAGACTCTGGGTTTATGAGCTATACTGGGACCAGCCACCGGGGGTGATCGAGACTCTGGGTTTATGAGCTATAC
Organism: Rhinichthys osculus; assembly: GCA_029959095.1. Lineage (NCBI taxonomy): Eukaryota > Metazoa > Chordata > Actinopteri > Cypriniformes > Leuciscidae > Rhinichthys > Rhinichthys osculus. Next base: position 26,583,647 of record JARWKJ010000025.1, on the reverse strand, counting down.
TGGGACCAGCCACCGGGGGGCGATCGAGACTCTGGGTTTATGAGCTATACTGGGACCAGCCACCGGGGGTGATCGAGACTCTGGGTTTATGAGCTATTCTGGGACCAGCCACCGGGGGGCGATCGAGACTCTGGGTTTATGAGCTATACTGGGACCAGCCACCGGGGGGCGATTGAGACTCTGGGTTTATGAGCTATACTGGGACCAGCCACCGGGGGGTGATCGAGACTCTGGGCTTATGAGCTATACTGGGACCAGCCACCGGGGGGCGATCGAGACACTGGGTTTATGAGCTATACTGGGACCAGCCACCAGGGGGCGATCGAGACTCTGGGCTTATGAGCTATACTGTGACCAGCCACCGGGGGGCGATCGAGACTCTGGCTTTATGAGCTATACTGGGACCAGCCACCGGGGGGCGATCGAGACTCTGGGTTTATGAGCTATACTGGGACCAGCCACCGAGGGGCGATCGAGACTCTGGGTTTATGAGCTATACTGGGACCAGCCACCGGGGGGCGATCGAGACTCTGGGTTTATGAGCTATACTGGGACCAGCCACCGGGGGGCGATCGAGACTCTGGGTTTATGAGCTATACTGGGACCAGCCACCGGGGGTGATCGAGACTCTGGGTTTATTAGCTATACTGGGACCAGCCACCTGGGGGTGATCGAGACTCTGGCTTTATGAGCTATACTGGGACCAGCCACCGGGGGTGATCGAGACTCTGGGTTTATGAGCTATACTGGGACCAGCCACCGGGGGGTGATCGAGACTCTGGGTTTATGAGCTATACTGGGACCAGCCACCGGGGGTGATCGAGACTCTGGGTTTATGAGCTATACTGGGACCAGCCACCGGGGGTGATCGAGACTCTGGCTTTATGAGCTATACTGGGACCAGCCAGTATAGCTCGGGGGGCGATCGAGCAATTGCCATTGCCAACGGCATTGAACCATAGACTGTAAAACATTAGCATTGAACATGTTTCTGGTGTTCTTGTTGCATTTACTCGGCTTTAACCAGCAGATGTCCTCAGCGTGCTATGCTTCGAGTGAAGCCAGTTTTATCTGCCCTAGTTAATAATATAGTGGAATAAAAAACACCTAGTCTTTTTCACCGCAACTGTAAAGGAAGCAAGACAATGTTGTGTAAATGAGCGCTGGAAACCTGAGGTAAAACTTCTGTTCATTCAGAGGGTGTGAACGGTTGATTTCCATATCCAATTTCTTGAAAAGGGGCTTGACTTGTCAAACAGTGCTGGATTTTCTGGACCTCTGCGATTAACTTCTCCGTCATGTCGTCAGCCATTTTAAAAACGCGAGCCCTTAAATTAGGATGGATTCTGATTGGCTGTCAGTGTTTTATCATTCAACAGCTGAAAAAAAAAAATCTTTCTAACGATATCGTTTCTCTGTATCGTTATCGTTATAGCCTGTGCTGTGAACTCTTCTATTCTTTAATATTGAGAACAATTTTTAGAACTATTATCTTGTGACAGAACTTACAAAACATCCAGACCAATGCTGTGTATGTGCATATGTTGACATTTTTTATAAGGGCTTATAAATGTGTAAAGGAGAATGAAGATCTGCTGCGGGGAGACGCGGTTCTCACGCCTGGACAGAATGATGAGAATTATGATGAGAATTATTGAGCATGCTGTGCTTTTTATGGCCATATCTTATGACATCACGTCATTGTGTCAACACAGCCTTTGTGAAACCGATTGGGACCCATTAATAAACAATAACATTGTCAGTGCTGTTCAAAAGCAGAAGCACCGATGCTGCAAGATTATTCATTATTGCTCAATATTGTATTGTTCTTGAAAAGCTATAAAATGGCTGAAAAGCTAAATTCGAATTTCTTTCTTAAATATTAGCAAAATTTGAATCATATTTGAATTCTAAAGGCAATTACTAATGTTAGAGGAGAAAAGTGCTGTATTGTCTCCTGTGCCCACAAGAGGGCAACAAGGAAACATAAACCAAATCAAGCATCTTTTATTGAAATGAAATGACAGGCCAGCTGACAGTCTTGTCTGGGCCCGGGACAAGATAATCTTAGATGGGGGCCCCCCCACGATTCTTTTTATTTTTATAAAACACCATATACTTTTACCCAAACTGAATAATAAAAACACGTTTAAATGGGTACATTTTCTATAAATGTCTTCATTTTCTTTTCTGACATAGCCTACTGCAGTTCTTGTTAAAACACAATAGACATGCAAAATCTGTGCATTTTGGGCACTTTTTGTGTGAAATCATATTTATATTTTGTCCATCAAAAGTGTGCTTTAAGCATGAGCAGCGCAGCAAAAATAGACTCGGATCTGACCCATTATCTGTTCACCGATGATGACAGTGATGCATTTCAGCCGGCTTTTTATTTCTCATCTCCATAAATAGTAGTAAAGCTAATGCAAGGGCTAGAAATCAATAAATTCTTTGCTAATACTTCCTCGTCATCATGGAGAGCGCAGTTCGCACCGCTTTCTCCTTTCCACAAGCGCTTGCTCTCCCGTGGCGTCTGTCGTTGCTATGCAACAATGAACTTAGGCGCGCCTGTAAAAACGAGCGCACCGCGTCGCTATTATGAGCTAATATCCAAAATATTTCCATATGTGGCTCTTTCCTCCTTTCTTATCAACAAGTGGATTTACAGCCACCACAGCAGCAGCACCGCCGGTCGCCATGTCTCAGCGCTTTTATGAAGAGGACGCAACTGCACGCGCTTCGGGCATGCACGCGCATCAAGTAGCCTACCGGGTTTTAGAAAACCTGGTACTGTGTCGTGACGTTTAAAAAAAATTAGTACCGACTTGGTACCGAAGTGCCGGGTCTTTGACAACACTCATAAACTTTGGCTGCTCTGTTTCTTACCTTGCTCTATGTTGACTTTACTGACGTTAGTTCCAGCTTCACCGTCACCACCTTTTTAAAAATATTTGTTTAGGACATCTCGAAGGCCTCTATTTTCTTCTTCTCTTTTCTTTTCTGAGCACCGGACTTGTGTTGACCGGACATTTTGAGCGTAACGTTAGCCTAATGAACTTCAAATCAAATGAAAACATCATATTTCGATCAGTGGCCAAACCATTTTTGTTTTGGGGGTGGGGGGGTTCTTGACCACTATTTCAAGGACAATTAGGAAGAAAACGAATGAAAAGCTTTTATGTAACTCAAATATTAGATATTTTTTCAACAAATATGCCTATTTTATTTATTTTTTTAACAATTATTCCATAATTTAATGAGGGCCCAGTTCTGGGCCCCCCTCCCTACCCTGGGCCCGGGACAACAGACCCGTTTGTCCCCCCCTGTCGGCGGGCCTGTGAAATGACTTTCACTTTTTAAAGTGCATTAACTTTTGAAACGATAGTTCTTAGATAAAATATAATTTCCTTAATGTGCATGCAAGGAAAATTAGATTAATAGAAAACTGTGTTTGTGCATCAGTAACCTGAGAAAACACACTTCAACACACAGCGTAATGAACTACATGAACACACTCCACTTCTCCACTACATCTACATATAGTTCATCACAAACACCAGACGCTCGACTTGATCTGAGCGCTTTCTGTTGATGGTGTTTCAGCTGATGAACACACACACACACACACACACACACACACACACACACACACACACACACACACACACACACACACACAGACTGAGAGGGTTTTCGTCAGCAGGAAGGCTTTCAAATTAACAATCTTGACCCACCAAAAATAGTGGGTCTTTTTTTTTAATTTGTATTTTTTATTCTAGGAATATTCTAAACTAATGTTTGTGTGTCAGCCCTAATCTGCAGTGGACCTCTGTGTTGCAGAGTCAGTGTATGACCTGCTCCCCAAAGAGCTGCAGTTGCCCTCGGTCGCTCAGCAGGACAGCCGGTTCCCCATGAGCCAGAAGAGCGGTGGAGAGGCGGGCCCTCCTCCTGCTGCGGCCCTGGCCTCAGGTACACACACTCCAGCGCTCACGCTACACACACGCTCATCCGCTCCACTCGCCTCTGTGTGTGTGTGAAGCTAATCCTCTGATTCCTGTGTGTCTCTGGATCTTTACTATACTTTTCTCTTTTGGTGGTGTGGTGTTATTATCTTTTATATTTGTTTTTTTTTTTTTGTTGCACATTTCTTTCTAGTGCTTCTGACCCGTGCTTCCTGTGTCACTCTTTTAAAACCCATCTGGACATCCAGACCTTTTTAGTTATTTTTTTCTTTCTTTTTCTTTTACATGTTTTTTTTATTTTTTCTCTCTCCTTTTGGTCATTTCAGATTTTGCAGACTAGCTCATTTCGAGTGCTTTACTTGACCTGACCCATAAACCTGCTAAAAAGAGCTTCCTGTTATTGAGGTTGAGTGATTTCCTGATTTTGCCCAGACCATGTTCTGGAGTCTCGGCCTGTTATAGTTGAAGCCAGTCAATGAAATGTAACCAGCACTCACTGGCTGGCAGCGGTCCATAGCGCATTAGAATAATAATTTCATTAGAAGACATTTTTTATCTTTGTCTACAAATATATTGGCGTTAGGCCTAATTTGAGGCTTTTCTCTTAATCTTTCCGCTTCTTTTTGGGAAGGCCTTTGCTTCTTTCAACTAATAATAAAATGGCTTGTAATCAGAGTAGGGCTGGGCAATATAGAATTACAAAAGAAACCCAATATTTAATATGACTCTATTCATACAGTCTTGTGTATGTATGTATTTATTTGCTCTGGAAAAATCTTTTAGGTTTTTTCAACAGCCATTTTTGTCAAGTAAATTAAAAAAAATGTAATGCACAAATATAAAAATAATTTGATGCACCAATATAACAATACCTATTAACAGCATAATGCTTAATACATCATTTAATAGTTCGGGTGAAACATATTTATTTAGAAAATAATGAAAAAGCAGCGCAGTGGAATGCAAAAATGCGTTCTGCGGAAATGACCTAATGTGTTTCGTCTGTTCTGTTGCTGCCCGACGATCTGAAGCACGAGCTGTAAAGGCTCCGCCCACTTCTGGAAATGGGGGCGGGGAGCAGCAGCTCATTTGCATTTAAAGATACACGAAAACAACATGTTTTTGCTTTCATCCAAACGGGAATTTTGGACATGGTATAATACATTGCCTGTGGGGTATTTTGAGCTGAAACTTGACCCACATTTTGGGGGACACCTGAGACTTATATTACATAAAAAGGGACATAATAATAATAGGTCCCCTGTACATCATTTGGCACATGACAAATCCAATGCCACACAAGGATGTCTGTAAACCTTCTAGAGCGATTATACTTTTGGTTAATTTAATACATTTGTAGAAATTAATCATATTTCTGTTTTTTTTATTTATTGTTTGATGTGTTTAAAATCATTTTGATATTCACAACTTTGCTTCATCAACAAAATAATACCAAATATATTGCCCAGTTCTAATTAAAAGGCCATACTGTGAATGCAAATATGTTTGCCAGTAAGTAAGTAGCCAGGTTAATGTTACACTACCTCCTGTTTTGACAGAAAGCTGAGGATCTTTAAGCAAAGCAGCTCAGACAAATATCAGTTTATGCATCAATAAATTTGAGCTCAACCAAATCCAGTACCAAACTACGACAGTGAGAAAAACGATTTTTTATTTTTATATATCTGTACCAAAACTGGCCCAATAATTTATAAAAACAGATGTTTTTATGAAAATGATGATTTTTTTTGCTCATGATTCTGACCAAAATATGCAGATATCTACATTGGATGACCAGCACTTATTGTTTATTCGCTGTCATTTGTCGTTTTTATTCCAGGGAGTTCCCTCTGAATCAGGGAGAGTCTGCATATAAAATGGTCTGCAGTTCTCTGCTTCGTAGGTCAGAAGCTTGTTTATTCTGTCTCCATGGCTACGCTCAGTCCCAACCAAATTGTCCAATTGGCATGCATTAGTCAACACCTCAGAATTTTCATTGTCCAATATTATGTGTCTATGAGATCAGCTCTGGGTTATCATCAACCAGTACCAGTTCGTCCAATCGGCATGCAATACTCAGAGTTATCATTGGCCATTAGAATTTGTCTGTGAAAGGCTTGAATGGATCAGCACTGGGTTATGCAGAAGTGACAACAGATGCTCTGTATACCCCTTATGCATGTTTATTTTTTGCTTTTTTTATGGTAGGATTCAGTTATTGGGCCATCATACAAAATAACCTGAAAGAAATAAGGTATTGGACAATGCATAAGCTTAATTAGGCTTACTTTAATTAGCAATTTAATACCAAGACATTCAAAACAGATAAAGGGCATTGACCAGATACCATGTCGAGTTTCACTGCTTGATCGGGACTGCTAGCCAGATTTAAAGGGACCGTGCCCGGTTGCATAAAGCACCTTAAGTTTTTCCCTTAAGTATGATACTTAAGGGGCGATTTACCCTTACCTAAGAGAATAACTTAAGGGTGTTGCATATAATCTCTTAAACGGTTCTCTTAGGTAAGGGAAACATTTAAGTGTTTCACGACAGCGATCCTGGATTCACGTTATAAAAGTCTGTTGTTGCCATAGATACGCAAAACACTAACATGTCGGAATATCACGTGTCAGTCCAGTGACGCTATCACGCAACACCGCGTTAGCTCCGAACCTCCGAACGTGGCGGCAGTTTGTGTTGTTCACCGTCTCATGCTTTGGCATTTGTTTAGGTTTTGTGAATGCACTTCTGGCTCTGTGTCTCGAAATACAGCTGAGTATATTTCCATAGCATACCTGTTTTCTTCTGTCATGTTTCCTTTTAAAACACAGAATCAGCTCGTTCTCCTGTGAATTTTTTGTCGGCCACACACTCTCAGTGCGCGCACTGACTTAACGTTGTGATAGTTAGTTTACATGCGAGTCGCGTGTAATGACAGACAGACAGCCGTCTAGTTTGATAGCGATGTCAAATATTGCGCGTCGATCAAATCGGAATTCTTGCAACAATTTTTCATGGCTAAATTGGTCCAAAGGGTTCTTCCTATTCCCTATGATCTTCAGCTGGTTTCATGAATTCAGCCATGTCGTCTTATTTTTGTCCGCGTTAATCTTAAGGTTACGATTTCCAAACCTTAAGTTATACTTAGGGAAATTACCGTTAAGGGGTTTTATGCAACACTTAACGATTACTTAAGTGAAAAAAACAGCATTTAAGGGAAATTCTAAGTGTTTATGACGTTTCACTTAAAAAAACCGTTAAGTAACACTTAAGGGTATTTTTCTGCAACACCCTTAGGTTTAAGGGAAACATAAGGGCGACTTTAAGGGAAAATTACACTTAAGGTGCTTTATGCAACCGGGCACTGGTTTTTAACCGTTCTGCATTGTGCACACTACAGATGCTGCCGCCACATGCACCGCTGCCTCCTCCCCTGGAGGACTCAGCACCCTTCCTTCCTGTCCCAGCATGCTCTCTGCTACCTCCGCCCAGGAGCAGGCGCCCAGGCTCGGGCCCGCCCCCGAGGGGGTGCCCGAGAGAGTGTGTGTGGAGCCCGGTTCAGCTGCGGGCGAGAGCCAGGCGACCCCCTCGAAGCGCCGGACCGTCCTGAGCATCTCCCCGCCTCCCGAGGATCTGCTCGACGACAGCCGGATGTCCTGCCAGGATGATCTGCTCCCCAACCCGGACTCGGAGCAGAGCGGCAGCATGTGGATGGACGACTCGGTGTCCAACTTTAGCATGGGCAGCAGCAGTTCGTACAACGACAACACTGAAGTGCCCAGGAAGTCTCGAAAGAGGACTCCTCGGCAGCGGCCAGGGCCGAAACCCGCGGCCCGCGAGGAGGCCGGCATGGATGTGTTTGATGCAGACAGCGCCAAAGCGCCACACTTTGTTCTTTCACAACTGGGTTCAGACACCAAAGTCACACCCAAAGTGAGGTTGGTTTCCTTACATTTTCTAAGTTTGCGCCACAAAAAAATGCAATATCAATAGGGCTGCAGGATTAATCGCAATTTACATGAAATCACACTTAAACCGTTTTGGCTTATCGTGATTATTTTTTCATGCGCAGCTTGTCATTGATGATCGGCTCTCAAACGCTGCTCCATCTGAAAGCACTCTTTCTAACAAAAACCTCTTGTCTAACAAAAGACAACATTTAATAACATGCTTTCACTCCAAACTCACTTCATAAGGACAGTTGAGCTCGTTCTTCTGTGAGATGATGTGCTTCTGACACAGAATAAGGCAGTCGTGTGTTTATTAGTCATGTTTAATCAATCAAACCGTTTCAATTTTCTGTTTATTCAGCTACACCGATGATGCCCATAGTGATTTCCTGGAATGATGTGTGTTACCGTACTTCTGTGGTGGGGCATATTTGGCGTGTGTGTGTGTGTGAGACGCCCTCTGGTGTTCAGAGGTATATGTGGTGTGTGTGTGAGCCTGGCGTTCAGATGGAGCAGCATTTTCTACCGATCAGCCGCTGCACTGACAAGCTGCACATAAAATACCAAAATACCTTTGCCAAATCGCTTGCGGTTAATCGGGCAGCCCCATTTGCGCCTCAAAAAAATTCAACATGAATTTTAAAAACGTCATAGAAGATGTTTGAATTGCTTTCTTTTACTATACCTTTAGCTCCCTGGAAGTGTCAAACAATCAGAAAGGGGGGATTCTTTCCATTCAGTACCCGCAGAAGAGCGAAGGGAAGGAGCTGAAGATTTTGATTCAGCCAGAGACACAGCATAGAGCACGATACCTCACAGAGGGAAGCAGAGGATCCGTCAAAGACCGTACCCAGCAAGGATTCCCTACAATCAAAGTAAGAATTTAAAAAACATTATATTATCCGGACAAATATGCATTTATGGAAGTAATACAGTTTATATGGTAATGTTTCTATATGTGGTACATCAGTTAGAGGGAGTCAGTGAACCAGTGGTGCTCCAAGTATTTGTGGCTAATGACGCTGGACGTGTGAAGCCTCATGGGTTTTATCAAGCCTGCAGAGTGACGGGGCGCAACACAACGGCATGCAAGGAAGTGGATATCGAGGGGACCACAGTTATTGAAGTGAACCTTGAGCCGACCAGCTCTATGACCCTACCGTAAGGATCATTCCGACTGTTGTCTAATCACTTTCAGTTAATGTGTTTTGTTGTTGTTAAAGTGTAATGTGATGTGTGTTGGCAGCGTGGACTGTGTGGGAATCTTGAAGCTGAGGAATGCCGATGTTGAAGCTCGTATAGGGGTTGCTGGCTCCAAAAAGAAGAGCACTCGAGCTCGTTTGGCCTTCAGAGTCAACATCCCAAGACCTGACGGATCTGTCCTAACCCTTCAGACTCTCTCCTCTCCTATCTTATGTAGTAAGTGCAAAGAGTAGCGGGGTATAGATTTGATATTATGGGATTTTATTTTCCACATCTGTCAGTGGTTGTAACTATATTCTTTGTCTCACATTTTCAGCTCAACCTGCTGGAGTGCCAGAAATCCTTAAGAAGAGTCTTCACAGTTGTTCTGTCGCAGGAGGAGACGAGGTCTTTATCATCGGCAAGAACTTTCTCAAAGGAACCAAAGTTCTTTTTCAGGAAAATTCTACAGGTACATCTTATACCAGAAAAACATTAACTTTATACTGGGTATTAACATAATGACCCACATGGCAATGATGGGATAGCATTGCATACTTTTGTTGCTCTGTCACCTTTCAGAATGCAATGACACATGAAATTTAGCTTGCATAGTATTAGGAACAGTTATCTGTCCAACGTATGTGGAATGTTTTGCACCAAAGTACATCTTTTTCCTTCCTGTTTTAATTTTTCTTCTCAGATGAGAGTGGCTGGCAAGCTGAAGCAGAAATTGACATGGAACTTTTCCATCAGGCAAGTGGAAGACATGGCATTACAGTTTTTAGTTCTAGTAAAAATGCTTATCATTCAAAAATATCTTGTCTAAAGCATCTTCTCAACATTATTCGACCCAGAATCATCTAGTGGTGAAGGTTCCCCCATATCTTGACCAGACAGTGGCCGCCCCAGTCTCTGTTGGGATTGCCGTAGTGACAAACGCAGGGAGAACGCATGATCTACAGCCTTTTACCTACACTCCTCTTACAGGTTGGTGACGAGAGGATATTTTTACAATATTAACAGGTATCCAGCTCAGAAGTTAAATAGAAAAATTGTAAGGATGTGTTGACTGTAAGCAAGGGGTGTCATTTTCTTATTTGTAAAGTCCCAGACATACAGTACTCTACAATAAAAACTTGTCTTAAATGGATGTGGTTAGGGGCTTAAACAACCAATCATTTGGGCCTTATTTTAGGGGTGGGGTTAAGGATACTGTTTGGCCTGTGATGGTTTGAAAGGAATGTTTTGCAGGACCAACAAAGGATGGTGAGCCATGCATGTCTGTCTTGGGTAAGTTGGGTAAAGTATATTCAAGCTAAGTTACTTTAGTAAAACAGGTGTGGAATTGTGAATCTTTGTATAGTTGAGACTTCGCTCATGAATATTAATTTGGTCATGCTGATAGTGCTTTGTAACTCTCCTGGAGTGTCCAGTTTTATAGTATTGGTACATTTGCTCCTGAATGCTATCTGACAGAGCAGGCAACCGAAAGGCAGGATGAATAGTAGTGCTGCAGCTGCCAGTTGAAAAGAAAAACATCAAAAACAATGTCTTAGTATCTTTGGCTAAAGATTACATGCTTTTGTTTTTTGTGAATATTGCTATCAAGTATCTTCAATTTACCTTGTAAAATTTTGTTTTGGTGACACCCCTTAATAGGACAAAGTATAAGATTGCACTTCCGCACTAGTAGATGATGTCATCATTCATTATTTTAACTCTTTTCATACAGAGAAAGTTGAAATACCAGTGAAGTCAGAACTGCCAGCCACAGTCAAAGCTTGTACTTTTGAAGAGCAGATAAAAGGTGTGGTATTATCAAAAATATTTTCATGCTTTGCTGTCGAACAGCTTTAAAGTTTGAGCTCAAATGTTTCATGACTTTGTTTACAGCAATGCAAACAGAGACCAGTTGTCTAAACAATGTCTTATTGTTACCCATGGTCAAACGAGAAGAACCTATGGATGTCTCCTGCAACGCAACACCTTCAGACATCTTTAAGGTACTATCATTTTTAAAGCCCATCCCTTTTGAGTTAATTTTCCAGTTTTAACCTTGGAATCCTTTAGTTTAAGTGTTTTTATGAATGGGGCATGAAAATTAACAGATTATTTTCTTATTTTCACAATGCAGCCTGTAGAGGCCCTTAGTTCAACCCAACAAATCTTGGAGATAAGTACTGTCCTTCCCTCTGCCACTAAGTCTTTTCCAAGCCCTGTGGCTCTCCAACCCGTCGACTCACCACAGTCATCGGCTCAAATATTTACGACTCAAGAAACCTTGTCCACCATACAGAAGCAGGACATTCCTTCCCCTGCATCGTTCCAAGTGTCCTTGTCAGAAGACACAACGGTTCTCCAGCCGGTTCCCCCTCAGGTCCCTCAGCAGTTCTTGCGGGAAACCCCAGAAACTTTGTCTCCGGAAGACAACAGTACAGATGGAAGTGGAATGGTATTGGTGGGCATAGACTCTCGTAATCCTCCATCCCAGCAGCCACAGGTTCAGGCGCATTTGCCCCAGGATGGGGTTGCACAGCTAGAGAGAGCAGTAAGAGAGCTGCAAGCACAACAGCAGCTAAACTCTGTACTTTATAGCCCAGCGCCGTCTGCGGAGAGCCTTCAGCAACACGTCCAGGAAAACATGAACAGTTTAAGGTTGGGTGGAAATGAGACATCTCTAACCAACCAGCAACAGCAGCAGCAAGAGCAGAATATATTGGAGAATCTACATCAACAGCAACAGAAGGCACTTGTGGATCTACAACATCAACAAACAGTCCTTGAAAATTTACAGCAACATCAGAAAGTCTTGGAAAACCTCCAGCAACAGGCTCTTGGCAACATTCAGCAGCAGCAGCAAACACACAAAGTTTTGGAGAATCTACAGCATCAACAACAGCACCAGAAAGTTCTCGAGAACATTCAGCAACAAAGTTCAATAGTGACTCTGCAGCATCAAAAAGTAATTGATAATCTTCAACAGCAGCAACAGCATCAGATAAATTTAGAAACTCTTCAGCATCAGGAAGTTTTAGAGAACCTAAAGCAACATTTGCAGTCAGAGCTCTTGCAGACACAGATTCCAATGCAGTGCACACCGAGCTTCACCAGCGAACAGCAGAGCTCCTCACAGACGAATACTCTATCGCAGCCCTCAGAAGGCTTCCTCCAGAACCCACCCCAGCAGCAGTTACAGCAGCAGACTGCACTTTTCCAACAGACTGGAGGTCTTATGACCATTCAGACATCTAGCTTTCTGCAGCAGCCATCCTCTCAACCTTCCCCCCCTCAGCCGCTCTTTCAGAGTCATAACCCCTTGACTGAGACACAAGACTCGCAGACAGTACTCTTTGGATCCACAAAGTCACCACAGGTTCAAGCAGCCTTATTTCCTGGTACCATGACAATGCTAACAAGCACCAATCTACCCACAGAACAGCAGGCTCCTTCAACTAGCCTGTTTATTACGCAAAGTGTGTTGCCTAGCCAGCTGCCATCGGATAATAACCAGAACCAGCAGCAGCAGCAACAGATAACTTTCCTCACACCAATGCAGACCTCTGGAACAGACGCCCAGACTGTGTCACTTTTTCAGGGACAAACACAGTTGTCCACCCCAATGGAACAACAGGCTCCCCAACAACAACAGATGGCAACACCCCAACAAGCCCCTCTTTTCCCAAATATTGCCACAATATCTCCAAATCAGCAACAAACACAGACAGGCATATTGTTCTGTACCACAACCATTAATCCCCATGATCTGCCCCAGGCTCTGTTATTCAGTGGCCAGAACCAAGCTTCACTAGGAAGTGACCGCCTCCCAGAAAATATCTTTCAGGAGCAGCAACCCATGCAAGTTGTTCCCAGCTCTGAAAACGCTACTGCGAACAACCCTTCAAACCAACCTACCGTTCCGGCAGCCCAGTCAAATCAGAATCCATCCATTATTTTTCCGCAAGCCAGTGTTGTGAATGTTGCCCAACAAGACTCGGCAGAGCCCATGTCTTTTCAAGACCAGAGCACCATTGTGAGTGACTCGTCTGCCAGTATGCCTTCAACACGGACAGAACTTTTTCAGGATCAGCAACCTATGCAGGTTGTCCCCAGTGCCACCAGCGTAACCCCTGTCTCTCCTACAGACCAACCTTCTGTCAACAATTTTTTGCCTCAGTCAGCAATTTTAGCCCTGCAAGGTGGTGTAAGTTCTCAGGACTTGCCTCCGACTCCGGCAGCGGCCACTATATTCAGTGGACAGAGTGGTGTGGCAGTGAGCGGCCTACAGAACTCCACTCCCACCACCCCTCAGCAACCGCCCAGCCAACTCTTTCAGACCGCTATTGGGGGAACTCTCAGCCAGCCAGGACAAGCAGGCCTTTTTCTCTTTGAGATTCCCAGTGGTAAGTGCAAATAAGTCAACATGAAATTAGAGTTGCAGTCATAGCAAATAACAATAGATTTGAGGGGAAAAACGGGGTACTATTGGGACATGCTTTGGAGCAGTCCTTCCCTGTCCTGGGGACACCCCACCACTGCACATTTTGCACGTCTCCCTCATTGGACACACCTAATTTAAGTCTTGCAGTCTCTATTAAGTGAGCTGGTGAGTTGAATTAGGTGTGTTAGATGAGGGAGAAATGAAGTTGTGAGGGGTCTAAAACCCTCTTCAGAAGTTTTTTTGAGATTCCCAATGGCCAGTGCTATTAAGTCAACCATAAATCAAAGTTAAAATCTTAGCAAATGACTGCAGAATAAAAATACCATTGGGTCATGTTGAGATGTTATAAAAGATCATTTTGTCCTTGACCCAGTCCATGGGCCGGTTGCACCAGCTGGACATAAAAAAGTTGGGTGTAAGCTCTACGCTGGATGTCCAGTTATGTCCAGCTTTCCGATGAGTATTTACACCTGTTGCACCATCTAAAACTACGACTAGGCGCAGCTACGCTTAGCGTAGCCGATGCACGTACACCCTGACATGTTCTACCGTACTGATAGTTGAGATGCCGTTCGCATTACTATGGTTACAAATTTGAATTTACTCCAACGAATAGATGAAAAATGACTGCTGAGCCGAAAAAAAGAAAAATGAATTACTCAGATTGTGAAACAAGAAAAAAGTATATGCATATTTTGGTATGCAAGCAAAACAATTCAGTAACAAAAATAAAACAAAACAAGACATCTGGCAAAAGATAACAGCGGCAGTAAATGAAGCTGAGGATGGACTAGGAAATCTGTCTGTTACATGTTGTAACTGCGGTGATAACTCATTGATTAATTCTAACAATTCAACCCTGCCGAAACGGAAACGTTCAATAAGTTCTGTGTCTCCATATATATCTAGAGGATTGGTGCTGTCTCTCTTTCACGCCGGAAAGCCCGCTGATCGTGTAGCCTGTATACCAGACGCGCCATTGTCTCAACGTTTTTATTAATCTTTATTTTCACCATGGAAAAGTAAAGACTTCTCACTTTACACCTACCTTTGAATGGGCGTAAGATTTAGTCTCAGACGTGCACTACTCCCAGATGGCGCAACAGGTATTAATTCTACACAGGACTTAAAGCGCATTTTCCGTTAAGCTTAGTCTAACGACCGGGTGTACGTCCAGCTGGTGCAACCGGCCCCCAGGGGTGTCCAAACCTGATCCTGGAGGGCTACTGTTCATTGCCTCAACACACCTGCCTGGAAGTTTCTAGTATGACCTTTATAGTGAGACCTTGATTAGCTGGTTTAGCTGTGTTGCTTTGGGGTTTGGATCTAAACTCTGCTGGACAGTGGACCTCCAGGAGCAGGACTAGACACCCCTGACCTAGTCCCTATTGAAAAGTGGGTTCTGGTATTGGAGTAGTCGTCCACTGTGGAATGACAGCATTTAATGATCCAGTAAATTCCAGATGGTTAAAACCAAGTCTGTCCTACATTCATGATAAAATAAATCAATGTGTACACCTTCAGATGTTGCATTACCTTTCTAAATTGGCTTTATTGCAGAATGTGCCTTTCACGGCCTCACAAAGCCTAATCTTTCTGTGTTTTATTAGAGTGTGGACAGCTAATAAACTCTCCTGGTCCGGCGTTGTCAGATCAGCTCGTCACCATGGGTCATCCTGGTTCGGATCAGAATCAGACCCAGCTTCAGAATAATGCGCAGATTCAGACCTTACTGGACCCGTCCAACAACATTGACGAGAAGATAGACGAACTTCTGGAACGTTTTCAGGAGCAGGGAAAGACGCTTCCTAGGGATTTCTTGGACCATTAAAGATGAGTAGTTCGAAACCTCACTTCAGTAGACCACCGTCCTCACTGCTTGTCGCGTTCCTTTACATCTTGCGTCTGATGTCGGTATTATCTAAGCTTATCTAAGGGTCGTCTCAGTTGGGGGTCTTCACTTATATCTATGTTTCTGAAAGCTTGTAATGTGTTGTTTTGGCGGGACATGTTAGCTATGGATCTCGCCACGGTTCCTTTTCTTGATGGACATATAAGGGTCCACTTTATTGAGGCCACTGTTTGGCATGTCAGCATATCATGTGACCCATTAAGCCATTAAGTATATTGGCACTTTGCTACTTTGTATTGTGTTCTTGACTTCCAGTTGAATCTTCTCCATTTATTGCCACTGTTAACCTGTTTTTAGTAGAAACCAACCTAGTACAATATTAAATCAAAAACTCTCTGTTGCCGTTGAGATACTAATACATTGTGAATGAATTTGAAATATATTTAGCACTTTAGGGGGTTTCTACCGTAACCGGAGATTCTCCCTTTTAGCTTTGTAACCCATACGTGTCTACTTGGCTGTCAAAGCTTTTCATGTTTTGATAGTCATAATGCTTTTCTAAAAAAATGTGTTTGTGTTTCATTACTCTTCAGTGACTCTTTTCTGAATATAGCCTATTTTATGAGCCATGTTTAATGTTTTTTTTTTGTGTTTGAATGTTTGACATGTCCACCTAATCTCTCCGTTTTCTCATGACATTTAAAGTGAAGATGCTCAATCACTCCTACTCTTTTCCTCTGTTTTAGTTTTATTTTATTTTATTTAAATGAACAAGAGGTCCAACTTGTAGACATGAATTCCTATCAGGGATGTGAAAATGTGCAACATTGCCATTGAGATATGTGAACTGATTGTATTATCATCCAGCCGAGGGTCTACGAAGTGTTTGTGTGTGTGTGCGTGCGTTTAACAGAAAGACATGTTGATGTTTGTACTATATAAGATGCAGCTGTGTTCTTGATTTTGAGTTATATGTGGGTCTTGGAGATTATTCAAATAAGCACAAGCTTGGAAGAGGGTTTGTTGTGGTGGTTCACCATGTCCTTCCAAACGCGTATGACCTTCTCTCATCTGTGGTCCTCAAAAAACAAAACATAAACTCAAGATATTTTGCTTTAATGAGATTTAAGAGTTTATACCAAGGATCATCTAAAGGATTTTGTTCGCTCATGCTCTGAGTTTGACAGCTTTAGTAAAGCACTTCCACAGAAGAATGAAGATCATACATATTTTGAAAGACACGAGTGTGAGAAATAAAGACAGGATATTTATTGCTGATGTGAACTATCACAGCTATGAGTGTTTTTGGGCAGCTTAAAATGGTAGTTAGGTCCATATTTCCCATGAGGGTTTAAGAAGGAATTGGTTTGCATTCAAGTTACAACAAACCCCATCTATGATCATCAGATAGAGTCAAGGCCCAGTGAAAATCAGAGAAAACCGCGAGATTTAAAGCAAGCTCTGAGGAAGAGATTGCCTCATACCGTCACTGCACGACAATCTCGTCATACAAGTTTTAAAAACGAAGGCTCATACCGCTCAGAAATCCTTATTTGATGCGAACTGGAAGATTTCTCTAGTGTGCGCTGGTTTAGGCACTCTCGTACAGGGTTTAATATAGACAGAATGCTGCTACATTTTGTCATGACTGATCCGAATGGCTTGTTCAGTTTTTAAATGGTTTGAGCTGTTAATTATTTGTGCTATAATTACATTTTGGAGCATTGTAGTTTCCCTGTCACACCCTTACCCAGGAGATCATTGCTCAGAATATTTGATTAAATCACATTTATTTGACATTTTACTTGTGCGTAGACACATGCAGTCTTTTTAAAAGCTTTTTTAAGACTTGACATATTTTCGACGTGCTCTATTCTAAGATGCAGCTTTTGCATTAACAATATTTTCTCATGCAAACATAATGTCAGTTCTATGTAAAATCTTCATAAACACCTTTGCTTTGATGCGTCAGTTATTTTTACGTCATACCTTTTCTTGTCTTTAAATTCTTTTCTTTAAAAAAAAAATGCTTTATGTAAAATTTGCATAACAAATTGTAAATAGTAGATCGGCTGATTCACGTGTGCTGTTCCTTTGTGAGGTAGCAGTTTGTTAAAAGCGTGCTCTCTTTGTAGTGAAACATAATATCTCACCTGCAGGTGAGGCGTACATACAGTATTTTTGTAAGACTGAATTTTCAAATGTACTGTGTACATTTTAAACATGTAAAAGTGAATTGTCCCTTCTGCAGTACTGTACTTCATATGTCAATATTCAGAGCGGTGAAAATGATGGGTTTTGTTACAAAATGGAGATTGTTATTTGTTTGGTAAGTGAAATTCAAATATTGTCAATTTCTAAACTATTAAAAAAAGAGGCTGGTTTTGGTTGTGGGTGAATCTCACACGGTATGTAGTAATTTGGTCATATTCCTCCCCAAAATCAAAAAACAAAACCGGAAAACAGCTGATAGTGGAGCACATCTTATTGTAATATGAAAAATTTTTTATTAATTTAAATCGTAAAGTACAATAAATTTAATATTCGTTGTACTGACTCAAAGTTATGCTGATTTTCATTGCTGTTACAGTATTGTGGTGTTGTTATGAAAATAGAGTTTTGATTTTGGGGTGAAATATGAGCTGGATGTTTGTTTGTTCGATATTTAGGCTAATGTTCTGGAACTCGGGTTCCATGCGAAGCCATAAAACAAGACAACTGGGACTGGAAGAATGTGTGTGTTTTACCTCATGGTGTAGGACATATAGATTCACTCTACATCTAACCTAAGGACCAATTCAGAAGAATATTTTCTCAAAACAAGGCAGCAAAATCAATGTCTTTTGATTTAAAGATTTAAAGTAATCATTTGTCCATTCTTGTTCTTTTTTTTGGGTACTGATGCTCCAGCTTATGTCAAAATCATACTTCTGCACAAATCCATCATTCACATTTTAAGAGGTTGATTTCCATTTTTACTTTCCATCATATTGTGCTTTTTGATTGAAAGTACTTTGTGCCTTTGCAAGCCTTTCCTCGTACTTCTAAAGGACCTTTGTATATAATGAAATACTTCGATGTAGTGATTACTAGTTCTTAATCCACAAGTAAAAGACTACGGTTTGGTTTTGGTTTTTAATTGACATTATGTCTGGTCAAATCGTCTTTAACCAGTCTGTACGTGTAGTCTCAAATACATCTGAACATTTATATCATGAAACTGCTATGCAGCCTCAACTCACTTTTATTTAAATTTTATTTAAAACATTGACATTCTCATCCACTGGTGGTTCTTGCCTCTTGACATTTGTAAGATCAAGGTTTAAAGATTGTTGTTGATCTCAATGATTACAGGTTTTCTGTTTGTTCGGGCAGTGGGTTTGTGAAGAATTTTTGTTAGTAAATGTTAAATTAAAAGAGGTTTGAAGAGCGCTTACCCCAGTCACCAGCTGTTGTGTGTGTGTGTGTGTGTGTGTGTGTGTGTGTGTGAGGGGCACATTTTAAATGCACTCTTTCTACACAGTTTTTATTTGGTTTGCTTCTGTTTGATGTGATTAACGTCCACTGCTTTTAAAGCTGTAACAGGACAGTGGTTCTCAACCCCCTCCCTTACACTAGGAGTGTTGATGGGTTCAAATCAATAATTCTGCTTAATTTGGGGATTTCAAGAGTTGTGTGTACCAACAACACAGTTGTTAATGGGATTCATCTTGAATTGGTCAGTTCCACAGTGGTTAAACAGTTGGTTAGCTTGGACCAAATTTCCACATTGTGGTTTGGTGTTCAAGAGCTATTTCCACATTTAAATGACATTAATTATAACTTATTTTAAATGAGCCCTCTGTAAGTCGGCCGGCGCCCCCTACTGGCCTCCTGGTTCTGAACCACTGTTTATAGGGATTCAACCGTTCATTCATGAGTGTGTACGAATGGCGTTCAGTATCATGAAGAAACATGAACTAATGACATCTGATGTTTTTTTTGTCTTTGCTTTAATCAGTACATTTGTATACTCCTGCAGTTATATTTCTGTAAGATGTGCTGCTATATGAATAAAGATAGATATGAAGTTCTTTCCCTTGTGTCTTGTATGTTTTGCTGTAGGTGTAAACATTTTACATAATTCTGACACACACACATTTTTCACTATATGTACTTTTAATTACACTTCAGGTTCTATTAAACAATCCAAAATATGAGGAGTATGTCATATTGGGAAGATGAATATACACTAAAACTGGTTACGGTAATAAAATGACAAAATTATTTGTCAAGAAAGGCAATTTTTCCAGCATTTTCCTATTTTATTGTATTATGCAAAGGCATAGGGAAAAAAAGCCCACTGGAAATAAAGCATATGTTGACTACAATGTAATCAGTTATTAATATTTAGTTGGCTCTCCCTTGTTTTTGTTGATCCATTCTCCTGGGCATCGACTCGCTAAAGTTAACTTCTTCCCAATCCTCCCGAAGTTGAGCTTCATTGGAAGCCCTGCATGACTAAACACAGCTTTATAATTCCCCAAAGGTTCTCAATGGAGACTGAGACTTCTCAATGCTGAGCATGAACACTCCCATTGTGTGCAGCTTTGTTGCATGAGCATCATTGGGATTAATAGCAGGATTCCCATGTATTGGTCCATTTTCAACTTTGTAGCTCCTCCCAGCACCAGTGTCCTCAATCCCATGATGTTTCCCATGCCGTGTGTACTGGATCCACGCATGTGTTTGGTATGAACACACCCGACACCATCCAATGCTAGACTAGTGCATGTTGAGTTGTCGGACTGCAGAACTTATCTTCCATATCTTATCTTATCTTCCCTATCCTTACGGTCTTTGGCACATTCTTTCAGTAGATAAAGCTAATAAATGGTTTCTTTACTGGTTCACAAGCTCTCAATCCAGCCATAACCAGCTATTGGCTTACAGTTCCAGATGAAATTGAGGTTTTGAGGTCTTAGGAAGCTGTTTTGAGGGGGTCACAGTCTTCAATATCCAAAACCAGTTGACCAGATGATGCCATTTCAACAATACCCTCAAGAATACCCTCACACCAAGGGTAGTCTTGATTCTCGTTTCCTCATTTCTTCGTTTCCTCATTTCCTCGTTTCCTCACTTCCTTGTTTCCTAATTTCCTAGTTTCCCCATTTCCTCGTTTCCTAATTTCCTCGTTTCCTAGTTTCCTAATTTCCTCGTTTCCTCATTTCCTCGCTTCCTCGTTTCCCATGCCATACATTCTCCTCCCACGTCACATATATCACACATATTCCCCATACATTCTCACACGTCACATATTTCCCATACATTCTCCTCCCACGTCACATATATCACAATAATCACACGTTTCCTAATTTCCTTGTCGTTTCCTCATTTCCTCGTTTCCTCATTTTCTCGTTTCCCCATTTCCTAATTTCCTCATTTCCTCGCTTCCTCATTTCCTCGTTTCCTAATTTCCTCGTTTCCTCATTTCCTCCTCGTTTCCTCATTTCCTAGCTTCCTCGCTTCCTCAGTTCCTCGCTTCCTCGTTTCCCCATTTCCTCGTTTCCTCATTTCCTAATTTCCTCGTTTCCTCAGTTCCTAATTTCCTCGTTGTTTCCCCATTTCCTCATTTCATAATTTCCTCGTTTCCTCATTTCCTCGCTTCCTAATTTCCTCGTTTCCTCAGTTCCTAATTTCCTTGCTTCTTCGTTTCCTCGCTTCCTCGTTTCCTAATTTCCTCATTTCCTCATTTCCTTGCTTCCTCAGTTCCTTGCTTCCTCGTTTCCCCATTTCCTTGTTTCCTCATTTCATAATTTCATAATTTCCTCGTTTTCTCATTTCCTCGTTTCCTAATTTCCTCGTCGTTTCCTAATTTCCTCGTTTCCCCATTTCCTCATTTCATAATTTCCTCGCTTCCTCATTTCCTCGTTTCCTCAGTTCCTAATTTCCTCGTTTCCTCAGTTCCTCGTTTCCTAATTTCCTCGTCGTTTCCTCCTCATTTCCTCGCTTCTTCGTTTCCTCACTTCCTCGTTTCCTTGCTTCCTTGTTTCCTCAGTTCCTCGCTTCTTCGTTTCCTAATTTCCTAATTTCCTCCTCGTTTCCTCATTTCCTAATTTCCTTGCTTCCTCAGTTCCTCGCTTCCTCCTCGTTTCCTCCTTGTTTCCTCCTTGTTTCCTCCTCGTTTCCTCCTCATTTCCTCCTCATTTCCTCGCTTCCTCGTTTCCTCAGTTCCTCGTTTCCTCCTCGTTTCCTCCTCATTTCCTCCTCATTTCCTCGCTTCTTCGTTTCCTCGCTTCCTCGTTTCCTCCTAGTTTCCTCCTCATTTCCTCGCTTCTTCGTTTCCTCGCTTCCTCGTTTCCTCAGTTCCTCATTTCCTCGCTTCTTCGTTTCCTCGTTTCCTCAGTTCCTCGTTTCCCCATTTCCTTGTTTCCTCATTTCCTAATTTCCTCGTTTCCTCAGTTCCTCGTTTCCTCCTCGTTTCCTCCTTGTTTCCTCCTCGTTTTCTCATTTCCTCCTCATTTCCTCGCTTCTTCGTTTCCTCGCTTCCTCGTTTCCTCCTCGTTTCCTCCTCATTTCCTCGCTTCTTCGTTTCCTCGCTTCCTCGTTTCCTCAGTTCCTCATTTCCTCGCTTCTTCGTTTCCTCGCTTCCTCGTTTCCTCGCTTCCTCGTTTCCTCAGTTCCTCGTTTCCTCATTTCCTCGCTCCAGCCTGTGGAAGTAAAGCTGAAAAGTAAAGATGCCGTCTGAAGTGTCAGGTTGGTGGCCAGTTTGTGTGTAAAGTGCACATTTTGACCAATTTTTTATTCCCACTCTTGATGACTTTTCTAGCAAAAAGTTAGTATTGTACTAATGAAATATTGAGTTTGTTGTCACCAAAGCTCTATGTTTTGTTATGGATCATTAAATCGTCGCGCTGCCTCAGGAGTGTGTCTGAAGTCAGTTTCGTGAGGGATCTCCCGAGGAGTTGTGAGTGAGGATCCACAGGTGTTTCCTATGCCGAAGTCGTTCCTCTCGGGAAACCTGACGCACGCATACGTTCTCCTCCCACGTCACATATATCACAATAATCACACGTTTTTATTGTTACATTTTTAATGAAATGTATGTTTTATGTTTCAATGTAATTTAAATTGTTGGCATTTTTGATGATGAAGGCTTTATCTGTCAAGACTGTTTTTGATAAAACATTCAGATCGCGCACACACACACACACACACTAGTTGTTCAGGTTATTGTTATTTATGTTTTATTGTTGTTATTTATGTTTTATTGTTGAAATTTATGATTGGCCTGAACAATTATATTTTATTACATCAATTCAACACAAAACATATTAAAAACAGTCCTTATTAATCATAAGAACAAAGGTGAATGTCATACATAGGCTTTTAGTTAGTTTCCCAAGCGATCATAATTGGCTGTGTGTGTGTATGTGTATATATATATAATGTGAGTATACATTAGTAGATTTTTTTAAATATGTAAATAATTTTAACAAAATAAGAGGGATCATAAAAATTGCATTGCAACTGAATAAACTGTTTCACATAACAGATGTATTTTGACTATATTTATAACTATATTTTGGGGACAAATTTGTACCGAGAAGTGACCAAAACCTGACAAAATCCCCAAAAACCTTCCTTTAGGGACGTCCTCATTTGTAAATCTGTAAATTCAAAAATGCAGAAAGTTTTGTGCGATAGGTCGGGTTAGTGTGTGTGTGTGTGTGTGATGGGTAGGTTTAGGGGTCGGGTGTGTGTGTGATGGGTAGGTTTAGGGGTCGGGTGTGTGTGTGATGGGTAGGGTTAGTGTGTGTGTGTGTGTGTGATGGGTAGGTTAAGGGGTTGAGTAGGGTTAGTGTGTGTGTGTGTGTGTGTGTGATGGGTAGGTTTAGGGGTCGGGTGTGTGTGTGATGGGTAGGTTTAGGGGTCGGTGTGTGTGTGATGGGTAGGGTTAGTGTGTGTGTGTGTGTGTGATGGGTAGGTTAAGGGGTTGAGTAGGGTAAGTGTGTGTGTGTGTGATGGGTAGGTTTAGGGGTCGGGTTAGTGTGTGTGTGTGTGTGTGATGGGTAGGTTTAGGGGTCGGGTTAGTGTGTGTGTGTATGTGATGGGTAGGGTTAGTGTGTGTGTGTGTCAAAAGCTACCACATTCGGTAAGACAAACGCAATGATCATCGTGATTATCTGTAAGAAATGTATAACACTATCACAAACTATAGCATAATACAGATCTATATGAATGAAATTTGCCAAATAATTTACTGGCCAGCAGGAAGACGGTTCATGCTGTTTAGTTAACCTTTCACAAAGTCATCATAAAAACATTAATTAAAGCAGTGTTTCTCAACTAGCAATCTATTCAGTCAGCAAATTTGTGTTTGATCTGTGTGAATTACAGAAATATAAGACTTGCTGGAACTACTTTTTTCTATATTTCTTTGCACAAAACTCTCCAGAAAGTGCCATTTAATGGTTTATTAAAAAAAAAAAAAAAAAAAAAATTCATTCTCTTTTAAAGATCGGATGGGGGCCCCATACTACCTTCGCCTTGGGCCCCCAATTTGCTAAATCCGCCACTGTGTGTGTGTGTGATGGGTAGGTTTAGGGGTCGGGTTAGTGTGTGTGTGTGATGGGTAGGTTTAGGGGTCGGGTGTGTGTGTGTGTGTGTGTGTGTGTGTGATGGGTAGGGTTAGTGTAAGGGGACAGAATATACAGTTTGTACAGTATAAAAGCCATTACATCTATGGAGAGTCCCCACAAAGATAGCGAACCAGACGTGTGTGTGTGTGTGTGTTTCAGATATAAAGAGGTTGTATTAGTTCGACACACAGCTCTATCAGTTGTTGCACACTCTCCCTCTGACGTCATCGCGCCTTATCAGCATCGCGTCAGAAAGCACTGATGATGATGATGATGATGAAGATGATGTAAACACACAGACTCACTCAGTGCTGCTGACACACACACACACACACACACACACGCGCGCTGACTCTCTTCCTCTGGTGTTAAAGCACAGGTTGCCGCGGGTCAAGCAGATTATTGGGTAAATGGATTTGTGACGTCAGGGTTTAGCACGCGTCGCGTTGCCTCGACGTACAGCAGACACGCGCTCATCCAGCACACACACACACACACACTCACACTCCAGCATGAGCCCGAGGACCGCGAGCTGAAGCACGAACACCGCAGATCATGGCCGCATTTCTGGAGGTAAGAGCCAAAAGCGTGCGATGCTGCGTTTAACGCGCCTTTAGAGACCCGCGTCAGATCAAGACTCCGCGTTTGAGGTGTGGTTCGCCACTGTGTGTCCACAAACTAGTAAATCATTCATATTTCTCATCAGGTCTATGTGATGAAAGTCTCAATGTAACGTTACATTAATAGAGTGTAACGCGAAATCCGTCTATGATCGTCTTCAGGTTACGCGCGAGCGGGTGTGTTGACAAAACACACATGCAGATTACACTACACGCCATTATCGGTTTAAAGTAATAATTTACAAATATATAAATCATCCATGATTTACTCACCCGTAAGTCTTCAGTAGAACACAAAAGGAAGTTTGCTCTTTTCAATAAAGTGAAAACCAGAGGTGACTACCGCTGTCAAGCTCCACAATGGATAAAATGATCAGTTAATATTATAAGACCGATGCGCTATATTGTAATTCTGCCTGAATTATCAACACATTTCTGAAGACAATTTCTGATGACAGTAGCTGTGTGTGGAGATTCTGCTTACTATGAGTTATGGTCACATCAGCTCCATTGTCCATTATTATTAATAGTGAAGCTCAGCTCACACTGAAGAAGACAGTCTAGCAACTTTCTTTTTGTGTTACACACACACACACACACACACACACACACACACACACACACACACACACACACACACACACACACACACGCGCTGAAAGGTTAGTTGTGGAACCAGAATTGGCTCTGCGTTATAAAATGATGTGTTATAATAGAGTTTTGATCTTGCAGATATCCGATGACAGCAAGGGCCACGAGCTGAGCCTCTTCTGTGTGCCGAAACACTACGAGGAGGATTTGGACCGGGTCATTATACCCAACGGCCTCATTAAGGACAGGTACTGCGATCAGTGCATGTGTGTCTTTAACACTGAGTTGTATGGTTGTTGTGGTGTGGGAAGTGTCAGTTGTGTTGTGGCCGGTGATTACCCTGGATAGTAAAAGAGCCCTGTGTCCCCCCGTAGATTTAGTTAATGATGTTAGCGCAATAGCAGAGGCATGTGATTTGAATTGCCTTTCCCATTCATTTGTTTAACAAATTTCCCCTGAAATCTCTTGACTGTCATTATTGGCATGGCTTCAGCCAGCTTTAATGAAAGCATTCATGTCAGAATACTCCAGCCTTCAGTTTTGATCTTCTCTGCAGGACTGAGCGCTTGGCCAGAGATATCGTTCGGGACATGGGCGGACATCATATCGTGGCTCTTTGCGTTCTGAAAGGAGGGTATAAGTTCTTCGCAGACCTGATGGATTACATCAAGACTCTGAATCAAAACAGTGATAAGTCTGTGCCAATGACTGTGGATTTCATTAGGCTGAAGAGCTACTCGGTGAGTGCCAGATCTACCGCAGTCATTCACTGCATCGCTGAGCTCATACAGTCATGTTTAACACGGACCAGATGCCTTACATTATCACATATGGAGCATTTTATTAGTAGCTTGTGCATTTGACATGTGCCTTATAAGAATGATAAGGGTTAAATACAACTTAAAGGTGCAGTAAGCGATTTCTGAGAAACGCTGTACAACACACTTGTAGCCAATCAGCAGTAGGGGGTGTGTCCACTCATGATGGGGGAGGAGAGAGAGTGAGCCAATCAGCAGTAGGGGGTGTGTCCACTCATGATGGGGGAGGAGAGAGAGTGAGCCAATCAGCTGTAGGGGGTGTGTCCACTCATGATGGGGGAGGAGAGAGAGTGAGCCAATCAGCAGTAGGGGGTGTGTCCACTCATGATGGGGGAGGAGAGAGAGTGAGCCAATCAGCAGTAGGGGGTGTGTCCACTTATGATGGGGGAGGAGAGAGAGTGAGCCAATCAGCAGTAGGGGGTGTGTCCACTCATGATGGGGGAGGAGAGAGTGAGCAAATCAGCAGTAGGGGGTGTGTCCACTCATGATGGGGAGGAGAGAGAGTGTGCCAATCAGCAGTAGGGGATGTGTCCACTCATGATGGGGGAGGAGAGAGTGAGCAAATCAGCAGTAGGGGGTGTGTCCACTCATGATGGGGGAGGAGAGTGTGCCAATCAGCAGTAGGGGGTGTGTCCACTCATGATGGGGGAGGAGAGAGTGAGCAAATCAGCAGTAGGGGGTGTGTCCACTCATGATGGGGGAGGAGAGAGTGAGCAAATCAGCAGTAGGGGGTGTGTCCACTCATGATGGGGGAGGAGAGAGTGAGCAAATCAGCAGTAGGGGGTGTGTCCACTCATGATGGGGAGGAGAGAGTGAGCAAATCAGCAGTAGGGGGTGTGTCCACTCATGATGGGGAAGGAGAGAGTGTGCCAATCAGCAGTAGGGGGTGTGTCCACTTATGATGGGGGAGGAGAGAAAGTGAGCAAATCAGCAGTAGGGGGTGTGTCCACTCATGATGGGGGAGGAGAGAGTGAGCAAATCAGCAGTAGGGGGTGTGTCCACTTATGATGGGGGAGGAGAGAAAGTGAGCCAATCAGCAGTAGGGGGTGTGTCCACTCATGATGGGGGAGGAGAGAGAGTGAGCCAATCAGCAGTAGGGGGTGTGTCCACTCATGATGGGGGAGGAGAGAGAGTGAGCCAATCAGCAGTAGGGGGTGTGTCCACTTATGATGGGGGAGGAGAGAGAGTGAGCCAATCAGCAGTAGGGGGTGTGTCCACTCATGATGGGGGAGGAGAGAGAGTGAGCCAATCAGCAGTAGGGGGTGTGTCCACTCATGATGGGGGAGGAGAGAGAGTGAGCCAATCAGCAGTAGGGGGTGTGTCCACTCATGATGGGGGAGGAGAGAGAGTGAGCCAATCAGCAGTAGGGGGTGTGTCCACTCATGATGGGGGAGGAGAGAGAGTGAGCCAATCAGCAGTAGGGGGTGTGTCCACTCATGATGGGGGAGGAAAGAGAGTGAGCCAATTAGCAGTAGGGGGTGTGTCCACTCATGATGGGGGAGGAGAGAGAGTGAGCCAATCAGCAGTAGGGGGTGTGTCCACTTATGATGGGGGAGGAGAGAGAGTGAGCCAATCAGCAGTAGGGGGCGTGTCCACATACTGTAGAAAGAGAGATGGCTGAGAGACATTGCAAAAGAGAGAATCTCAGAGGATATCACTGGCTACGATCAGGCGAGAGCTTTAGGATCCGCGTTAACATTAGAAAAGCTTTCCAGTGCTGGAGGGAAAGGCCTGAAAACGGACGCCAAGGTTAGGTTGTTTCTTCTCCATATGTGAGTTACATTGGTTTTACTGTGATTCATAGAACCAAGATATGCTGTTGTTGTAATGTGAGCTATAGTAACAGGACCGTTTGAGTCACTGTTTGTCTGGAGCTGCTGGAGACTAACAACCAACTCTTGCTTGTTTACTGTAGTTTACTGTAGTTGGTCATCTTCGCTTTATTTTACCTCAACAATGATAGACATCCACTCTTGAATTGTGTGTTTGTGCAGTTTAGGGGCGGAGCAATGTGTTTGTTTGGGTTGATTTGAAATCGCTTACTGCGCCTTTAAAGGAGAAGTTTGCCTACGAATGACAATCGACATCATTTCTCACCCGCACGTCACTCCAAACCTGCTGAGGAACACAAAAGATGTTTTGAAAAATATATTTTTTTGTTTTTTGTTCATTCAGTAATGGACAATTTTCATTGTATGAGACAAAAGATCTCCTTTTGACGGCCTTTGCTCACTTTAAAAGTGTTTAAAGTTTCAAAGAAATGGAAGTTGTGACAGATCTAAAATATATATATATATATATATTTGAAAGTGCTGCGCACAAAAATGATGCAGATCTGAATGTAAGCTTGCTGTTGATTGTAAGAAAGGGACAGAGTTTAAACTGAATAAATGACTGGAGAAGATCAAGTTATGACATTTGATTAAATTCTGAAAATAGTTGAAAAACTAATAACATAATGAAACAATTTCCCTTTTCACACAGTATATTAGAATTGAGTGATGCCTGAATTCTTACTGGCTTTTAAAATGATTGAGTTTTTAGTGTTTTCTTTTTAGGCAATGTATAATACGATATAATTTACTAGCATTTACCAATGTTTATCATTTAATTACCATAATATGAAAGTAATTTATCAGTATTGGGCAGAATTTTAATCGCGGTGTATCCATAGTATAACTATAAGTTAATGCTATAGAAAAGTAGTTCCAGCTCAAAGGAATAATTACACGGCTTTAAAGCTCAAATCACACAGTTAGCAGAAGTGTTTGCTGTAAGCATGTCTCATCACTCACACTAGTTTAAAGTGTTTATTTCTGATGTGATTCCGCTCCAGAATGACCAGTCTACAAGCTGTGTGAAGGTCATCGGAGGAGACGAGCTGTCGGCTCTGTCTGGAAAAGTGAGTCTGATCCCTCCACACTCTTTGGTTTAGTTTCTATTTCCACGAAGCATTTGCCGTCGGTAAGATTGCTTAGTGTTTTTAAAAGAGTCTCCTCTGCTCATCAAGGCTGCATTTATCTGGTCAAAAATACAGTAAAAACTGTGAAATATTATTCTAATGTAAATCAGCTGTTTTCTGTGTGAATATACAGTAAAGTGTAATTTATTCCTGTGATCAAAGCTGTATTTCCAGCATCATTACTCCAGTCTTCAGTGTCACATGATCCTTCACAAATCACTCTAATATGAGGATCTGATGATCAAGAAACATTTATGATTATTATCAGTGTTGAAAACAGTTCATGTGCTTTAAATTTGAGTGGAAACTGATCTTTTTTTTCTGGATTTTTTGATGAATAGAAAGTTTAAAAGAAAAAATAATCTTTTGTAACATTATAATGTCTTTACGGTCACTTTTGATCAGTTTAATGCATCATCGCTGAAACACATTTATGAACTTGCACTGAGCACAAACGTTTGAACAGTAGTGTTTATTTTTTTGAAATGTTGGTCAGATTGTTAGTTTGTCTTCTTTCTCTCCTCACAGAACGTGCTCATAGTTGAGGTGAGGTTCAGTGTATGGCATGTCATGTGAAGTGTGTGTGCTGTGAGAAACACACACAGATGCTGAGTCCTCTCTTTGTGCCTCAGGACATCGTCGAGACGGGGAGAACTATGGAAACGCTGCTCAAACTATTAAATGAATACCATCCTAAGATGGTGAAAGTTGTCAGGTGAGACGTAAACATCTCCGAGAGCATCGGCGTCCATATTTCAGACACGTGTGTATTCAGGACATTTAACATTTAATGCCAGTTCACACCAGAGAGGCCAACTGTAGTGAAAATGATAAAGCTAGAGTCGTTTTAAATCTAAAAGAATAGAGTTACACAGCTATAACGATATCACTAGAATCACTTTCAGAACGATCTGATCCAGCTGATGATGAAGGACACAACACTGACAGCCAATCAGAGTCAGTCCTAGGGATGGGCGTATTGATATATCGATTACAGACGTCGAGTATCGAAAGTATCGATACTCAAATACATTTTTTACCAGTGATTTTGTTTATTTGACAAGAAGTTTAATGCGTACAATATGCATTGAATTGGATGAATAACCTGTTTAGTAAATAATTGTGTAGTATAACTATTTTCCTGCTTATCTGAACACACGCAAATGCTGCAAGTCAGAAGCAATCAATCACAGAGAGCATTCACACACTGCCGACAGTGCATTCAGACAGGGCTGCGTTTCCCAAAAGTATCCCAAGAAACCATTGATGCCTTTGGGAAACGCAGCCCTGAACAATGCTTAACAGAAGACAGAAACTACGTAGTTTGTGCAAATAAATTATTTTTTGAATGTTAAAAGTTCATAGTTCTATTCTGAGCTCGAGCGTTTAAAGACACAGACCTGAGTAAACGAGCGAGATCTTCCGCTGGTGTGGATGCCCATGTAGTTCGTTTAAAGAGACAGACCTGAGTAAACGAGCGAGATCTTCCGCTGGTGTGGATGCCCATGTAGTTTGTTTAAAGACACAGACCTGAGTAAACGAGCGAGATCTTCCGCTGGTGTGGATGCTCATGTAGTTCGTTTAAAGACACAGACCTGAGTAAACGAGCGAGATCTTCCGCTGGTGTGGATGCCCATGTAGTTCGTTTAAAGACACAGACCTGAGTAAACGAGCGAGATCTTCCGCTGGCGTGGATGCCCATGTAGTTCGTTTAAAGAGACAGACCTGAGTAAACGAGCGAGATCTTCCGCTGGTGTGGATGCCCATGTAGTTCGTTTAAAGACACAGACCTGAGTAAACGAGCGAGATCTTCCGCTGGTGTGGATGCTCATGTAGTTCGTTTAAAGACACAGACCTGAGTAAACGAGCGAGATCTTCCGCCGGTGTGGATGCCCATGTAGTTCGTTTAAAGAGACAGACCTGAGTAAACGAGCGAGATCTTCCGCTGGTGTGGATGCTCATGTAGTTCGTTTAAAGAGACAGACCTGAGTAAACGAGCGAGATCTTCCGCTGGTGTGGATGCTCATGTAGTTCGTTTAAAGAGACAGACCTGAGTAAACGAGCGAGATCTTCCGCTGGTGTGGATGCTCATGTAGTTCGTTTAAAGACACAGACCTGAGTAAACGAGCGAGATCTTCCGCCGGTGTGGATGCTCATGTAGTTCGTTTAAAGACACAGACCTGAGTAAACGAGCGAGATCTTCCGCTGGTGTGGATGCTCATGTAGTTCGTTTAAAGAGACAGACCTGAGTAAACGAGCGAGATCTTCCGCTGGTGTGGATGCCCATGTAGTTCGTTTAAAGACACAGACCTGAGTAAACGAGCGAGATCTTCCACTGGTGTGGATGCCCATGTAGTTCGTTTAAAGACACAGACCTGAGTAAACGAGCGAGATCTTCCGCTGGTGTGGATGCCCATGTAGTTTGTTTAAAGACACAGACCTGAGTAAACGAGCGAGATCTTCCACTGGTGTGGATGCCCATGTAGTTTGTTTAAAGACACAGACCTGAGTAAACGAGCGAGATCTTCCACTGGTGTGGATGCCCATGTAGTTCGTTTAAAGACACAGACCTGAGTAAACGAGCGAGATCTTCCGCTGGTGTGGATGCCCATGTAGTTTGTTTAAAGACACAGACCTGAGTAAACGAGCGAGATCTTCCACTGGTGTGGATGCCCATGTAGTTTGTTTAAAGACACAGACCTGAGTAAACGAGCGAGATCTTCCACTGGTGTGGATGCCCATGTAGTTCGTTTAAAGACACAGACCTGAGTAAACGAGCGAGATCTTCTGCCCATGTAGTTCTCATCATTCATGGTGATTTAAAGAAATTCCACACAGTCACACAGCAGAAAGAGATACGTGTTGAATCTCACACACATTCAGTGTTAGGACGGTTAGGAAATGTAATTGCTTACTGTTATAAGTTACCCATTATAAATGTGGTTTGGATTACTTTATTTTGATTACTTTATCAATGTAAAGCAATTTCCTTTTAATTTGATTAGTAACTAATTGAATTACACGTTTTACCTCAGTAATACAACTAAATACAGTTAAATTCATTTTGTAATTCAATAACATAGTTTCATTACAGGTAACTAGTCACTCCTCAACCCTTTGTTAAAAAAAAAAATATATATATATATATAAACAAATGTCTACCTCAAATTGTTTTTTTTTCTTCTAAAGATTTACTACAGTAATTCTGGGAAATTTTCCATCATGTTCCACAAAATTACAATTACAATAAATCATACTTAATTATTTCTGACTGTGACTAGAGCTTTTAACATTAAGTAATTTGCTGTTAATGCAATCTGTACAAGTTGTTCAAACTAATATCATTTATAGAATATGTAATGCAATCATATCTGACATATACTGTAAAGCTTCATTGTTAAACACTTCACTTAAAATCTATTTGAATTTCTTTGAGTTTTTATTGAATTGCAATTCTGCTTCTTTTAATTCAAATTCGAATTGTAATTCTAGATCCTGTATTTGACCTCAATTCAAATTCAAGAATTGAATTGGAATTCAGGAGTCATTCTCAATTCAGTTCTGAATTGTGCACAAGCCTGGTGTGAACAAGTCTTTAAATGGTTAAATGGCTTTTTACTGGCATTAGTGTTTACAATAAGATTATTGTTTATTCAAACGTCGTTCTTTTTATTGAATATATCCCAGGATATTGAATTCAGTGTGGTTTATTTCCAGTTTACTGGTGAAAAGGACACCCAGGAGCTCAGGATACCGTCCCGACTGTGAGTGCTTCTCATCGTGGGTTTTTATGGGATATTATGAATATTTTGTGCTTAATCCACATCACTTGGAGAAATAAAACACCCTGTCGTTGCACACATTAGACACACACTCACCGCTCATCTGTTACGCAATGCTTTTAGAGCGAAAGCTGATAAGCTCTTTATATCCACCCGTCCTCGAACACACTCTTTCGCTCTTGACTTCCACTGTCGAGCTGACTCAGTGTG
Source organism: Rhinichthys osculus (assembly GCA_029959095.1). Classification (NCBI taxonomy): domain Eukaryota; kingdom Metazoa; phylum Chordata; class Actinopteri; order Cypriniformes; family Leuciscidae; genus Rhinichthys; species Rhinichthys osculus. Next base: position 26,550,653 of record JARWKJ010000025.1, on the reverse strand, counting down.
TTCTCCTCGCTCGCCCGAGTCTCTCTCTGCTGCTGAAACACTGATCCACTGAGGTCCTCCTCGAGGGCTGTTCGCACACTGATGATGAAGTGCGACTGTAGAAACATGAATGGAAACGGTGACGTCAAAGATTGAGTGTCAAATCAACTCTATGGTATTTCCTGTAGAAGCCAGAGTCACGTGACCGTTTGCCTAAACACAACACACACCAGATTACATACACTAAATATGGGTATTGTTGGACTATGAAGTTTACCCGTTTACGACCTGCCAAGAACATATTTAAACCCATTATATATAAATATATTATCATTTTTTTTATTAATTTGCAATGTGCTTAGTTGTCATGAAAATAATATTATATATTTATAATATTTTATATATATATATATATATATATATATATATATATATATATATATATATATATATATATATATATAAATAATGGGTTTAAATATGTTCTTAATATTATTATTATTTTATATATATATATGTATATATATATAAAATAATAATAATACTTATTATTATCATTTTTGTATTCATTTGGAATGTGCTTTGAAAATAATATTATAGAATTATAATATTGAATATTTTATATATATATATATTATTTCGCTCTAAATTTAGCACATTCGAAAATTAAAATATTATATATATATATATATATCATATTTTTATTTTCGAATGTGCTAAATTTTCATTCAAATAATATTATAGAATTCTAAATATACTATATAGTATTAATATTTAGAATTTTCTTAGTTGTCATGAAAATAATATAGACTTAAAATATTGAATTATATATATATATATATATATAATTTTTATATATTTTTTAATGTGCTTAGTTGTTATTACTATTATATAATTCTTAATATAGCATTAATTCATATAATTAAAAAAAAAAAAATTTTTGGGGAATGTGCTTAATTTGTAAATAATGCGAAACATCTTAGTTTTCTTCTTGCTGAATCTAGTTTAATGTCCCCCTTTGTGTGTGTGTGCATGTTTACACGTCGTCTTCCTTCAGACATTGGATTTGAAGTTCCGGACAAGTTCCTGGTGGGATATGCTTTAGACTACAATGAGTATTTCAGGGATTTGAGTGTGAGTGTTTAGTCCTGTTCGTTTCTGGTTTACTGTTTTAAATGTGCATAACCAGTCTGATGTCCTGACACCTTCGCTCTGTTTCTCTTTATATCTTTCAGCATATCTGTATATTAAGCGACAGCGCCAAAGAGAAATATAAAGTATGACACGACACGAGTGCCGGATGCACCGAGACGAAGATCACTGTGAACCTTTCTTCTGATTGTGAAGTTATTTTTGAACATGCCATCTGAAATGAACAATGAAACACGGATTTCCAAAGATAAATGCGACTGCGAGAGAGAAAATGTTTTTGTTAAGAATATTTGATAGTTAATCTCGTTTTAATTGTGATTTACTGCTGAAGACGATGGGACCTGCCATACACTTTCTGATTGTTTGAATCGAGGCCTTAGATTAACTGATTTTATGTTGATTTTATGTTTTAAGTTTGGGTTTAGAGCTCAGAGGTTGTGAAGTTACTCATTGTTAGCTAGTTATTGTCATTAATTTTATATTATCTAGATTTTGACTCCAGAATATACGCACACACTGAAACAGAGAATTGTTGTGCAGCTGTCATGAAAGATTATTTGCTATGAATATTTTTTTTTTGGATCACCACAATAAAATAACACTGACAATGATATTATTATTATTATTATTATTATTTGTCCTGGTTGTTTCCATGCATGTTAATGTGAAAGCTGAGGTGTATGATTGTATGAGTAATATTTACATGTTTACTGACACCAAAACTCTGCAAATTGACGAGCTGTTATGAAAGAGAAAAAAAGTTCATTGAATGAAACTAAGCAATAAAGTAATGTACAAAGGTCTATGCTTTTTTGTTTTGAGTGTTCAAATCGACATTTGTTTAAACAAAGCGTATGGTCATTCTGGGGGAAACAATCTCAAATGAGTTAAATGTCATGTGTTGCTTCGGAGTTTTAATATCTATTTTACCTCATGTAAATAAATGTTTGAACCATTAGGAAAAAGTCGAAGGCTTGTTTGAAGCGTTGGCCGTTAAATATCGTTAATAATCAGGCGGCGCTCAAAAGACTCGAAATATCTGTGAAATATCACAACGGCTTTTATCTTACTAACATTTATTTGCAGGCTAAGTCGTTTGGTATAAATATATAATAATTACAGCGATTTGTACATGAGATAGAAGGGAAATATCCATAACATTATTAAGAAAGGATAAAAAAAACCTTTGGCGGTAATCGCAAAAGACTGGTTGGTCCATCCTGATCAGCGCTGAGGAAAGTAACAGGAACCCCGTGACTTGTCTAGGTTTGTGATTTTTTCCGTTCAGACACACTAATCTATGAGAAAAGCTTCACATATGTTGTTGATTTGAGATTTTTGGAGAATTGAGTAATCTTCAAGTTATTATTTTAAAACAAGACCACTATATTTTCATTCGTGTATATGGTATTTTGTTAGGAAAAATTTAAACATATACTTTTTTTGCAAAGATAAATCCTAAAGGTAAATTATTATTTTACGCTTAAGAAATTAGAAAAATAAACTTTAATATAAGCCACAAGTACATAAAATAAAGTTTTCATTTAGATACATCCCACCAATTAGAGACGTTCAGGTAGCTAAGCCCCGCCCACTTGTGTGACGCATTGTTGTATTTGCGGAAGTGGTCCAGCCGGATTATTTCAACGTGAATTTGCTGTTACCGAAATTTCATTGAGAAGTTGAATGAGTTATTTTATTTGAAAACAATCATTCCGCGATGGCAGCTCTTAAATACGCCGGAATGGATGATACAGACAGTGAAGACGAGCTTCCCCCCGGCTGGGAAGAGAGATCCACGACAGACGGATGGGTTTATTATGCCAAGTGAGTGTTTGAGACGAGCGCGCGCCTTCACACTGTTCATAATAATGAGTATCTATAGAAGATTTATAGAAGCACTGACAGACACATGATATTGTCATAACTCGTTTCAGCCATGAGGAAATGAAGACTCAGTGGGAGCATCCCAAAACTGGGAAGAAGAAGCGCTGTGCTGGAGGTTTGAGGATTGATTTATGAACAATAACTGATCATCTCACCGTCATAACTGTATTAAAATATCTCAACGTCATTAATACACTCTACTGAAGTGTGCAGAGCTTTCAGAAGAGAGTTTTGATATGCAATGATGATAAATCAATGATTAAGTCACTTATTTATTGTATTTTCCAGCTTTGCCATATGGATGGGAGCAAGAGACCGATGATAAAGGCCAAATCCTCTATGTTGAGTGAGTTCAATTAGTCATATTATATATTATAGTTTCCCTTCAGACAGATTTGTCTCTCAGCTTTCAGGCTAATTAATAATACATTAATTGGTAACACTTTTCAATAAGGTTTCATTCAATAACAAAAACTAACATTGAGCAATACATTTTTATGATGCAGTATTTATTAATCTTTGTTAATGATCGGTAATAAAACACAGCTGTTCATGTTAGCTCAATTCAGTAAAATAATATAAACAAAGACAGCTTTTTGGTTTTAATAATGTATTAGTAAATTTTAAAATTAACATTAAATGTGATAATACAATTCTTTAGAAATATTGTTCATGTTTACTAATGTATTTCACTTATGAAGCCTTATTGTAAAGCGTTACAAACTAATTTTAATCCACTTGACAAATACATTTTTAGATATATGCACACTAAATATTTTAAACATTTTCTTCCTGATTAATGAAACTTGAACACAAGCAAATACATACAGAGATATTACAATGATAAGTACGGAAATAAATGAACAAACAAATAATATAAAGGTTTTAGACGTCATATAAATAAATAAAGAGAAGTTTTTAGAAGTTATTTTATAGTTATGTTTGTATTATAATATTTTATATAAAATGGATTATAATATACAGAATATGGTATTTTGGCAGAAACGAGGCAGTCATAAAAAGTCATAGAGAAAACTCTTGTGATCTGGACAATAACTCACACCTGAATAATAATGACAGTAATAAACTTCAATACAAGTTAAAATAGAAGAGTTTTTATTTATATCCAATCAGAGACGTTCAGGACGCTAAGCCCCGCCCATTTCACAACCACATTTGTTTAATTATAATTTTGTTCAGCATGTTTTCTTTGTGATAACATGTTATATGAAGCAGTCTACTGCACTGGTGTTTTGTAACTGTGTGTTGTGGTGCTGAACTCTTGTCTCAGCCACATCAACAAGCGGAGCACGTACTTCGACCCGCGGCAGGCCTTCACCGTGGAGGACGTGCAGCTGAAGCCCAAGCGCTTCGACGGGAACAGCTCGGCTCTGGAGGTGCTGCACGGCCGAGACCTGTCCGACCGTCTGGTGCTCATCACGGGGGCCAACAGTGGGATTGGTGAGTACAGCCACGCCAGACCGCATCACAGCCGCATCACTGTCGTGTTTAAACCCTTTAAACATCACAGCCGCGTCAGTCGTGTTTACACCCTTTAAACATCACAGCTGCATCACAGCCGAGTCAGTCGTGTTTACACCCTTTAAACATCACAGCTGCATCACAGCCGAGTCAGTCGTGTTTACACCCTTTAAACATCACAGCCGCATCACAGTCGCATCATAGTCGTGTTAACACCCTTTAAACATCACAGTCGCATCACAGCCGAGTCAGTCGTGTTTACACCCTTTAAACATCACAGTCGCATCACAGCCGCATCACAGTCGTGTTTACACCCTTTAAACATCACAGCTGCATCACAGCCGAGTCAGTCGTGTTTACACCCTTTAAACATCACAGTCGCATCACAGCCGAGTCAGTCGTGTTTACACCCTTTAAACATCACAGTCGCATCACAGCCGCATCACAGTCGTGTTTACACCCTTTAAACATCACAGCTGCATCACAGCCGAGTCAGTCGTGTTTACACCCTTTAAACATCACAGCCGCATCACAGTCGCATCACAGCCGCATCACAGTCGTGTTTACACCCTTTAAACATCACAGTCGCATCACAGCTGCATCACAGTCGTGTTTACACCCTTTAAACATCACAGCTGCATCACAGCCGCGTCAGTCGTGTTTACACCCTTTAAACATCACAGCCGCATCACAGTCGCATCATAGTCGTGTTAACACCCTTTAAACATCACAGTCGCATCACAGCCGAGTCAGTCGTGTTTACACCCTTTAAACATCACAGTCGCATCACAGCCGCATCACAGTCGTGTTTACACCCTTTAAACATCACAGCTGCATCACAGCCGAGTCAGTCGTGTTTACACCCTTTAAACATCACAGTCGCATCACAGCCGAGTCAGTCGTGTTTACACCCTTTAAACATCACAGTCGCATCACAGCCGCATCACAGTCGTGTTTACACCCTTTAAACATCACAGCTGCATCACAGCCGAGTCAGTCGTGTTTACACCCTTTAAACATCACAGCCGCATCACAGTCGCATCACAGTCGTGTTTACACCCTTTAAACATCACAGTCGCATCACAGCTGCATCACAGTCGTGTTTACACCCTTTAAACATCACAGCTGCATCACAGCCGAGTCAGTCGTGTTTACACCCTTTAAACATCACAGCTGCATCACAGTCGCATCACAGTCGTGTTTACACCCTTTAAACATCACAGCTGCATCACAGCCGAGTCAGTCGTGTTTCCACCTTTAAACATCACAGCAGCATCACAGTCGCATCACAGCCGCATCACAGCCGCATCACAGTCGTGTTTACACCCTTTAAACATCACAGCTGCATCACAGCCGCGTCAGTCGTGTTTACACCCTTTAAACATCACAGCTGCATCACAGCCGCGTCACAGCCGCATCACAGCCGCATCACAGTCGTGTTTACACCCTTTAAACATCACAGTCGCATCACAGTCGCATCACAGCCGCATCACAGTCGTGTTTACACCCTTTAAACATCACAGCCGCATCACAGTCGCATCACAGCCGCATCACAGCCGCATCACAGTCGTGTTTACACCCTTTAAACATCACAGCTGCATCACAGCCGCGTCAGTCGTGTTTACACCCTTTAAACATCACAGCTGCATCACAGTCGCATCACAGCCGCATCACAGTCGTGTTTACACCCTTTAAACATCACAGCCGCATCACAGTCGCATCACAGCCGCATCACAGTCGTGTTTACACCCTTTAAACATCACAGTCGCATCACAGTCGCATCACAGCCGCATCACAGTCGTGTTTACACCCTTTAAACATCACAGCCGCATCACAGTCGCATCACAGCCGCATCACAGTCGTGTTTACACCCTTTAAACATCACAGCTGCATCACAGCCGCGTCAGTCGTGTTTACACCCTTTAAACATCACAGCTGCATCACAGTCGCATCACAGCCGCATCACAGTCGTGTTTAAACCCTTTAAACATCACAGCCGCGTCAGTCGTGTTTACACCCTTTAAACATCACAGCTGCATCACAGCCGAGTCAGTCGTGTTTACACCCTTTAAACATCACAGTCGCATCACAGTCGCATCATAGTCGTGTTAACACCCTTTAAACATCACAGCTGCATCACAGCCGAGTCAGTCGTGTTTAGACCCTTTAAACATCACAGCTGCATCACAGCCGAGTCAGTCGTGTTTACACCCTTTAAACATCACAGTCGCATCACAGTCGCATCACAGCTGCATCACAGTCGTGTTTACACCCTTTAAACATCACAGCTGCATCACAGCCGCATCAGTCGTGTTTACACCCTTTAAACATCACAGTCGCATCACAGCTGCATCACAGTCGTGTTTACACCCTTTAAACATCACAGCTGCATCACAGCCGCGTCAGTCGTGTTTACACCCTTTAAACATCACAGCCGCATCACAGCCGAGTCAGTCGTGTTTACACCCTTTAAACATCACAGCCGCATCACAGCCGAGTCAGTCGTGTTTACACCCTTTAAACATCACAGCCGCATCACAGTCGCATCACAGCCGCATCACAGTCGTGTTTACACCCTTTAAACATCACAGCTGCATCACAGCCGCGTCAGTCGTGTTTACACCCTTTAAACATCACAGCTGCATCACAGCCGAGTCAGTCGTGTTTACACCCTTTAAACATCACAGCCGCATCACAGTCGCATCACAGCCGCATCACAGCCGCATCACAGTCGTGTTTACACCCTTTAAACATCACAGCTGCATCACAGCCGCGTCAGTCGTGTTTACACCCTTTAAACATCACAGCTGCATCACAGCCGCGTCACAGCCGCATCACAGTCGTGTTTACACCCTTTAAACATCACAGTCGCATCACAGTCGCATCACAGCCGCATCACAGTCGTGTTTACACCCTTTAAACATCACAGCCGCATCACAGTCGCATCACAGCCGCATCACAGCCGCATCACAGTCGTGTTTACACCCTTTAAACATCACAGCTGCATCACAGCCTCGTCAGTCGTGTTTACACCCTTTAAACATCACAGTCGCATCACAGTCGCATCACAGCTGCATCACAGTCGTGTTTACACCCTTTAAACATCACAGCCGAGTCAGTCGTGTTTAGACCCTTTAAACATCACAGCTGCATCACAGCCGAGTCAGTCGTGTTTACACCCTTTAAACATCACAGCTGCATCACAGCCGCATCAGTCGTGTTTACACCCTTTAAACATCACAGTCGCATCACAGCTGCATCACAGTCGTGTTTACACCCTTTAAACATCACAGCTGCATCACAGCCGCGTCAGTCGTGTTTACACCCTTTAAACATCACAGTCGCATCACAGCTGCATCACAGTCGTGTTTACACCCTTTAAACATCACAGCTGCATCACAGCCGAGTCAGTCGTGTTTACACCCTTTAAACATCACAGTCGCATCACAGTCGCATCACAGTCGCATCACAGTCGTGTTTACACCCTTTAAACATCACAGCTGCATCACAGCCGAGTCAGTCGTGTTTACACCCTTTAAACATCACAGCCGCATCACAGTCGCATCACAGCCGCATCACAGTCGTGTTTACACCCTTTAAACATCACAGCTGCATCACAGCCGCGTCAGTCGTGTTTACACCCTTTAAACATCACAGCCGCGTCACAGCCGCGTCACAGCCGCATCACAGTCGTGTTTACACCCTTTAAACATCACAGTCGCATAACAGTCGCATCACAGCCGCATCACAGTCGTGTTTACACCCTTTAAACATCACAGCCGCATCACAGTCGCATCACAGCCGCATCATAGCCGCATCACAGTCGTGTTTACACCCTTTAAACATCACAGCTGCATCACAGCCGCGTCAGTCGTGTTTACACCCTCTAAACATCACAGCTGCATCACAGCCGAGTCAGTCGTGTTTACACCCTTTAAACATCACAGCCGCATCACAGTCGCATCACAGTCGCATCACAGTTGCATTACAGTCGTGTTTACACCCTTTAAACATCACAGCTGCATCACAGCCGCGTCAGTCGTGTTTACACCCTTTAAACATCACAGCTGCATCACAGCCGAGTCAGTCGTGTTTACACCCTTTAAACATCACAGTCGCATCACAGTCGCATCACAGCCGCATCACAGTCGTGTTTACACCCTTTAAACATCACAGTCGCAGCACAGCCGCATCACAGTCGTGTTTACACCCTTTAAACATCACAGCCGCATCACAGCCGCGTCAGTCGTGTTTACACCCTTTAAACATCACAGCCGCATCACAGTCGCATCACATCCGCATCACAGTCGTGTTAACACCCTTTAAACATCACAGCTGCATCACAGCCGAGTCAGTCGTGTTTACACCCTTTAAACATCACAGCCGCATCACAGCCGCGTCAGTCGTGTTTACACCCTTTAAACATCACAGTCGCATCAGTCGCATCACATCCGCATCACAGTCGTGTTTACACCCTTTAAACATCACAGCCGCATCACAGCCGCGTCAGTCGTGTTTACACCCTTTAAACATCACAGCTGCATAAAAGCCGCGTCAGTCCTGTTTACACCCTTTAAACATCACAGTCGCATCACATCCGCGTCACAGTCGTGTTTACACCCTTTAAACATCACAGTCGAATCACAGTCGTGTTTACACCCTTTAAACATCACAGCCGCATGACAGTCGCATCAGTCACATCACAGTCGTGTTTACACCCTTTAAACATCACAGCCGCATCACAGCCGCGTCAGTCGTGTTTACACCCTTTAAACATCACAGCCACATCACAGCCGCGTCAGTCGTGTTTACACCCTTTAAACATCACAGCCGCATCACAGTCGCATCACAGTCACATCACAGTCGTGTTTACACCCTTTAAACATAACAGCCGCATCACAGCCGCATGACAGTCGCATCAGTCGCATCACAGTCGTGTTTAAACCCTTTAAACATCACAGTCGCATCAGTCGCATCACAGTCGTGTTTAAACCCTTTAAACATCACAGTCGCATCAGTCGCATCACAGTCGCATCAGTCGCATCACAGTCGTGTTTAAACCCTTTAAACATCACAGTCGCATCAGTCGCATCACAGTCGCATCAGTCACATCACAGTCGTGTTTACACCCTTTAAACATCACAGCCGCATCACAGCTGCATCACAGCCGCGTCAGTCGTGTTTACACCCTTTAAACATCACAGCCGCATCACAGTCGCATCACAGCCGCATCACAGTCGTGTTTACACCCTTTAAACATCACAGCCGCATCACAGTCGCATTACAGTCGTTTAAACCCTTTAAACATCACAGCCGCATCACAGTCGCATCACAGTCGCATCACAGCCGCATCACAGCCGTGTTTACACCCTTTAAACATCACAGCCGCATCACAGTCGTGTTTACACCCTTTAAACATCACAGCCGCATCACAGTCGCATTACAGTCGTTTAAACCCTTTAAACATCACAGCCGCATCACAGTCGTGTTTAAACCCTTTAAACATCACAGTCGTGTTTACACCCTTTAAACATCACAGCCGCATCACAGTCGCATTACAGTCGTTTAAACCCTTTAAACATCACAGTCGCATCACAGTCGTGTTTACACCCTTTAAACATCACACCTGCATCACAGTCGTGTTTACACCCTTTAAACATCACAGCCGCATCACAGTCGCATTACAGTCGTTTAAACCCTTTAAACATCACAGTCGCAGCACAGCCGCATCACAGTCGTGTTTACACCCTTTAAACATCACAGCCGCATCACAGTCGTGTTTACACCCTTTAAACATCACAGCCGCATCACAGTCGCATTACAGTCGTTTAAACCCTTTAAACATCACAGTCGCAGCACAGCCGCATCACAGTCGTGTTTAAACCCTTTAAACATCACAGTCGTGTTTAAACCCTTTAAACATCACAGTCGTGTTTAAACCCTTTAAACATCACAGCTGAATCACAGTCGCATCACATCCGCATCACAGTCGTGTTTAAAGTCCCTGTAAAGGCAATTTCAAAAAAAAATTCTAAACACTTTATAAATGTTAGAAATGTATAGCTAAAACATATTACAAAGACTGTGAACTGTGAAGTACTGAATTGTGGAGTTAGACCGTTAAACAGTTTTTCACCATTGATATTTTACGGATTTTCTGGGCGGGGCTAAAACGGGGCTCGATGACGCACTGGAGCCCTTGAGCTCCTGGACACGCCCCTACTTGATGACGCACTGGAGCCCATGAGCTCCTGGACACGCCCCTACTTGATGACGCACTGGAGCCCCTGAGCTCCTGGACACGCCCCTACTTGATGACGCACTGGAGCCCATGAGCTCCTGGACACGCCCCTACTTGATGACGCACTGGAGCCCCTGAGCTCCTGGACACGCCCCTACTTGATGACGCACTGAGGCCACTGAGGCTGGCCGCTCCTAACAATATTATAGAGCACATTCACATCAGTTTGCCGCTCAATCGCGAGTTACTGTCAGTACTATTATTAGTAACACAGCCTACAGATTGCTAGCTACTAGCTATGCCTTCGTCACGGAAATGCGTACTACCTGGATGCGATCACCGGATCACGTACAAAACAGATCGTTGTCCTTGTTTAAATTTCCGAAAAACGATTACATCAAGAAGAAGTGGATTAATTTTGTGAAGAGCCACCTTGATGTAGAGCTGAGGATCACCGCCAAAACCCGCCTCTGTAAGTGATCATTTTACACGGGATAGTTTTATAAACTTTCGTCGGAGATAACTGTCTGGGATTCACTGATAATCCGCTGTTACTGGTGAATGGGGCCGAACCGACTCCCGCCTGGCCTTCATCCTCCCGTCGCGCCGTTCGGCAGTGCGTGCATCCATTCCGGCTGTAGAGTTGAGTGTGGCGAGTCGACGACGGCAGCTTTCCCGCGAGTGGGCGTGGTTTCAGCGCATCCAGTGTACACGCCCCAGGCGTTTGAGAGCAAGATTACTGCTCATTTTTTCAAGATTTTGATAGCTTATTTTATGTACTTGCTGGCTTTTTTAATCATTCAAATTTGGCTGGGTGACTAATAACACATTTTTCTGTGGTGTGACAAACTCAAAACACATACTTAATTTTGACTTTACAGGGACTTTAAACCCTTTAAAGGGGTGGTATAATGCCTTTTCACAAGATGTAAAATAGGTCTTTGATGTCCCCAGAGTGTGTATGTGAAGATACCCCGCAGATATTTTTTACAGCACGTTAGAATTTTCACTTTTTGAGGGTGAACAAACATGCACCTTTTCGTGCGTGTCCCTTTAAATCCAAATGAGCTGCTGCTCCCAGCACAGAGGGCGAAGCTTCAAGAGCTCCTGTGTGTGTGTTAGCAGCTCCGATTACCTCACACAGACACACACTGAAAATTTCTAAAACTTTTAGCCTTTTATGTTCAAACCAGAGTCAGACAATGATGGAGAGACTCGAGAAGTGACAAGATGTACATTTCTGAATGGTTAGTTGATGAGTTTATGCAGCTGATGTGGAGTTAACGATCTTCTAGTCATTGATTAGCATATTCTGTCATGATTATCTATAAATCGAGTTCCAGGGGGTGGAGTTTATGTAAATTTTAGGGTTTATGATGTCACTAACCCGGGAGGAATGTTGTGTAGTCTCTACCAGCCGTTTGTTGTAGTCCTTAAATAGTGATTTCTGTAAAAGCAGATATCTTCCTTTGCTTTGAACTTTGAGCGTCGTAACGTTGCAGATGTTGTTTCTGCTCAAACAGCAACATTACACACTAACTAAAGCTAGAACAGTGAAAGCATGATCAACCAGCCCTTGATCTGACGGTGCGTGCAGCGTTTGTCCAGCAGGAGGCGCTACAGGATCAGCTCTGTGTCAGCATTAGCCCTGAAGTGAGCACATGAAGGAATGTTATTGTGAATATATGAAGAATTATCAAAGCAACTTCAGACATGTAATAATTCAACACCTTTATGATACGAGTCCTCACATCTGTGTTATTAATTACTTTAAAAAAAAGAAGAAATTCATCCGAACAGAAGCACATATTTCAGTCGTGTGTTTATGACATCAGATGCTGTTCATTGGTGGATTCTGGTGTTATTTTAAAAGTTTTTTTATTTTACTTTAAAGATATTCATTAATTTCTTGTTATTCATCAAGAATGCATTAACTTAATCAAAAGTGACAGTAAAGACATCTATAAAGTTACAAATGATTTATTTCAAATAAATAATGTTCTTTTGAACTTTCGATTCATCAAATATTCCTGGAAAGTGTAATGATCAGTTTCCACAAAAAACATGAATCAGCTCAATTTGAAAAATATTATTTTAACATAAATGATAATCATAAATGTTTCTTGATCATCAAATCATCATATTAGAGTGATTTCTGAAAGATCTGAAGATATTAATGATGCTGAAAATTCAGCTTTGATCACAGGAATAAATTAGGCCTACACTTCACTATATATTCACATAATAGTAATAAAAACGTTAATTTTTATGTTCAGTTTTCATTTTAATTTCAGTTTGTTTTAGTAATTGTATTACTTGTCAACTAACTGAAATAAGTTTTCCATTTAAAATTTTAATTCAGCCTAATTTCAATTAATTTGTATTATTTTATTTAACAGTAACAACAGTGGTGATAATATTTCGCAGTGTTACTGTTATTACTGTATGTTCACATCTGGCTTGTGAAGCATTTATAAAAAAAATAGTCCAGAGAAAAAAAACAGACATGCGTTTAAAAAAACAGGAAACGCTGATGAATATTACAGATGTTCATATTCATATTCACATTTGAGTTTTAAAGATTCATGTAGTTTTAATCTACAACCGTCATGCCACATAATGTTATTCAGTTAATAAATACCATTCTAGATTACTTAATAATAATAATGGCTTGGCCTTCATGTAAATCTGAACATGTCTATCTTACAACATATGAAATATGTTACACAGTGATAATGCTGAATATGAGCTGGTGTGTGTGTGTGTGTGTGATGACCACTAGAGGGCAGAGGAGCTCCACCTGTCACTCATCAGGGCTGAAACACTGTAGAAGAAGCAGATATTACATGATCATCATCAACTCAAGCACACACACTACACACTAGCAGGAACACACACTGTTCTTATGATAGCGCTGAAGAGGTCATATTACATGATGATCGTTATGATGTAATTTGGTCAATATATTAGTTATTTTTTTAAAACTACTAATTTATTTACAATATTTTGAAACGTTAAATGGTCAGATTTGCACATAATTCATGTTATTATACACTTTAATATTGTACTTATGTATCGAAACAGCCACTTCTTGTTGAATATCTGTGGATTGTTTATGTGAGCTTGACATTGTATTTATTGCACACTGTAATATTGTAAATTACACAATAGATTATTAGCATATCTAACAGCATATCAGCAAACAATAGTTGCATATGTAAGACACTGGCTGGTTATGAATCTGTTGATGTTATAATAATGATCTGCAGTTTGAGAGCATACGCAGTGTAATGTTCGAACAGCATCTAATAATAACCGCTCATTCCAGCAGGAGGTGTGTGTGTGTGAGAGAGTGTGTTTATGAGTGTAAGTGTGTGTTTATGAGTGTGAATGTGTTTATGAGTGTGTGTGTGTGTTTATGAGTGTGAGAGTGTGTTTATGAGTGTGTGTGTGTGTGTGTGTGTGTGTGTGTGTGTGTGTGTGTGTGTTTATGAGTGCGAGTGTGTGTTTATGAGTGTGAGTGTGTGTTTATGAGTGTGAGTGTGTGTTTATGAGTGTGAGTGAGTGTGCGTTTGTGAGTGTGCGTTTGTGAGTGTGTGTTTATGAGTGTGTGAGTGTGCGTTTGTGAGTGTGTGTTTGAGTGTGAGTGTGCGTTTATGAGTGTGAGTGTGCGTTTATGAGTGTGTGAGTGCGTTTGTGAGTGTGAGCGTTTGTGAGTGTGTGTTTATGAGTGTGAGTTTGTGAGTGTGTGTTTGTGAGTATGAGTGTGAGTGTGTGTTTATGAGTGTGAGTTTGTGATTGTGTGTTTGTGAGTATGAGTGTGAGTGTGTGTTTATGAGTGTGAGTGTGTGTTTATGAGTGTGAGTGTGTGTTTGTGAGTGTGCGTTTGTGAGAGTGTGTGAGTGTGCGTTTGTGAGTGTGAGTGAGTGTGCGTTTGTGAGTGTGTGTTTGTGAGTGTGAGTGTGCGTTTATGTGTGCGAGTGTACGTTTATGTGTGCGAGTGTGTGTTTATGAGTGCGAGTGTACGTTTATGTGTGCGAGTGTGCGTTTATGTGTGCGAGTGTACGTTTATGTGTGCGAGTGTGTGTTTATGAGTGCGAGTGTACGTTTATGTGTGCGAGTGTGCGTTTATGTGTGCGAGTGTGTGTTTATGAGTGCGAGTGTGTGTTTATGTGTGCGAGTGTGCGTTTATGTGTGCGAGTGTGCGTTTATGTGTGTGAGTGTGCGTTTATGTGTGCGAGTGTACGTTTATGTGTGCGAGTGTGTGTTTATGAGTGCGAGTGTACGTTTATGTGTGCGAGTGCACGTTTATGTGTGCGAGTGTGTGTTTATGAGTGCGAGTGTATGTTTATGTGTGTGAGTGTGCGTTTATGTGTGCGAGTGCACGTTTATGTGTGCGAGTGTGTGTTTATGAGTGAGTGCTTTTGTGAGTGTGAGTGTGCATTTATGTGTGCGAGTGTACGTTTATGTGTGCGAGTGTGTGTTTATGAGTGCGAGTGTACGTTTATGTGTGCGAGTGCACGTTTATGTGTGCGAGTGTGTGTTTATGAGTGCGAGTGTACGTTTATGTGTGCGAGTGTGCGTTTATGTGTGCGAGTGTACGTTTATGTGTGCGAGTGTGTGTTTATGAGTGCGAGTGTACGTTTATGTGTGCGAGTGTGCGTTTATGTGTGCGAGTGTGTTTATGAGTGCGAGTGTGTGTTTATGTGTGCGAGTGTGCGTTTATGTGTGCGAGTGTGCGTTTATGTGTGCGAGTGCACGTTTATGTGTGCGAGTGTGTGTTTATGAGTGCGAGTGTACGTTTATGTGTGCGAGTGTGTGTTTATGAGTGCGAGTGTACGTTTATGTGTGCGAGTGTGCGTTTATGTGTTTGAGTGTGTGTTTATGAGTGCGAGTGTACGTTTATGTGTGCGAGTGTGTGTTTATGAGTGCGAGTGTACGTTTATGTGTGTGAGTGTGCGTATATGTGTGCGAGTGTGTGTTTATGAGTGTGAGTGTACGTTTATGTGTGCGAGTGTGTGTTTATGAGTGAGTGCTTTTGTGAGTGTGAAAATGCGTTTATGTGTGCGAGTGTACGTTTATGTGTGTTTATGTGTGCGAGTGTACGTTTATGTGTGCGAGTGTGTGTTTATGAGTGAGTGCTTTTGTCAGTGCGAGTGTGTGTTTATGTGTGCAAGTGTGTGTTTATGTGTGCGAGTGTGCGTTTATGTGTGCGAGTGTGCGTTTATGTGTGCGAGTGTGCGTTTATGTGTGCGAGTGTGTTTATGAGTGTGAGTGTACGTTTATGTGTGCGAGTGTGTGAGTGTGTGTTTATGAGTGCGAGTGTGCGTTTATGTGTGCGAGTGTGTGTTTATGAGTGTGAGTGTACGTTTATGTGTGCGAGTGTGTGAGTGTGTGTTTATGAGTGCGAGTGTGCGTTTGTGTGTGAGTGTGTGTTTATGAGTGCGAGTGTGCGTTTATGTGTGCGAGTGTGTGAGTGTGTGTTTATGAGTGCGAGTGTGCGTTTATGTGTGCGAGTGTGAGTGTGCGTTTATGTGTGTGAGTGTGTGTTTATGAGTGCGAGTGTGCGTTTATGTGTGCGAGTGTGTGAGTGTGCGTTTATGTGTGCGAGTGTACGTTTATGTGTGTTTGTGTGCGAGTGCGTGTTTATGTGTGCGAGTGTGAGTGTGCGTTTATGTGTGCGAGTGTGAGTGTGCGTTTATGTGTGCGAGTGTGAGTGTACGTTTATGAGTGCGAGTGTACGTTTATGTGTGCGAGTGTGTGTTTATGTGTGCGAGTGTGTGTTTATGAGTGCGAGTGTACGTTTATGTGTGCGAGTGTGTGTTTATGAGTGCGAGTGTATGATTATGTGTGCGAGTGTGTGTTTATGAGTGAGTGCTTTTGTCAGTGCGAGTGTGCGTTTGTGTGCGAGTGTGTTTATGAGTGCGAGTGTTCGTTTATGTGTGCGAGTGTGTGTTTATGAGTGAGAGTGTACGTTTATGTGTGCGAGTGTGCGTTTATGTGTGCGAGTGTGTGAGTGTGTGTTTATGAGTGCGAGTGTGCGTTTATGTGTGTGAGTGTGCGTTTATGTGTGTGAGTGTGTGTTTATGAGTGCGAGTGTGTGTTTATGAGTGCGAGTGTGTGTTTATGTGTGCGAGTGTGTGAGTGTGGGTTTATGAGTGCGAGTGTGTGTTTATGAGTGCGAGTGAGTGAGTGTGCGTTTATGTGTGCGAGTGTGCGTTTATGTGTGCGAGTGTGTGTTTATGAGTGCAAGTGTGCGTTTATGTGTACGAGTGTGCGTTTATGTGTGTGAGTGTGTGTTTATGAGTGCAAGTGTGCGTTTATATGTGCGAGTGTGTGTTTGAGTGCGAGTGTACGTTTATGTGTGCGAGTGTGCGTTTATGTGTGCAAGTGTGTGAGTGTGTGTTTATGAGTGCGAGTGTGCGTTTATGTGTGCGAGTGTGTGAGTGTGTGTTTATGAGTGCAAGTGTGCGTTTATGTGTACGAGTGTGCGTTTATGTGTGTGAGTGTGTGTTTATGAGTGCAAGTGTGCGTTTATATGTGCGAGTGTGTGTTTGAGTGCGAGTGTACGTTTATGTGTGCGAGTGTGCGTTTATGTGTGCGAGTGTGTGAGTGTGTGTTTATGAGTGCGAGTGTGCGTTTATGAGTGCGAGTGTGTGAGTGTGCGTTTATGTGTGCGAGTGTGTGAGTGTGTGTTTATGAATGCAGTGTGTGTTTATGAGTGCGAGTGTGCGTTTATGAGTGCGAGTGTGTGAGTGTGCGTTTATGTGTGCGAGTGTGCGTTTATGTGTGTGAGTGTGTGTTTATGAGTGCAAGTGTGCGTTTATATGTGCGAGTGTGTGTTTGAGTGCGAGTGTACGTTTGTGTGCGAGTGTGTGTTTGAGTGCGAGTGTACGTTTATGTGTGCGAGTTTGCGTTTATGTGTGCGAGTGTGTGTTTATGTGTGCGAGTGTACGAGTGTGCGTTTATGAGTGCGAGTGTGTGTTTATGAGTGCGAGTGCGAGTGTGTGTTTATGAGTGCGAGTGTGTGTTTATGAGTGCGAGTGTACGTTTATGTGTGCGAGTGTGCGTTTATGTGTGTGAGTGTTTGTTTATGAGTGCAAGTGTGCGTTTATGTGTGCGAGTGTGTGTTTATGAGTGCGAGTGTACGTTTATGTGTGCAAGTGTGTGTGTGTGTTTATGAGTGCGAGTGTACGTTTATGTGTGCGAGTGTGCGTTTATGTGTGTGAGTGTGTGTTTATGAGTGCGAGTGTGTGTTTATGAGTGCGAGTGTACGTTTATGTGTGCGAGTGTGTGTTTATGAGTGCGAGTGTGTGTTTATGAGTGCGAGTGTACGTTTATGTGTGCGAGTGTGCGTTTATGTGTGTGAGTGTGTGTTTATGAGTGCGAGTGTACGTTTATGTGTGCGAGTGTGCGTTTATGAGCGAGTGTGTGTTTATGAGTGCGAGTGTACGTTTATGTGTGCGAGTGTGCGTTTATGTGTGCGAGTGTGTGTTTATGAGTGCGAGTGTACGTTTATGTGTGCGAGTGTGCGTTTATGTGTGCGAGTGCACGTTTATGTGTGCGAGTGTGTGTTTATGAGTGCGAGTGTACGTTTATGTGTGCGAGTGTGCGTTTATGTGTGCGAGTGTACGTTTATGTGTGCGAGTGTGCGTTTATGTGTGCGAGTGTGTGTTTATGAGTGCGAGTGTGTGTTTATGTGTGCGTTTATGTGTGCGAGTGTGCGTTTATGTGTGCGAGTGTGTGTTTATGTGTGCGAGTGTACGAGTGTGTGTTTATGTGTGCGAGTGTGCGTTTATGTGTGCTAGTGTGCGCTTATGTGTGCGAGTGTGTGTTTATGAGTGCGAGTGTACGTTTATGTGTGCGAGTGTGGGTTTTTGTGTGCGAGTGCACGTTTATGTGTGCGAGTGTGTGTTTATGAGTGCGAGTGTACGTTTATGTGTGCGAGTGTGCGTTTATGTGTTTGAGTGTGTGTTTATGAGTGCGAGTGTACGTTTATGTGTGCGAGTGTGTGTTTATGAGTGCGAGTGTACGTTTATGTGTGTGAGTGTGCGTTTATGTGTGCGAGTGTGTGTTTGAGTGCGAGTGTACGTTTATGTGTGCGAGTGTGTGTTTATGAGTGAGTGCTTTTGTGATTGTGAAAATGCGTTTATGTGTGCGAGTGTACGTTTATGTGTGTTTATGTGTGCGAGTGTGCGTTTATGTGTGTGTTTATGAGTGTGAGTGTACGTTTATGTGTGCGAGTGTTTGTTTATGAGTGAGTGCTTTTGTCAGTGCGAGTGTGTGTTTATGAGTGAGTGCTTTTGTCAGTGCGAGTGTGTGTTTATGTGTGCAAGTGTGTGTTTATGAGTGAGTGCTTTTGTCAGTGCGAGTGTGTGTTTATGAGTGAGTGCTTTTGTCAGTGCGAGTGTGCGTTTATGTGTGCGAGTGTGTGTTTATGAGTGAGTGCTTTTGTCAGTGCGAGTGTGTGTTTATGAGTGAGTGCTTTTGTCAGTGCGAGTGTGTGTTTATGTGTGCAAGTGTGTGTTTATGTGTGCAAGTGTGTGTTTATGTGTGCGAGTGTGCGTTTATGTGTGCGAGTGTGCGTTTATGTGTGCGAGTGTGCGTTTATGTGTGCGAGTGTGTTTGAGTGCGAGTGTTCGTTTATGTGTGCGAGTGTGTGAGTGTGTGTTTGAGTGCGAGTGTGCGTGTGTGTTTGAGTGTGTGTTTATGAGTGCGAGTGTGCGTTTATGTGTGCGAGTGTGTGCGTGTGTGTTTATGAGTCCGAGTGTGCGTTTATGTGTGCGAGTGTGAGTGTGCGTTTATGTGTGTGAGTGTGTGTTTGAGTGCGAGTGTGCGTTTATGTGTGTGAGTGTGCGTTTATGTGTGCGAGTGTGCGTTTATGTGTGTTTGTGTGCGAGTGTGTGTTTATGTGTGCGAGTGTGAGTGTGCGTTTATGTGTGCGAGTGTGAGTGTGCGTTTATGTGTGCGAGTGTGAGTGTACGTTTATGTGTGCGAGAGTGTGTGAGTGTGTGTTTATGAGTGCGAGTGTACGTTTATGTGTGTGAGTGTGTGTTTATGTGTGCGAGTGTGTGTTTATGAGTGCGAGTGTACGTTTATGTGTGCGAGTGTGTGTTTATGAGTGCGAGTGTGCGAGTGTGCGTTTATATGTGCGAGTGTGTGTTTATGAGTGCGAGTGTACGATTATGTGTGCGAGTGTGTGTTTATGAGTGAGTGCTTTTGTCAGTGCGAGTGTGCGTTTGTGTGCGAGTGTGTTTATGAGTGCGAGTGTACGTTTATGTGTGCGAGTGTGCGTTTATGTGTGCGAGTGTGTGTTTATGAGTGCGAGTGTACGTTTATGTGTGCGAGTGTGCGTTTATGTGTGCGAGTGTGTGAGTGTGTGTTTATGAGTGCGAGTGTGCGTTTATGAGTGCGAGTGTGTGAGTGTGCGTTTATGTGTGCGAGTGTGTGAGTGTGTGTTTATGAGTGCGAGTGTGTGTTTATGAGTGCGAGTGTGTGTTTATGTGTGCGAGTGTGTGAGTGTGGGTTTATGAGTGCGAGTGTGTGTTTATGAGTGCGAGTGAGTGAGTGTGCGTTTATGTGTGCGAGTGTGTGAGTGTGTGTTTATGAGTGCAAGTGTGCGTTTATGTGTACGAGTGTGCGTTTATGTGTGCGAGTGTGTGAGTGTGTGTTTATGAGTGCAAGTGTGCGTTTATATGTGCGAGTGTGTGTTTGAGTGCGAGTGTACGTTTATGTGTGCGAGTGTGCGTTCATGTTTGAGTGTGTGTTTATGAGTGCGAGTGTGTGAGTGTGGTTTTATGTGTGCGAGTGTGTGAGTGTGTGTTTATGAGTGCGAGTGTGCGTTTATGAGTGCGAGTGTGTGAGTGTGCGTTTATGTGTGCGAGTGTGCGTTTATGTGTGTGAGTGTGTGTTTATGAGTGCAAGTGTGCGTTTATGAGTGCGAGTGTGTGTTTGAGTGCGAGTGTACGTTTGTGTGCGAGTGTGTGTTTGAGTGCGAGTGTACGTTTATGTGTGCGAGTTTGCGTTTGTGTGCGAGTGTGTGTTTATGTGTGCGAGTGTACGAGTGTGCGTTTATGAGTGCGAGTGTGTGTTTATGAGTGCGAGTGTACGTTTATGTGTGCGAGTGTGCGTTTATGTGTGTGAGTGTTTGTTTATGAGTGCAAGTGTGCGTTTATATGTGCGAGTGTGTGTTTGAGTGCGAGTGTACATTTGTGTGCGAGTGTGTGTTTGAGTGCGAGTGTACGTTTATGTGTGCGAGTTTGCGTTTATGTGTGCGAGTGTGTGTTTATGTGTGCGAGTGTACGAGTGTGCGTTTATGAGTGCGAGTGTGTGTTTATGAGTGCGAGTGTACGTTTATGTGTGCGAGTGTGCGTTTATGTGTGTGAGTGTTTGTTTATGAGTGCAAGTGTGCGTTTATGTGTGCGAGTGTGTGTTTATGAGTGCGAGTGTACGTTTATGTGTGCGAGTGTGTGAGTGTGTGTTTATGAGTGCGAGTGTACGTTTATGTGTGCGAGTGTGCGTTTATGTGTGTGAGTGTGTGTTTATGAGTGCGAGTGTACGTTTATGTGTGTGAGTGTGTGTTTATGAGTGCGAGTGTGTGTTTATGAGTGCGAGTGTACGTTTATGTGTGCGAGTGTGCGTTTATGTGTGTGTTTATGAGTGCGAGTGTACGTTTATGTGTGCGAGTGTGCGTTTATGAGCGAGTGTGTGTTTATGAGTGCGAGTGTACGTTTATGTGTGCGAGTGTACGTTTATGTGTGCGAGTGTATGTTTATGTGTGTGAGTGTGCGTTTATGTGTGCGAGTGTATGTTTATGTGTGTGAGTGTGTGTTTATGAGTGTGAGTGTACGTTTATGTGTGCGAGTGTGCGTTTATGAGCGAGTGTGTGTTTATGAGTGCGAGTGTACGTTTATGTGTGCGAGTGTATGTTTATGTGTGTGAGTGTGTGTTTATGAGTGCGAGTGTACGTTTATGTGTGCGAGTGTGCGTTTATGAGCGAGTGTGTGTTTATGAGTGCGAGTGTACGTTTATGTGTGCGAGTGTACGTTTATGTGTGCGAGTGTATGTTTATGTGTGTGAGTGTGTGTTTATGAGTGTGAGTGTACGTTTATGTGTGCGAGTGTGCGTTTATGAGCGAGTGTGTGTTTATGAGTGCGAGTGTACGTTTATGTGTGCGAGTGTACGTTTATGTGTGCGAGTGTGTGTTTATGAGTGTGAGTGTACGTTTATGTGTGCGAGTGTGTGTTTATGAGTTCGACTGTGTGTTTATGAGTGCGAGTGTGTGTTTATGAGTGCGAGTGTACGTTTATGTGTGCGAGTGTGCGTTTATGAGCGAGTGTGTGTTTATGAGTGCGAGTGTGCGTTTATGAGCGAGTGTGTGTTTATGAGCGACTGTGTGTTTATGAGTGCGAGTGTGTTAGTGTGTGTTTATGAGTGTGTGAGTGCGTTTATGAGTATGAGTGCGAGTGTGTGAGTGCGTTTATGAGTGAGTGTGCGTTTATGAGTGCAAGTGTGCGTTTGTGTGTGAGTGTGCGTTTATGAGTGAGTGTGTTTCACGAGTTTGAGTGTGTGTGTGTGTGTGTGTGTGTTTACAGCTGTACCGTAACATTGAGGCTCCGTCCACACTGCGACGTCGGCTGAAAATTGGTCTATACGATCTCCGTCCACACCAGCGGTTTAGCTGCGTATTAGAATTGATCTCTGTCCACATTAAAACAACTGAAAACGCGGATCACGTGACCATTCACCAACACTGGGCATGCGCGCGCCGGTGTAAACACAACTTCAATGATAAAATTATCCCACCATGCTCTGGGTTAACCCCAAACCGACGCTCCATGTACGGTCAACGCCGCCGCTGCACACGGGAACTGTCACAGATCGCTCGAATGATAGCTTGACTCCGGCGCATGTAGGCAGTTATAGCGTTGTAAAATGCAGAATTTACTTGTACAACAGCGGCTAGCAAAGATATACGCCATGACTGATGACACCCAATCATAGAGCCGAGCGTGAGCCTCTACTACGCCATCGTTTCTAAAGTCCTCCGTTTGGACCCGTCTACACTAAAACGCCCTCCGGAGATTCAAAACGCAAAACGGATCGGCAGCGTTTTTAAACTTCTCCGTTTTTGCCGTTTTAGGGTGTATTCACACCTGCCTTGTTTGGTTCGATTGAATCGAACTCTAGTTCGTTTCCCCCCTTGGTGCGGACCTTTTGGGCAGGTGTGAATACAGCAATCGAACTCGGGTGCGGACCAAACACCCGAACCGAGACCGAGCTGAAGAGGTGCTCTCGCTACGGTTCCAAACGAACTCTGGTACGGCTCGTTTACGGTGTGAACATGAACCGACCCAATTGCAGGAAAGCACTGCGCCTTTGAGTTAACAGGCTTCCGTAGTCGGAGATTTGGGCATAATGGTTTGTGTTATTGTTGTTCAAGTGCGAAAGAGAATTCCACTCCGGCGCGCTGTCTGGCCACACGATACTGGTGCGCGTCTTTCTGCGCGTCGTGTGTGTGCGTCATTGGAATGAATGAATGAATGAATCAGTGTGTGCATCAGGACATTCACACACAGAGCGTTCTCTTTAGTCTAATCGCGCATAGATGCAAAAAAGCTTTTGCAGTTCATATAATGTAACGATAGTTACAATACAAGGATGACGCTGCGTTAAACTGGACAAACTTAATTGCAAACATTGACAGCACTTGTTAGCAGTATATACAAAGAATCTCATTATTTGAATGTGTGAACATAGCCCCTCTCTATGAATGAAACTTTATAGCCTACATTATCCGTCTTTTGCGCAGTTTCTTGATATTGCGTTTGTACAGAATAACACAAAATTAGTAAAATAACAAATATTGCAGTACGAAATATCTCCATGCTGAGCCTTTTGTGCACTTCCTGATTTCCCTACTTGAGAATCCTTGTCCAATGAATGGACGACCTTAGCACGCGTGTGGTTTTGTTTACAAATTTTGGTTCACTTGCAAAAAGAGCAGTGTGAAAGCGAACTGTACCAAAAAAAAAAAAAAATGTATTTGGTCCGGACCAAAGCAAGTGAACTATCGGACTTTCCTGGTGTGAAAACACCCTTAGTGTGGACGGGAGGTGCAAACGTAGCAAAAGGTCTCCGTTTTTAAACGAAAACGCAGTAGTGTGGACGGGGCCTGATCCAGCTGTGTGTTTATGAGTGTGTGTGTGTGTGTGTGTGTGTGTGTGTGTGT